>JAFEMH010002419.1:0-343651 GCA_022495995.1 Adenophora triphylla var. japonica
GCATTAAAATCAAATGCCTTTGATATGCCCTTATATACATCGATCAAATTTTCAGCCTTCCGATATTTAACCCTCCTTCTGTCAGCCTCAAAAATCTCTTTTTTGGTTATTGCACTCAAGATGTTTGTATTTTTGCTTGACCCAAATTTATTGCTAAAAATTGTTCTTTGTATGAATTTTGATATATTTAGACCCTTTTGCCTTGTACATAGCTTTTCATGTCTAATTTTGTAATTCATATATAGAGTTGGAGAGCTTTGTTTCACTTTTCACATGTTGCCTAACTTTAAATCGAACTTGTTACAGTGAATGATCTCACTATTGTTACTGTATTGGAATTATGTTATGTATGATTGCTTCTCACACTTGAGAGATAGCAATACTTTCAAAGGAAAGGGACAGCATGAAGGTTTTATGTGTAATTATCTTCTTGCTGTTTTGAGATTATTTATTGATACCTTTTCATGTGATTATGTTCCTTTTCCTTGCTTTTAGCATGAATTTCTGTTGGAGAATTGTAGGGCATTGCCCATATGTGCACCCAAGTCGTTGTTTATGACTTGGAAAATGTGACAAAATGATATACACCCATGTCGTTGTTTATGTATTGTATTCATCAAGAAGGTTGGACTCCTCAAAGGGACGATGGAATGGAAATGAGCAAGCCCGTGCAACCATAGATACATAGATACAGAGGTTCGAGAATGGGTGGCCAAAGCATATAATATAATTGTTCAACTTGTTGAAGAACCCAAGTAGAAAGATTGTTGAGCTGCTACTCGAGAAAGAAGTCCTTTCCCAAGATGATCTGATCATTAGTTTTTTACTTTTCCAAGTTTGGCAAGTAGAAATATTTGTAAAGGTATTTTAGATATTCTTTACTTTACAATCACTTTTATTGTGCGATACACGAACATATTTTGTAATCACTTTTACTTTTGAAAATTGGTAGCCAAACAAGAAAAAGACTTTTGATTAATCCTTCTATTAAAAATTAACTGTTAATTATCACTTTTCAATAATAAAAATAATCACTTTTCAATAATAGAAACGATCCCAAACCCACCCCAAGTATGGGTGGGTTTTGCGTTGTTTCTGATTATGCTGAAGTGATTATTGATAATTGATTCTAGTAAAAAGTGATTATTCAAAACTCACTTTTTTCATGGTTAGCGAACAATTCTTAAAAGTGCGTTTAATTCAAAAGTGTTTTCAAATTGTGTTTGTCTACCACACAATTAAAGTGATTGTAAAATAAAGAATGTCTAAAATATAATTACACATTTCTACTCTACTCCTAAGAAACTCTGTCAAACTTGGAAAAGTCACAAATTAATTTAAGTGCACCAAGTTCATATAAATTAAATGTACTATTTTCTCAAGTAGCCGCTCAGCAATCTTTTTTTTTTTTTTTTTAAGAGGATCAACATATGTTTCCATATTCCCCCATTGGTGGACTCGAACTCGGGACGCTTACAGTGCCAGTGAGAAGTCTCTTACCGTGCTACGACCTTCTTGTCCTAGCAATCTTAGATAGTTCCTCCTTGTGTTCTTTTAAGTTAACTAGTCCTTTTGAACGCTTTCCCATACTCCCCTTTGTATTAAGGGATGGACTTAAATTTTAGGGGTGATTGACGATGAATTTGTTTGTTGCTGAAATGAACTGTTATGCTATGAAATAATTTCATAGTAAATGAGGTATATTTCTGTAGCAAAATATTATTTACTTTTCAACCAAACTAAAACATTAGCGTTCGCCCGCCCGAATCAAAAAATTTGCACTTCATTAAACGACCAATGATTTTGGTTTGTTGTCTTAGGCACGGAATTAGCTACAAAACTAAAAAAATAAAGAATTGTCTACAAATTAAATAAAACATTGCTAAATTAAGTCTTTTATTTACAAAATAATTTTGTATAATGGTAGTTAAATTCTTGTTTTCTTGTAGCGAGGATTAAGTGGGGAATGTATCTCACAGCTAGTTTGATAGTGAAGTCTTTACTTAATCCAATCCATGGCCAAAAACAACAAGTGTAGAGGTGATCTTTAAGGCAACATGCCCTATGGCAGGCATGAGTTGCTTTTTATTGATTATTGTTCAATTATTTATTTTTGAATTGGACATATAATGATATCAAGGCCACAAGCTCATTGAATAATAAGTATTGGTGTTATGTTATCCATTCAATTAATTCCATCATGAGCAATTAGTTCAACAATTTTTTGTCTAAGAAGTATATGGTGAATTGATAATAGCTTTTAAATATTTTTTAGTACATTCAATTTTATTACTCCTTCTATCACATAATAATAAGAGGGTTTTTTTTTTATATGTTGTTAAGAGTTACAATTCCAAAATGACAAATAATAAATAGTGTTTTGAACGAATTAATATTTATATTGCTTGTGTAATTAAAAAATAAACATTTACTTATCTAGTTTTTACCCATTTGCATTTTAAATAGGGTTCCGGTCAATTATATTCCCAACACACTTGAAATGTACGGATAATATACTCCCTCTATCCCACTTCAAAGTGTTCACTTTTCGTCCCACTTTAAAGTGTCCATTCCATAAATGAAAATATGTGAACAGTGTTTCGGACATTTATACTCTCATAATATTTATATATTAACAAAAAAACAATTCATTATACCCTTATAATATTAACATATTTACAAAAAAACCATTCATTAACTTACTATTCCTCCCACTCATTCTCTCTCCTATTAAATGTTTTTAACTTTTATATTCTCTCTCCTCTAATATTCTACCCACATTCAATTCTTTATTCATTTTTTAAAAAATTTCTTAAAAATCGTAAAATTATACCTGGACACTTTGAAACGGGACGGAGGGAGTATCTCTACATATATAAAAGCAGGATCGTCAAAAGCCCGCCCAAACCAGGGGCATTTTGGTAATTTCACGCGGTGGCAAAATTGTTGATTTAGTAACCCCGGATGACGTGGCTATCGCTGATTGGAGGGGAGTTTGGCGCGTTCCGTACACGCGCCGACAAAGGCGCGTGTACGCGTTTGTTTTTCTTTTTCTATTTTTTTAAGCGAGCCACGTGGCAAACTCTGATTGGCGGGTTTATTTTCAGATTTTTATTTTTCATCCCCCTTTTTCGACCTCAATTATTTTATAAAAAAAAAAATTGAAAATTTTTACACCAAAATTCATATTTTTTTTTCCTTTTTAATTAGAGACTAATTTCATTTAATTTGGACACAAAAAAAACACACTTTTTTAAGTATAAAATTTTTAAATATAAATTTTTAAATTATCCTTTCTTTATTTTTCTTTTTAATTTTTCAATATCTTTTTTGTGAAAAGTAATTAAGTGTGAAGTATATTTTTATTATTATAAATGATTATAATAATAATAATAATTTTACTAATATGAATATTAGTACTGCTTCATTCGCCTAAAAAATTATTGTTTTTAATGTTTAAGTAATATATTATAAAATATTTCTTGGGACGAATATAGTCATTTATTTTTTTACCCGAAGTAGTATTATTTTGTAAAAATTAATGTTTATAATGTTCGTATCTTCGTTTCAGAAAATAAATATTAATTTTTGAGACAAGTAATTCATTGAGGCAAAGGAAGCAATTTTTTTTTTTTTTTGGATATAGAAAGTAGGATTAATTATGGGATGAAAGTAATATTCATTTTTGAATTGAAGAAATTTTTTTTTTAAAAAAAGTAGAATTTTTTTATATGTCAAAAAAATGAACATTGCTTCTTTCGTCTTAATGAACATTTGAAAAAATAATACTACTTTATTCGTCTAAAAAATTAATGTACTATTTTGAGACGAAGACACTAACATTACAAACATTAATTGTAGAGGCGAATGAAGTAGTATTATTTTGAAAAATATTTGCTCATTTTTGAATTGAATTAATTTTTTTTGCCAATATAACATTGTATTTGGAAATGTATAATGAAAGACTTTTACACCAAAAATCATAAATTTTTTTTTATCTATAAATATAGACTATTTTTATTTGATTTGGACACAGAAAAAAAATCCCTATTTTTTAAATATAAATTTCGTATCTTAATTATACTTTGTTAATTTTCCTCTTAATTTTTCAATATCTTTTTAGTGAAAATGATTTAAGTGTGAAATATTTTTTTTAATGTTTATAATATTCGTGTCTTCGTGTGAGAAAATAAATATTAATTTTTGAGACAGGTAATTCATTGAGGCAAATGAAGCAATTTATTTTTTGGATATAGAAAGTAGTATTAATTATGGGATGAAATTAAATCATTTTTTCCGCTTTAATTAGAGACTAATTTCATTTAATTTGGACACAAATTAGTAAAATTATTATTATTATTATTATCATTTATAATAAAAAAATATACTTCACACTTAATTATACTTTGTTAATTTTCCCCTTTTTTCGACCTCAATTATTTTATAAAAAAAAAAATTGAAAATTTTTACACCAAAATTCATAATTTTTTTTCCTCTTTATTTAGAGACTAATTTCATTTAATTTGGACACAAAAAAACACTATTTTTTAAATATAAATTTTTTAATTATCCTTTATTTATTTTTCTTTTTAATTTTTCAATATCTTTTTTGTGAAAAGTAATTAAGTGTGAAGTATATTTTTTTATTATAAATGATTATAATAATAATAATAATTTTACTAATATGAATATTAGTAATGCTTCATTCGCCTAAAAATTATTGTTTTTAATGTTTAAGTAATATATTATAAAATATTCCTTGGGACGAATATAGTCATTTATTTTTTTACCCGAAGTAGTATTATTTTGTAAAAATTAATGTTTATAATGTTTGTGTCTTCGTTTCAGAAAATAAATATTAATTTTTGAGACAAGTAATTCATTGAGGCAAAGGAAGCAATTTTGTTTTTTGGATATAGAAAGTAGTATTAATTATGGGATGAAAGTAATATTCATTTTTGAATTGAAGAAATTTTTTTTTGTAAAAAAGTTGAAATTTTTTATATGTCCAAAAAAAATGAACATTGCTTCTTTTGTCTTAATGAACATTTGAAAAAATAATACTACTTTATTCGTCTAAAAAATTAATGAACTATTTTGAGACGAAGACACTAACATTACAAACATTAATTGTAGAGGCGAATGAAGTAGTATTATTTTGAAAAATATTTGCTCATTTTTGAATTGAATTAATTTTTTTTTCCAATATAACAATGTATTTGGAAATGTATAATGAAAGACTTTTACACCAAAAATCATAAATTTTTTTTATCTATAAATAAAGACTATTTTTATTTGATTTGGACACATAAAAAAACCCCTATTTTTTAAATATAAATTTCGTATCTTAATTATACTTTGTTAATTTTCCTCTTAATTTTTCAATATCTTTTTAGTGAAAATGATTTAAGTGTGAAATATTTTTTTAATGTTTATAATGTTCGTGTCTTCGTGTGAGAAAATAAATATTAATTTTTGAGACAAGTAATTCATTGAGGCAAATGAAGCAATTTTTTTTTTGAATATAGAAAGTAGTATTAATTATGGGATGAAATTAAATCATTTTTTCCTCTTTAATTAGAGACTAATTTCATTTAATTTGGACACAAATTAGTAAATTATTATTATTATTATAATCATTTATAATAAAAAAAATATACTTCACACTTAATTATACTTTTTTAATTTTCCCCTTTTTTCGACCTCAATTATTTTATAAAAAAAAAATTTTGAAAATTTTTACACCAAAATTCATAATTTTTTTCCTCTTTAATTAGAGACTAATTTCATTTAATTTGGACACAAAAAAAAACACTCTTTTTTAAATATAAATTTTTTAATTATCCTTTCTTTATTTTTCTTTTTAATTTTTCAATATCTTTTTTGTGAAAAGTAATTAAGTGTGAAGTATATTTTTTTATTATAAATGATTATAATAATAATAATAATTTTACTAATATGAATATTAGTACTGCTTCATTCACCTAAAAAATTATTGTTTTTAATGTTTAAGTAATATATTATAAAATATTCCTTGGGACGAATATAGTCATTTATTTTTTTACCCGAAGTATTATTATTTTGTAAAAATTAATATTTATAATGTTCGTGTCTTCGTTTCAGAAAATAAATATTATTTTTTGAGACAAGTAATTCATTGAGGTAAAGGAAGCAATTTTTTTTTTTTTTGGATATAGAAAGTAGTATTAATTATGGGATGAAAGTAATATTCATTTTTGAATTGAAGAATTTTTTTTTTAAAAAAAAAAAGTAGAATTTTTTTATATGTCCAAAAAAAATGAACATTGCTTCTTTCGTCTTAATGAACATTTGAAAAAATAATACTACTTTATTCGTCTAAAAAATTAATGTACTATTTTGAGACGAAGACACTAACATTACAAACATTAATTTTAGAGGCGAATGAAGTAGTATTATTTTGAAAAATATTTGCTCATTTTTGAATTGAATTAATTTTTTTTGCCAATATAACAATGTATTTGGAAATGTATAATGAAAGACTTTTACACCAAAAATCATAAATTTTTTTATCTATAAATATAGTCTATTTTTATTTGATTTGGACACAGAAAAAAAAACCCCTATTTTTTAAATATAAATTTCGTATCTTAATTATACTTTGTTAATTTTCCTCTTAATTTTTCAATATCTTTTTAGTGAAAATGATTTAAGTGTGAAATATTTTTTTTTAATGTTTATAATGTTCGTGTCTTCGTGTGAGAAAATAAATATTAATTTTTGAGACAAGTAATTCATTGAGGCAAATGAAGCAATTTATTTTTTGGATATAGAAAGTAGTATTAATTATGGGATGAAATTAAATCATTTTTTCCTCTTTAATTAGAGACTAATTTCATTTAATTTGGACACAAATTAGTAAAATTATTATTATTATTATAATCATTTATAATAAAAAAATATACTTCACACTTAATTATATTTTGTTAATTTTCCCCTTTTTTCGACCTCAATTATTTTATAAAAAAAAAAAATTTGAAAATTTTTACACCAAAATTTATAATTTTTTTTCCTCTTTATTTAGAGACTAATTTCATTTAATTTGGACACAAAAAAACACTATTTTTAAATATAAATTTTTTAATTATCCTTTCTTTATTTTTCTTTTTAATTTTTCAATATCTTTTTTGTGAAAAGAAATTAAGTGTGAAGTATATTTTTTTTATTATAAATGATTATAATAATAATAATAATTTTACTAATATGAATATTAGTACTGCTTCATTCGCCTAAAAATTATTGTTTTTAATGTTTAAGTAATATATTATAAAATATTCCTTGGGATGAATATAGTCATTTTTTTTTTACCCGAAGTAGTATTATTTTGTAAAAATTAATGTTTATAATGTTCTTGTCTTCGTTTCAGAAAATAAATATTAATTTTTGAGACAAGTAATTCATTGAGGCAAAGGAAGCAATTTTTTTTTTTGGATATAGAAAGTAGTATTAATTATGGGATGAAAGTAATATTCATTTTTGAATTGAAGAATTTTTTTTTAAAAAAAAAGTAGAATTTTTTTATATGTCAAAAAAAAATGAACATTGATTCTTTCGTCTTAATGAACATTTGAAAAAACAATACTACTTTATTCGTCTAAAAAATTAATGTACTATTTTGAGACGAAGACACTAACATTACAAACATTAATTGTAGAGGCGAATGAAGTAGTATTATTTTGAAAAATATTTGCTCATTTTTGAATTGAATTAATTTTTTTTTGCCAATATAACAATGTATTTGGAAATGTATAATGAAAGACTTTTACACCAAAAATCATAAATTTTTTTTATCTATAAATATAGACTATTTTTATTTGATTTGGACACAGAAAAAAAACCCCTATTTTTTAAATATAAATTTCGTATCTTAATTATACTTTGTTAATTTTCCTCTTAATTTTTCAATATCTTTTTAGTGAAAATGATTTAAGTGTGAAATATTTTTTTAATGTTTATAATGTTCGTGTCTTCGTGTGAGAAAATAAATATTAATTTTTGAGACAAGTAATTCATTGAGGCAAATGAAGCAATTTTTTTTTTTGGATATAGAAAGTAGTATTAATTATGGAATGAAATTAAATCATTTTTTCCTCTTTAATTAGAGACTAATTTCATTTAATTTGGACACAAATTAGTAAAACTATTATTATTATTATTATTATTATTATAATCATTTATAATAAAAAAATATACTTCACACTTAATTATACTTTGTTAATTTTCCCCTTTTTTTGACCTCAATTATTTTATAAAAAAAAAATTTGAAAATTTTTACACCAAAATTCATAATTTTTTCCTCTTTAATTAGAGACTAATTTCATTTAATTTGGACACAAAAAAACACTCTTTTTTAAATATAATTTTTTTAATTATCCTTTCTTTATTTTTCTTTTTAATTTTTCAATATCTTTTTTGTGAAAAGTAATTAAGTGTGAAGTATATTTTTTATTATAAATGATTAATAATAATAATAATTTTACTAATATGAATATTAGTCTTGCTTTTCCACTAAAAAATTATTGTTTTTAATGTTTAAGTAAAATATTATGTAATCATATTCTTTTAAATTATTTTTAAAAATTAATATTTATAATGTTAAGTGTTCTCGTTTCGAGAGAATAAATATCCGTCATTATACTAGGTCTTTTATTTTTTTTGATGAAGTATTATTATTTTGTAAAAATTAATATTTATAATGTTCGTGTCTTCGTTTCAAACTAGGTGTCAAAATAAATATTAATTTTTGAGACAAGTAATTCATTGAGGTAAAGGAAGCAATTTTTTTTTTTTTTGGATATAGAAAGTAGTATTAATTATGGGATGAAAGTAATATTCATTTTTGAATTGAAGAAATTTTTTTTTAAAAAAAAAAAGTAGAATTTTTTTATATGTCCAAAAAAAATGAGCATTGCTTCTTTCGTCTTAATGAACATTTGAAAAAATAATACTACTTTATTCGTCTAAAAAATTAATGTACTATTTTGAGACGAAGACACTAACATTACAAACATTAATTTTAGAGGCGAATGAAGTAGTATTATTTTGAAAAATATTTGCTCATTTTTGAATTGAATTAATTTTTTTTGCCAATATAACAATGTATTTGGAAATGTATAATGAAAGACTTTTACACCAAAAATCATAAATTTTTTTATCTATAAATATAGTCTATTTTTATTTGATTTGGACACAGAAAAAAAAACCCCTATTTTTTAAATATAAATTTCGTATCTTAATTATACTTTGTTAATTTTCCTCTTAATTTTTCAATATCTTTTTAGTGAAAATGATTTAAGTGTGAAATATTTTTTTTAATGTTTATAATGTTCGTGTCTTCGTGTGAGAAAATAAATATTAATTTTTGAGACAAGTAATTCATTGAGGCAAATGAAGCAATTTTTTTTTGATATAGAAAGTAGTATTAATTATGGGATGAAATTAAATCATTTTTTCCTCTTTAATTAGAGACTAATTTCATTTAATTTGGACACAAATTAGTAAAATTATTATTATTATTATAATATTTTATAATAAAAAAATATACTTCACACTTAATTATACTTCGTTAATTTTCCCCTTTTTTCGACCTCAATTATTTTATAAACAAAAAAAATTTGAAAATTTTTACACCAGAATTCATAATTTTTTTTCCTCTTTAATTAGAGACTAATTTCATTTAATTTGAACACAAAAAAAAACACTCTTTTTTAAATATAAATTTTTAATTATCCTTTCTTTATTTTTCTTTTTAATTTTTCAATATCTTTTTTGTGAAAAGTAATTAAGTGTGAAGTATATTTTTTTATTATAAATGATTATAATAATAATAATAATTTTACTAATATGAATATTAGTACTGCTTCATTCGCCTAAAAAGTTATTGTTTTTAATGTTTAAGTAATATATTATAAAATATTCCTTTGGACGAATATAGTCATTTATTTTTTTACCCGAAGTAGTATCATTTTGTAAAAATTAATGTTTATAATGTTCGTGTCTTCGTTTCAGAAAATAAATATTAATTTTTGAGACAAGGAATTCATTGAAGCAAAGGAAGCAATTTTTTTTTTTTTGGATATAGAAAGTAGTATTAATTATGGGATGAAAGTAATATTCATTTTTTAATTGAAGAAATTTTATTTTTTTTTAAAAAGTAGAATTTTTTTATTTGTCCAAAAAAAAAATGAACATTGATTCTTTCGTCTTAATGAACATTTGAAAAAATAATACTATTTTATTCGTCTAAAAAATTAATGTACTATTTTGAGACGAAGACACTAACATTACAAACATTAATTGTAAAGACGAATGAAGTAGTATTATTTTGAAAAATATTTGCTCATTTTTGAATTGAATTAATTTTTTTTTGCCAATATAACAATGTATTTGGAAATGTATATTGAAAGACTTTTACACCAAAAATCATAAATTTTTTTTATCTATAAATATAGACTATTTTTATTTGATTTGGACACAGAAAAAAAACCCCTATTTTTTAAATATAAATTTCGTATCTTAATTATACTTTGTTAATTTTCCTCTTAATTTTTCAATATCTTTTTAGTGAAAATGATTTAAGTGTGAATTTTTTTTTTTTTAATGTTTATAATGTTCGTGTCTTCGTGTGAGAAAATAAATATTAATTTTTGAGACAAGTAATTCATTGAGGCAAATGAAGCAATTTTTTTTGGATATAGAAAGTAGTATTAATTTTGGGATGAAATTAATATTCATTTTTGAATTGAAGGATTTTTTTTTTGTAAAAAAAGTATAATTTTTTTATATGTCCAAAAAAAAATTGAACATTGCTTCTTTCGTCTCAATGAACATTTAAAAAAATAATACTACTTTATTCGTCTAAAAAATTAATGTACTATTTCGAGACGAAGACACTAACATTACAAACATTAATTGCAGAGGCGAATGAAGTAGTATTATTTTTAAAAATATTTGCTCATTTTTTAATTGAATTAATTTTTTTGGCCAATATAACAATGTATTTGAAAATGTATAATGAAAGACTTTAACACCAAAAATCATAAAAAAAATTTATCTATAAATGTAGACTATTTTTATTTGATTTTGACACAGAAAAAAACCCCTCTTTTTTAAATATAAATTTCTTATCTTAATTATACTTTGTTAATTTTCCTTTTTAATTTTTCAATATCTTTTTAGTGAAAATGATTTAAGTGTGAAATATTTTTTTTAATTAAAAATGATAATAATAATTTTACTAATCATAAAAATGAAGATATGAAATAAAATAAAAGTGATAGTGTATAGGATGAGTTGAAAGGGTGTTGAATGTGGGTTATTGGGATGTGGTAATATGATTATTGTGTTTATTTTAGTTCGATACATCAAACATTTTATTTTACTTTTTTTTAAAAAAAAATCTTTGAAGCATAGTAAATAAAGTATTAATAAAATTGTCTAGTTTTCTATTCGTCTCAAAAAATTGTGTATTTATAAAGACGAAAATCGGGCTTGGAAATTATTTTAGTTCGATATATCTAACAATTTATTTATTTCGATTTTTCTAAATAAAAGTGGTGGTTTATATGATTTTGATTTTTCTTCTCAAAATTAAATAAGTTAAATTGAAAATAAATATCATTATTATGTTCATGATGAGTTAATGTAAATAAATATGACATATTGTTTTCTAATTTTTATAATTTTTTCTTCTTATTTTTCTTTCTTTCAATATATGTACTTATATATTATTGTTTTCTTTTATATTTGATGTTGGGCTTGAACATTATGCTTAATTGAGATAGGTACTCCTATTGATAATAGTCATACAATTACAATGGAGTA
This sequence comes from Adenophora triphylla var. japonica, assembly GCA_022495995.1. Classification (NCBI taxonomy): domain Eukaryota; kingdom Viridiplantae; phylum Streptophyta; class Magnoliopsida; order Asterales; family Campanulaceae; genus Adenophora; species Adenophora triphylla. Next base: position 11,863 of record JAFEMH010002419.1, read on the forward strand.
CTAAATGGTTGCTTAACTTGCCATAACTATTTTCGCTTCGTTGGCTCCGTTAATATATAGTTAGATTTATTTTACAAAACTAATACACATTGATAATAATCAATTTGTTAAGAAATAATAATTTCAATTATTAATTTCGTAAAATAATTTGAAGTTGTGTTTTTCCTATAAAAATATTTCTCTCATTTAGTCATTTTATTTAATTTTTGTCTTTTTAAGCATCAATAACTCCTCATGCACCGCACTGATGTAACACTATATTTATTTTAGTGACCTTTAATCTGATATTTGTAATGATAATATATTTTTTTAAGAATCGTTTTACAATGTATACAAATATCTCTATTTTCTTTTGTATTTGTTTCGATTTCGATCAGTTATTCGTTAGTAACTATCCGTGCATCGCACGGGGATCACACTAGTTAGGTAAGTAATCAAAAATAAAAATGGACAATCAATTTAATAAGGAGTGAGTACTGAAAGTACTTGGTCATTATCACATAAGCGGGGCTCATAATAAAAATTGTATTGAGTTGGTGTTATTAAAAACTCATTTTTCTAAATTCAAAGAAAAATCATTTTTATACGTTGACATTTAATAATACATGTACTGACATTCTTCATCCTGACACTTTTTTACCCTACACTGGCATTTAATAACATGCACTAAAACTCTTTACACTGACACTTTATTACACTAATACTGATACTTTGTTACACTGACATTTTTTTTATAATGACACTTAATATATATTATAATGACACTTAATATATATTATAATGACACTTAATATACACACACTGGCACTCTTTACATTGGCACTTTGTTACACTAACACTGACACTTTTTTAGACTGGCACTTTGTTACACTAACACTGACACTAGCGGGGGAAACAAAACACATTTTTTCTAAGCTTAAGAAAAAATGCGTTTTTTGTAAGATTTTGGCAATTGTATTAATCTTTTCTACATTATTTCAAAATAAGTGTTTTATATATTAAAATAGTTTTGATGAATTTTATTATATTATAATCAATATACAAATAATTAAATACTCCCTCCATCCCATGATAATATATAAACTTTCCTTTTTGGGCGTCCCACAATAATATATACTTTCCTAAAATGGAAAGGAATCTTTATTATTCCCTCCACTCATTCTCTCTCCTACATTATTTTAATACTCACATCACCATTATAATTTACTATTCTCTCCACTCATTCTCTCTCCTATTTTATTTTCACACTCACAACACTTTCAATATAATATTTCCTCCTTAATTCCCGTGCAAAACCCAAAAGTCTATAAAAATGTTGGACGGAGGGAGTATATTTTTAATTACTTTGACAATTAAATTTATGAGACTTTTGATTTGGTAAGGAAATGTTTAGCATGGAGGGTAGGGAGACGAATTTTTTTTCAAATAATCCCGTTTTACTTTTTTATTTATCAAAATGACTTACTGTTCAAACTATTGCCCAGATTGTCCTCTTTTTTGAAACTCGCTACACTGTGTAGCGAGTTTGACTAGGGTTGGTCAAAACTCGCTACACCGTGTAGCGAGTATAGGGCAATTAATTAGGCAGTTGGAAAATTAATTACGGCATTTAATTAAACATAACTCGCTACACCGTGTAGCGAGTTTTGACCAGATTTAAGTCAAACTCGCTACACCGTGTAGCGAGTTCAATATATTCCAAACCCCTACATAACCCCCTCCGTCCGTCCCAACAAAACTTACCATTCTCTTCCTTTCTCAGTCCAGTTCTCCCTTTTCTTTCTTTCTTTCTTTCTTAAGTCCATCTTTCATCTATCTCTCTCATAATGGATCCATCAAAACCCCGCTGGTATCGTGGACGAAAACCTCTTCCAGTACAACCCGGTCAAACCTCCAATCGTCTATCTAATCTCTCTCAAATTGAACGAGAGTTTCAATCTCCACCGTCTCCACCGCCTCAAATCGAACGAGAGAGAGAATCTCCACCGCGTCATATCATACTCCGGTCCCGCCAGAAGCTACAGCTAGCCATGCGTCGGCATCACACCGGAAAAGCTCATGCCTCTCGTGGACCCCGCTCGCCGACTCCAAGAGGCAATACGTAGAAAGCTTGAAGAGCCTGAGGACGATGATGAATTTCAGTGGCAAAGCTTCGCTTTCGCAATGGATTATCTCACTCGGAGAGGGTACATTTTATCCGTTGAAAATGATCAAGGAGAAATGCAAACAACATGAAAGGGTGGAACAGTATAATATTTTACATTAATTATAGTTAAGGTTGAAATTTACAATTAATTGGTCATAATATTTTTGTTCTATTAGGTCGTGGTTGTTGTCAAGAAGTGCACACCAACCGAGAATGGCTCTTTTCACGTGATTTTGAAGGATCCTACCGACACTATTGAAGCTTACTTAGGTGACAAAGTGTTTAAGCAAACCGAGGGCGAAGTGACATAGGTGAAGGTGTCGTTCGATACTTACTCAGGTATGAAATATTTTCCTTAACATTACACTCCCTAAATATATCCTTACCTTTTTGTTCTAAATGTTTTGTTTTGTTCATCTATTAGGTTGTTGTTTGGGCCATATCACGCTCAAAAACTACTTAACATTTGTTCCTTCCAATGTTTGTAAGGTGTTCCCTAAGGATTGTTAATTTCATCTTTGGACATGTATTATTTGAATTTATGTCTGGATTTAATATGTACCCGAATTTATGTAATATTTTTCTATGTGACCTAATGTGGTCACCGAATTTATTTATTTATGTAAGATTTCCTATGTGGCCGTGGATGTGGCCACTAACTTGACAATATTTATTTTTTGTGATTTTATGTAGATTTCCTATGTGGCCGTGATGTGGCCACTAACTCTAAAATATTTATTTTTTGTGATTTTATGTAAGATTTCCTATGTGGCCGGATGTGGCCACTAACTTGAAAATATTTATTTTTTGTGATTTTATGTAAGATTTCCTATGTGGCCGGATGTGGCCACTAACTTGACAATATTTATTTTTTGTGATTTTATGTAGATTTCCTATGTGGCCTGGATGTGGCCACTAACTCGAAAATATTTATTTTTTTTAATTTTATGTACGATTTCCTATGTTATCATTTGTTTTAAAATATGAAAATAAATATTTATAAAAAAAAAATCACCACATGTCATTATTTTTTAACACATGTAATTTTTTTTTTTGTTAGTACGAAGCTATTTTGAGCAACAATTTGAAGCCGATTTAATTGTCGAAATTAAAATTTAAAAGTTGTTATTGTTACACCATTATATGTACTTCAAGTAACAATTTTTAGATATTCATTATGATATCTAAATTAACCTATAATTATTGCTCAAAATAGCTTCGCGAACGAAATTTTTTTTTGATGTTACTACGAAGCTATTTTGAGCAAAAATTTGAAGCTGATTTAATTGTCCAAATTAAAATTTAAAAGTTGTTATTGTTACAACATTATATGTACTTCAAGTAACAATTTTTAGATATTCATTATGATACATAAATTAACCTATATTTATTGTTCAAAATGCCTTCGCGGATGAAAAACAAAAGAAGTAAAAATTTTGAAATTTTGTTGCCGAAAAAGGGATTTGTTTTTACTTAACTCGTATACAATCAAGTGTAGCTGTAGTTTCAATAAAGCCGAAATCGCTACACGGTGTAGCGAGTTTAATTCATTTTTTATTGAAACTCGCTACACCGTGTAGCGAGTTTAAGTAAAACAAAACACTTTACAGCAACAAAGTACAACACCCGTGAAGTTAAATTTTCAATGAATTCACGTGGTTCTGAGAGAATCTCATAGCTTTCTCTTTTTCTCCTCGCCTTTGTTTCTTCTCCTACCTTTCTCTCTTTCTCTCAATCAACTCTCTCAATCACCATTTTCTAAATTTCCTTAATTCAAAATAAAACTTCTTCAAGTTATTTTATTTCATCAGAATTGTTGAAGATCAACAAGAATCAAGGTAAATTAACATCATCTTAATTATTATTTTGACTTGTATTTAGATATAAAATTTAATGATTTAACTCGTGTTTTATTATATTGTAGATATAATAAATGTAAGAGTTTTGTTATGTAGGTTTTAACACTTTGATTCTCGTAACGTAGGGTTAAATATGAACGGGGTCCAATCATTTTTATGTGTTATCGGGAGGTGATGATGAACAACCGTTTGATGGTCCTCATTTCAAAAAGGGGCCAAAATGTGCAATAAGGGGTAATTGCCAATGGAAATACAATGAGTTGATTGATGAGTTATATAAAAAGGCGAATTTAGATCGGTCTCAATTTGTTTTGAAAGTCATTTACGTATGCCCTCATTCTTTTCGATAGCTGGATTGGTGAGTACTTTCCTTTCCGTATGAAGATGATGCGTGTACGGGAAGTAATGTTCGATCGCCTTGCTAAATTTGGGGGATTGGAAATTTGGTACCGTATGTTGTTGTAAAATTAATTGAAAATCGATCCAATCCGTAGTTTGAAACACAAAGACACAGAGAGTACTTTCTGTGTTTTCTCCAACTGTAACCGTGATGATGGGGTTGGTCCAAGTTCCCAAACTCTTGTATCAACTCAAACACCAAATTATGATGATGGGGCATTTGGCCATAATTATCATGTTCATGATGATGATCGGCATTCGGGCATAATGATCACGTTAATGATGATTATGATGTTGATCGTGAAGAAGAGGAAGTGCACACCGATGTAGATGCAATGCTGTGAGGATGATGATGATGAATATGAGGAGGGTAGTAGTGATTCTCGATGTCGATTTGGGAGCCTGATTGATGGGCCGATTGACGATGATGTGGAAGCACCTCTGCTCACTATGAAGTGCCGCAAAATCGAAGATATGAGAGAGCGAGTTATCCCTTTTACAAAGGATATTGGTACATCTCGCTCGACAAGAACAAGGCTTCGATTGATTACGATCATGCACATAGTTTTCCGCTTGGGATCCGGAACAACAACCGATTGCTAAAGGGATACGCTTTCCGGCAAGAACGAGGCACAATTTGATATGAAAAGGTTCCATATTAAAACAATCGCAGTTCAGTGGTAAGAAAGAGCACACCGAACACACGGGTAGTTGAGTGTCCGTTAAAAATTATCCATGTCATTTTTATGTTCGTGTGAGTAGGAAGAAGTTTGGCTATCGAAGTGACCAAGTATAAGGCTCCTCACCGCCGTTATATTCGAGCAAGTCAAGATCACCCCAATCTAGATGCCAAGTTTATCTGGTCGGAAGTCGCTGTCTTATTAAGGCCGATTCGGATGTCAAGGTTGGAGTCATTATTGCACACATCTCTAGTAGGTTCGACAAGGTAATTACTTACAAGAAGGCATGGTGTGGAAAGCGTAATGGCATTGCAGAGGTTTTTTGGAGATTGGGAGGAATCTTATAAGAGGTTACCCCGCGTCCTAAGCCCATTCAAAAATACAATCCGAGGACAATTGTCGAGTACTCTACACCTCCTCCTCCCGCTTCGAAGCCTCCCTATTTCGACGTACAGCATTTGGGCCTTGCATTGAAGCTTTCTCTCATTGTCGGCCAGTCATTTCTGTGGATGGAACATTTATGCATGGTAGATCCATCGGAGCTTCAGACTGCTCCCATCTATATCTCCGTCTCCAGGGACGGCCCCTAAATACTCCTGACACTCAGCCCGCCAGTCTATATGTACCGGAAACCCATCATCGCAATAAAGATCCCCATCAATCGGCAACCCGCAAATCATGCCGATATCCCGTAGTGGTGATCGTCATCTCACCAACCGGGAGATGGAACGTATGGGTCTCCTGACGCCATCTCTCGATCAAGGCCTCCAAAGCAATGCAAAATCGTACCGTATCCGGCCCATGTAGTGCACTCCACCGAATCCGCACTCGCTGGGCCTCAATAATATGACAGAGCTAATACGCCCGGCAAGGCGGCACCATGACGAAAAACGAGGGGACTAGAAACCGGCCACCGTGACCAAATATACCTAGCCCTATGGTCCGCATGGCGGGTCGTAACAGATGTATCGATAGGCCGGGATCAATGAACGCTTCCATCTATTTATTTCAATATCAAGGTTGGTTATTGTTCTATAAGGCAAGAAAATAAATAAAAGAATACAAAAAATGTAATTACTAGTACGTGACATTGTAATCCAAAGTTATCCCACACTTCCAAGAAGTGCCTCGGGAAGTTCTTGGTTTCCAAATTTCTATATACTAAGTAATACTTCAAGAGTAATCCTCATGCGGTTTTGAAAAATAGGATGAATTTTTTTTTTTTTTTTTATAAAATGTTTGAACAATAAATCATATTTTAAGGGTTTAGGGTTTGGGATATAAGTATATGAGATTTAGGATGTTGTTATTTGTATATTAATTCTTATTCTATTTTTCTATCACTAAATCATATTTTAAGGATTTAGGTTTCGTGACGAGAAATTAGGGTTTAGTGGTTTACAATATGGTATATATGACGCCTAATTAATTCCTTCGACGTCATGCCTCACCTTATGTACCCCTTTCACGAATTAAGGATTCCGTTCGATTACCTATAACTTATAAGAGTCATTAGGGCACAATCCACTTGGACCTTGTTCGGACAAGCTCACGTTCCTATCTCGGTAATCAAATTTGCTATAATCTCACACAAGTTAAACTTTGTACTCCCTCCGTCCCAAAAAAATATTCAAAAATCTTTTCAAATTTGCTATTTATTTCTATTATGAGCAAATTTGCTATATACTCCCTTCTAAAATTTTCTAAAATGAATGACCCAATTTACTTTAAATTTGTTGTTGATAAAAATACATTTTTTTTTTGAAACAGAGTTGGAGTATATAATATTTAGCATGTAGAAGCTAAATATTATTAAGTTATTTTTTTGTGAAAAATAAATAAAAAATAAATAGACAGTTCATATAAATGGGAATAACAATCGGTCTAATCTATCCTCGATTAGTTTTCCGCACAAGATTTTTTAGTTTTATTATTAAAATATTTGAAATAATAATTTTTTCTCATCTTTATATTAAATAAATTAAAATCTGAATGCATCAATTAATTATTCTCAACAATTAGACTATGTATAGGGCACAATTAATTCATCAGAAATAATATTTACATGTATATATTTAACAATAGTTCAACCAAAAATAAAATCCTAAATTGCAATGTCATAAAAAAAATCAAAAAAATTAGTCACATAAATAACACTATTTCAACAATAAATCAACCAAAAAAAATCATACAAAAAATAAAAAAAAATTCTTGGCATATAGAAATTTGTCACATAAATTCGGAATAATAATATTTCAACAACAAATCAACCAAAAAAACTAAATAAAAATTCACAATTAAATAAAAATTAGTCAAGAAATTCGGAATTAAAAAAAAAATCATAAATTCGGAATAAAAACTAAAATTCAACTTAATATAGAGATGTAAACTTACAATTAAGAAAAAGGTTGAAATTCTTGACAAAATCCTTGGCTTGGCTCAAATGTTCTTCTTCTTCCTTGTTGCAGCGGCTATGGAGGAGAGGAGTAAGTTTTTTTTTTCTTTGGTTTTTGGTTGAATGCGTGAACTGAAGGGGTAAGGGTTTTTAATTGAACTCGCTACACGGTGTAGCGAGTTTGACTTAAATCTGGTCAAAACTCGCTACACGGTGTAGCGAGTTATGTTTAATTAAATGCCGTAATTAATTTTCCAACTGCCTAATTAATTGCCCTATACTCGCTACACGGTGTAGCGAGTTTTGACCAACCCTAGTCAAACTCGCTACACGGTGTAGCGAGTTTCAAAAAAGAGGACAATCTGGACAATAGTTTGAATAGTAAGTCATTTTGGTAAATAAAAAAGTAAAACGGGATTATTTGGGAAAAAATTCGTAGGGAGACACTTTAAATTGTGAAGTCTACGAATTATGATGGGATCACACAAACAGCTAACTAATGTTTCTTTGAGTGATTATAAATTAAAGAATCTTAACAATTATTATGAACTAATAAGTGATCAAATACTGGTGGATTTTATTCATTTCATGTGATACTACTTTTTGAATGATTGTTAACTTAACCTACTTTTTAAAGTTTTGTAATAATTAACCTTCAATTATAATTTCATTAAGAAATTTAGTGTACATTTGATAGCCCGTGTTAACAACAAATGTGATTAATAATCCCGAAATCGAGTATTTGGTAGAAAATAAAAAGGCAACAATATAAATTATCGTCATCACCGATATTAGCTTTTTATCCCCTTCTTATTTATCCCAATAGAAGGGTGGTATTATTATTGAGGGTATTAGAAAATGGTGGATAAAAATATTTTGACGAAACTGTAAGTACCCCAATCTGGATCGCTCTCCATCCCAGCATACGACAAAACCAGAGGCAAACTTCCGGAGGTCATAACTCCTTCATACGAACTCCGATTGAGACGTGCCATATATGGTTGGAAAGCTCTCGACGAGAGCTAGCTTGCCATCACATTCACAAGAGCATGGAAAGTCCGTACGGACCTCTTTGCATGCCAAAAGGTCCGTACGGACCTCTTTGCACCAGACATAATCATTACGAAAATCCCCTTAAAGTCCACGAGATTCCCTCAAATCCCGGAAATCCATCATTACCTAAGAGGTCCGTACGGACCTCTTTGCAGTTTTCCACTACTATAAATAGAGGGCTTCCCCTCCTCATTTTTTCACACCTCCCACTTCTCTCTTCCTCCCTAAGCCTTCTGGCTCCCCTTCTAAGACCTTTCGAGGCATTCCCGGCCCCTTCGGATCCTTCCGAGGCCTTCCGAGCCCCCTCGAGGTGCTCCGAAGCCTCTCCGAGCGCTCCCGAGACGCTCCCGCGCCGCCCGAGGCACTCTCGAGGTACTCGAGGCCCCTCGTGGTACTCCGAGGCCTCGTCGGTCTTTCCACCTGTCCCGCTCTTTCCGAGTCAAACCGACGATCCCAAACCACGCCGAAACTCCGCCCGAATCCAACCACCATTCCAACGCACGCCGAACCTCTCGCCCGAGTGATCCCGACGATCCCCACGCACGCCGAACCTCTCGCCCGAACGCAGCCTACAACCTCAACTCACGCCGAAACTCGTCCGCGACAACCTGGTATCCCCGAAGCAATCCCGATCCATACCGGAACGCTACTCCGACCTCAAACACTATTCCCCCAAAGCGGAAAGACAGTACACGAACCAACATTGGTAAGGCTTCCTTCCTATACTATTTCAATACATTTCCATACATAGCATACAATGTAGACATCCGATACAGCATGCATTTTTAAAAGCACACACACACACACAACATTTAAAGGATATTAGGGTATCCGAAAGACTCGTTTTACGAGGCTACTCTGTGAGCTCTAATATTCTAATATTCTCTTCCCGAGGAGTCATCTCGACCTCCGAACTCAAAATCTCATCACACAAAACATGCTTAAAATTTATCTTTAAACTGATGCCCTTTTTCAATGTTTTGGGCTTAATAAAAACGGCGTGGCGACTCTACAAAATGCGAAAGCAAAACGGCGAGACACCTCCAACGCGCAAACGCTAAAACGGAATAAGCCAGATGCCGGGGCGCGATTGTGCCGCTCTGATCCGGCGACTTTCCCGAACAGCGACGAATGCGAGATGCCGGCTCGCGCGAGCCGATCCTGTAATTTGGTTGGCGACTCCTGGCCTGGACTTTTTGTTTTAAAAAAACTTTTAAACAAAACAAAAGATTTTTAAAACGATGATGAGGGTCAAACTTTCATTTTACCCCTTCCTTTAATTGTTGTGTGTGTGTGCACGTGCTTCGTTTTTATTTTACAAAAAAATAAAAATACAAAAAATGCATCAATATACATCTCGCGCATACATTTAAAATTCTTCAAAAACTTCTATTTTACTCGAAAAAGAATTTTAGAAACCGCACACTACGCGCACCGCCGCCTTCGGTTACACCGCACTCTACTCACACCGTCGCCTTGCTACACCGCACACTATGCGCACCGCCGCCTTGATACACCGCACACTACAACCCTTAACCCGAGTGGTCTCATTGCAACCTGCTTGGTCTTCCTAGGCCTCTGGCGCGCACGGATCATTCCAAACATCCCATCCTAGCCAAGCGTCAACCCCGCACGTTTGAAGTCTTGAGTCACACTCGTCCGCACTCGGCTGGTTTTTACCTACCAGTGTCATACACTGGATACATATACCATGCCGGCCATTTTCTCGAGTCAAGGCTCTAACTCAAGATCCTCGCGCAAGCAAAGCGATGAAAGGTCATGCTAAAATCTTGACTCGATCTTGATTTCCGAACTACACCTGCACGATGTTCCGTCCCGATATACATCCATGCTCGCATGACACCATGTCATCACGCCTTGATACGTCGCCCATGACGATATGACCCACCTAACGCCTAACGTCACGCATCCCTTGCGCAAGCAAGGTAAAGAGAGGTCATGCCGAACTCTTGACCTGATCTTGACTCAGGTGGCCGCCTGGTTCACTATTCACATGGCTAACGCATCAAAACGAACATGACAGGCTCGGTCCTTAGGTTCGATTTTTCTTTAGGCCGGTGGAAACCGCTTGCACTATAGGACCCTCGCCCGGGCCGTCCACCCCGGATATCGAAATATTGTGTGCAAAACGAGGGCTTATAGCCGCACGTATTGGTCTCCATCGACCCAGATCTAGCATAGTTGCGAAAAGAAGAGCAATCTTTTCCAACCTACCTAGGATTCTCGAGAAAATACTGTTTTAAGTAAATTAAAACAACAAAAAAAATCGAAAAATAAAAGAAACGGAAACCGCATGCCACGCGAGCTTTCCCCTTCTATCCCGTTAGGCCATTCCCGTGTCTAAATCCCTTGCCCGTCACCCTCCAAATAACCGAGAGTGGCTTGAGAATCCCCTGAAGCCGCCTTTTCGCATTGAGGTCACAAGGTCCGATAGCCCTTCCAGCTTCAACGGTCCGCACCGTCCAATACTCCCCATGACGGGATCAACAGATAACAAATGAGGGAAACGGAACCCCGCCACTAAGGAATCTCCAGACAATGGAGGAGGTGCTGCGAGCCTTCAAGCCATCAAGAAGCGCCAAGAAGAACAAGAAGCTCCGGATCGTCGACACCTTGCGTCTTCGAGGAACAGCTATAGCTTCTCCCAACCTGATGGAACCTTTGCTTCATAGAAGACGAAGACATACCGGCTCCCAGGTTTCTCAAAGCTATCGCCAGTCCCGCTCCGCCAAGCTACGAGATCCCAGAACGCAGCAGCCTTCGCTCAAAGCTCCTCCGGCATCGGGCCAAGCCCCGACATGCTCGCCTCGTATCGGGCCAGCTTCCTGGCCCGCACATCAAGCTCATTACTAACAAAGACACATACGTGCTCGCTCCGCGTATCCTGCCAGCATCTCTTCCAGATCCCCTGTGATTCAATCCTTTGCCTCTATACGAGCTCTCGCAATCACAATCGAAGTCCCCATTCTTACTGTGGACAGCATCCCGAGCGGATATCCCGACATCTCAAGTTTGCCACCCGCTAGCTCGCTAATCGGGGCTAACGAATCGTTTCCCCAGCTTCCCAAACACGCCCCTTAGCGGACCCGGCAATCACGCCTCAACTTCAACACCCTGTGGTATGGGTTGGTATACACTCAACTACCTCCCCAAGACTCCCGAATGGCGATCCCATCGCCCAATCCACCTCCATCTTCGATTTCCGTCCCCGAAAACGGTAACCCACCTCGCACATTTGCCCGACCCTCACATGGCTTGGTTGATCGAACGTATGAAAGACATGCAAGGCAAGCTAGCTAGTTCTCAGGACTCCCTCCCGCCTACCGATCCGAACAAAGTGGTCCCTCTCCTCCAAAGTTCAGGATGCCGGAAATGGAAAAGTTTGACGGAATGTAATGCCCAAAACCCACATCGACACCTACGTCCCGGGTATGAGAGCCAAAGGGGCAACCCTCAACAGATGGCGGACCACTTCCAAAGATTCTCTCAAATCCACCGCTAAGATGGTTCCTCAATGTAAAGGCGTAAAACCGCTCCACGTGGGACCAAATCGCCGAGATCTTCCTAGAGAAGTACCGCGCCAATCTTGAGCGGGAGACAAACCGCCACGATCCGCAAGCCACCGAGCAAAAGGATGATGAACCCGTCAAGAGTTCTACAAAAGATGGAATTGGAAGCTTAGCGAGATAATGGATCCGCTTTCCAAAGAAGAGCAAATGGATATCTTCCATTCCCCGCCTCAAACCATCTCTCGAGGGCCTTGATTAGCCACCACTTCTATCCCGACCTTCGTGCTACGGTCAATGCCGGGACCAAGTTCGAAAAGACGCCGAGCCTACAAAAGACACCACCACTCTTGCTCCTTCCCACCGCTACTGTGCAGCCTCACAAATTCGACGCCTGCTCCAAACATAGGAAAGGAGGCCGCCGGAGCAAGCCCACTACATCCGTAATCTGAGTCCAAGGAAGCCGCGATCAAGCGCCCCGAGAAATAACAATCCTCCCCCTTGACGCAAATGTTCTCAAAGCACTTCGACAACCTTGGAATGCCTCTAAGCCAAGTGTTTGAGGCGTTGATGAAGCGTAACATGCTCAAGCCCTCGAGAATTATCACCCGAGGAATCCTAACCTAAGCGTGATATGAGCAAGCATTGCGCTTTTCACAACTACCCGGCCACACCACCGACAATTGCGTCATACTAAAACAAGCGATCCAAAGGCCGATTGACAGAAGGAAAGTTGGAATGCCCACGCGGTCCCAAAGACAATGGAAATCAATTCCCAACAACAATTGGGAAAGCATCGCTGAGAAGCCTTTCGACCTTCTCAAGCGCTGGTCAAAAATGCCATGAGGAACCGGGTTACCTTCTCATGACCCACAACCAAAGAAAGAAGAAATCGTCCGGAAGCTTGATCTAACCCCGCCTCCTAGAGTCTAGCTTCTAAAATAAAAGACCCCGAGTCCGTCGTGGTTTAAAGTTTAAGTCTCTCGAGTCGCTCCGACGGCCTTATGCCCGAAGATTATGTGTTTGTAACAAAAATTGCGCTTCTTTATGCTTCGAATAAAAGTTCGACCTTCTCGAGTATCCTCATTGCCACTTTAACAAATGATAAATTAACTAACCAAAACAGCTTAATAATGATTCACTGATAAAGACGCAGACACATTAATGAACAATGCATTAAACAAATCTTTAAGCATGTTGTCAAACGAGAGAAAAATCGGGCCCAAGTCGCGAGAATGTTCTAACCAAAATGAATTTGGGAACCGCCGAAGAGTCCAAAGAGACGCAAATCAAAGAATCATACAAACCCACCTCGTAGGTTCTAGTACGTTCTCATTCAATCAGTCCTCCTGACATTGTAATTAAGTCTTCAATTTTCCATACGAAAGTTTTCTTTCTTTTCTTGCTAGACTTGAGACATTATTTTGCACCCCACATTACATTTAATGAAATGGTTTTGTTCTATGTGATCACTTGCATTGCTCAACAAGTAATTCCACAAATGATTAATGCTTTGATTAATTGGTGTGAGAAAGTCAATCAAGCAGCTCCCCATACACCTTACCATACCCCACACAAAGGCCTCCATCAAGCCATACACTTTCCAAAACATGTCCCCACCATCACCTTGACCAAGTCAACGATTTCAAGCAGGAACATCAAAGGACAACAAAAGGTCACTCAAAGATCAAAAGATTGACCCCATGTCGACAACAATTTAGGGGCTTGCTTTTTCGCCCTCGTGCGCATCAAGAAAGTTCAAGGTGGGCTTGCCTTCGCCTCGAAGCCGCACAAAAAAAAAAAAAAAAAAAAAAAAAAGAAGCTCAAGCGTAAGCTACACAAAAAAAGCTCAAGCGTAAGCTTCACAAAAATAAATGAGGTCAAAGACCCAGAGCCAACGATCAAGAAGCAAATGGATTCATTAAAACCGCCACAAATACGACTTGTCAAGGAATCACCTCAAGGCCTCGTGCCTCATCATTCAACCTTCCGAGCCTTTTCGCCAAAGGCCGCGCAAATATTCATGCCCCGGCCCCAAAGCCAAACACAGCTTCAAAACCCGAACTACGTCGACCCGAGCTCCTTGTCTTAAGTGGGAACGTAGGCATCCGTAAATGGTCCGATCATAAACACATACAAATCCACAAACCCGATCTCATCAATGACCTCTCCTATACACAAACCTTCTTTCACACTGCATCAACTCGATCCTTGATACCGGTTGACTTTCTCCTCGTGATTAATCAAAGCATATCAGGTTTAATTGTTGAATAACCCGAACATCAACAAAGGGTTTTAAGCAAACAAGTGATCATTGTGAACAAATCAAGTTTTCGATGTCTCGACAAGTCTTCTTTTTCTACAAAATAGGACAATAGAGCTAAACATCGATTTTCCGTCAAGAAGGGCTTCCATACACTTTTACAAGCTTTTCGCACTCATACTCTCTCAAAAGAGTCAAACCCAAAAGCATTTCTTTGTGCCTACATCAAATAAGGCATTCACACAAAAGGGGACCCGTTCCCACCTTTTCAAAAATAAATACGCCTCGCAAGTGTACATTACGAGTCATTTCTTCCACAAAAGAGGGTCGAACTACGCAGACTCCGAGCCTCTCGGGCCCGAGGGGAACGTAGGCGCTTTCATATTGGTTCCTGGTCTAAGGAATACACAAAATTCCAAAATTGATGCCACCAAGGCTCAGAAAGAAGCAAGCAAGAGATTTCAAGCGTCTCGACAAAGCTTTAAAAGTAAATCACAAATCATCACAAGCTTAAAACACTTCTTGATGAGTTCAAGCACCGGTCTACTCTCAAACTCACAACATGCTAAAAGACGACTTAAAACATTTAACAATCAATGTGCACGATGCCGATGAATGGATACTCGGTGTTTCGTAAGGTCATTCCATGCTACTCAAGCGTTTGGCCCTTCATCACTTCTTTTTCCTTTCCTCCTCGTCCCCAACGAGTCTTTTTCATTCCCCATGAGCGAGTTCTCGTCTCCTCATTCCGAGATCAGGAGTCCTCCTTGTCGTGTCAAACGAATCCGCCGCTCTCGCAGCATCGTTCACCCGTGCCTCGGCTCGGATCTCCTCCCTACGAGCCCGCAAAAAGGGGACCTCTCCCCGCCGCCCGTCAACTCGAGTCCCGTAGTCAAACAAAGCGTCTCCCATGACATCCCGAGGGTTAGACCAAGCTTCGCACTCCTAAGGCTATAGCGGAGACGACAATCTTGCCCTGCACTGCTTCACGCCTCGCTCCCCAAAACCACTGGGTCCGCCCGATATGCTACTCATACCAATCCAGTGTACTCGATGGTCAAGACAACATTCTCCCGGCATCTAAGGAGCACCACAGAGGGAAAGCGGAATACTTCCATACCCTCGTAAAATACATAAAAGCATCAGATCCGTCATGCGTAAAGAAGCTACCTCCACGTTGGCAATGTCATCCCAGCAAAGAAAGGCTCCCGCCTCATCCCGAACCGACGGAAACAAGCAACGGAACACGTAAAGAGGACCAAGGCAAACACGGAACTCGACAACATAGGAACCTTCCCGACAGCCCTCCTAGTTTCAATCCCCCAAAGGGAAACCCACCAACGAATCGATGCTGTACCAAGATGTGCCATCCATCTCTCCTGCGTGCATCGATCCATGTCCAAGACAAAAGGTCACCGAGCAAACGTCCACGGACTAAGAGACGCCTGAGACTCGTGCATGGCTCAAGCCTCTCTCGCAACCATAATGCAAGCAAAGCAGGGCTTCCCCGCATGAATCGGTCCTCATCACCGCATGATCTACACCGTGGAAGGTTTCCCTGGAACCAAAGGAACGATATCCTCGCCCGCCCGACAATGGCTCGCCATATCAAACAGTAGCACCGTCACATATCCCGAGGTAGCCAACCCCGAAAAGAGCGGCTATCAAGCACAAAGCGAACGCGTCCCAGGAGACATCACTTCCCGCCACCGCTCATGAAACCGCCAAAGCCGTCCACCCCAACCGGCTCGTAAAACTTGCCAAAGCCGCTCACCTCCATTAACCACAAATGCATTCCCACCATGCGACATGCACAAAAATAATAATAAGCTAGCAACAATTCCTAGGTCAATCCCGGAATCACAAATACGTCATTACATCTTAAATAAAATACTTTGTCATGCAAATACAAGTGTTTTATTACATGTGTACAAAATGTCTGCTGCTCTACAAAAAAACAATGGAAAGAGGAAAAGCAAAAGAGCCCTAATCCGATTCATCATCATCCTCCTCCACAAACGAGAAATTCGGCATCTCGGCGCTCCGCCAGCCCACATCATCGTCCTCGGTGAACCCAAGCACCTTCCTCAACCTGGATAATCCAAGAAGTCCACAGAATAAGAACGAAGAAGGAAAAGAAGATGAGCCATCCCTCCTCTCCTCGTCCCAAAGACTCCGAGGCGCCCCACGCCCCCGCTGCTCGTAGAGCAGGTGCTACTCGCCCTCGCTGTTCGCACAGAGGCTCCATCTCGCCCTCACCGCAAGTTCGACATGACAGGCGCTATCTCGCCCTCACCGCAAGTTCGACAGGCGCTACCTCGCCTCGCCAAGTTCGACAAAGGCTCCATCTCGCCCTCACCGCAAGTTCGTACAGAGGCGCCACTCGCCCTCACCGCAAGTTCGTACAGAGGCGCCATCTCGCCCTCACCGCAAGTTCGGACAGAGGCGCCTACCTCATCCTCACCAAGTTCGTACAGAGGTTCCACCTCGCCCTCACCGCAAGTTCCGTACAGAGGCGCTACCTCGCCCTCACCAAGTTCGACAGAGGCTCCATCTCGCCCTCCCCGCAAGTTCGCATGCAGGCG
The DNA here is from genome assembly GCA_022495995.1 of Adenophora triphylla var. japonica. Taxonomy (NCBI): domain Eukaryota; kingdom Viridiplantae; phylum Streptophyta; class Magnoliopsida; order Asterales; family Campanulaceae; genus Adenophora; species Adenophora triphylla. The sequence continues at coordinate 28,770 of JAFEMH010002419.1, forward strand.
CTACCTCGCCCTCACCAAGTTCGTATAGAGGCTCCATCTCGCCCTCCCCGCAAGTTCGACAGAGGCGCTACCTCGCCCTCACCAAGTTCGACAGAGGTTCCACCTCGCCCTCACCGCAAGTTCGCACAGCAGGCGCTACCTCGCCCTCACCAAGTTCGTACAGAGGCTCCATCTCGCCTCACCGCAAGTTCTGCACAGAGGCGCTACCTCGCCCTCACTAAGTTCGTGCAGAGGTTCCACCTCGCCTCACCGCAAGTTCGAACAAAGGCTCCGTCGTCCTCATCCTTTCACCGACTTCGCCAAAAACGCCACAGCATCCGCAAAGATTTCAAAGCAACTTCTGGCCGTGGGCGCCACACGTCCTCAACATTTCAACAACTCGATCGTAGGCGCCCATGCCCTCTAACACTTCAGAATTCACCCAAAGACGCCACCATGTCCTCTTCATCTCGGCCGAGGTGCCCCACATCCTCAACAATTCAACTTCCTCTCACAAAGGTGCCTCCTCCCGCAGTAAACACAAAGAAAGGTATGTCAATAAACTTCAAACGCAAGACATAGCTGTAATAAATGCTACATAAAAGAAGAATCTCAAAGACGGCATGATGCCTTTCCAAAAATTCCCACAAACAAAGTTCCATATAGGATCCACAAAATGCCCATCAAACTCAACTTAGGTCCGCACGCAGGGTCTCAACTTAGAATAGTCTAACTAGGTCCCAACTTAGGTCATATTCTCGAACTAGGTCCCAACTTAGGGTCATATTCCCGAACTAGGTCCCAACTTAGGGTCATAGTCTGAACTAGGTCCCAACTTAGGTCATATTCCCGAACTAGGTCCCAACTTAGGTCATACTCCCGAACTAGGTCCCAACTTAGGTCATATTCCCGAACTAGGTCCCAACTTAGGGTCATATTCCCGAACTAGGTCCCAACTTAGGGTCATATTCCCGAACTAGGTCACAACTTAGGTTCATACTCCCGAACTAAGCTTCAACTCAGACATCACCACGTCCACTCACCACAAACCTCACTACTTCACCACAGCATGGGAAGGCTTTAAACCACTCGGTCCTAAGACCGTATAAACCTCCCCCATCACTATCTCCGGCCGGAAGGCTTTAAACCACTCACCCGGAGACTCAGATAAATCAGCCAAACTACTATCCCCACTCTAAGGCTTTAAACCACTCACCCGGAGACCGTATAAATCAGCCAAACTACTATCCCCACTCGAAGGCTCTAAAACCACTCGGTCCGAAGACCGTATAAATCTCCCAAATCACTATCGCCGCCCTAAGGCCTTAAACCACCCGATTAGGAAAATCGTAAAATTTCCATCCCAGATACCACCACGTCCTCACAATTGACCTCGGCGGTCACCACATATCAGACATCACCCCGTCCTTATCACCGACCTCGGCGGTCACACAACACTTTAGGGCACCACCACGCTCACATACACTCACAATTTCACGACCTCGAACTACGACTGTGCTTGATTCCCGCCGTGGATACGTAGGAATCCTATCACGGGGTCCACCCATCGACCTATACTTGGCCACTCAGACACCACCACGTCCTTATCACCGACTCTCGGCGGTCACACAACACTTCGTGGCACCACCACGCCCGCACTCACAAACACTCACCCCACACACGAACTACGATCGGGCTTGATTCCCGCTAGGGATACGTAGGAATCCTATCACAGGTTCAGCCTAACCGACCTAAACTGGCCACATAACAAAGACACCGCCATGTCCTCACGCACCGACCTACACGGCCACTTCCTCTCCCAAAGCACGCGATCCAGATCAGACCCTTATCTTATCGACGACCCCACTTCTTTCATAAGTGACGCCGCCGAGGGGCTTCGTAAGTACCCCAACTGGATCGCTCTCCATCCCAAAGATACGACAAAACCAGAGGCAAACTTCCGAGGTCATAACTCCTTCATACGAACTCCGATTGAGACGTGCCATATATGGTTGGAAAGCTCGACGAGAGCTAGCTTGCCATCACATTCACAAGAGCATGGAAAGTCCGTACGGACCTCTTTGCATGCCAAAAGGTCCGTACGGACCTCTTTGCACTGCATATAATCATTACGAAAATCCCTTAAAGTCCACGAGATTCCCTCAAATCCCGGAAATCCATCATTACCTAAGAGGTCCGTACGACCTCTTTGCGAAATTTTCCACTACTATAAATAGAGGGCTTCCCTCCTCATTTTTTCACACCTCCCACTTCTCTCTTCCTCCCTAAGCCTTCTCGGCTCCCCTTCTAAGACCTTTCGAGGCATTCCCGCCCCTTCTGGATCCTTCCGAGGCCTTCCGAGCCCCCTCGAGGTGCTCCGAAGCCTCTCCGAGCGCTCCCGAGACGCTCCCGCTGCCCCGAGGCACTCTCGAGGTACTGAGGCCCCTCGTGGTACTCCGAGGCCTCGTCTCGGTCTTTCCCACTCTGTCCCGCTCTTTCCGAGTCAAACCGACGATCCCAAACCACGCCGAATCCTCTCGCCCGAATCCAACCAACGATTCCAACGCACGCCGAATCCTCTCGCCCGAGTGATCCCGACGATCCCCACGCACGCCGAATCCTTCGCCCTAACGCAGCCTTGCGCTCAACTTCACGCCGAAACTCTGTCCGCGGACAACCGGTCCCTCCCGAAGCAATCCCGATCCATACCGAACGCTACTCCGACCTCAAACACTATTCCCCGGCAAGACGTACACGAACCAACATTGGTAAGGCTTCCTTCCTATACTATTTCAATACATTTCCATACATAGCATACAATGTAGACATCCGATACAAAGATGCATTTTTAAAAGCACACACACACACACAACATTTAAAGGATATTAGGGGTATCCGAAAGACTCGTTTTTACGAGGCTACTCGGTGAGCTCTAATATTCTAATATTCTCTTCCCGAGGAGTCATCTCGACCTCCGAACTCAAAATCTCATCACACAAAAACAGTTTAAAATTATCTTTAAACTGATGCCCTTTTTCAATGTTTTGGGCTTAATAAAAACGGCGTGGCGACTCTACAAAATGCGAAAGCAAAACGGCGAGACACCTCCAACGCGCAAACGCTAAAACGGAATAAGCCAGATGCCGGGGCGCGAACGCGCTGCCTCTCGGATCCGGGCGACTTTCCCGAACAGCGACGAATGCGAGATGCCGGGGGCTCCGCGCGCGAGCCGGATCCGGGTAATTTCAGAAACTACCCCCAATATATATGTCAACTATTAAATGACTTGATTTTCCATATTTAGAAAATGTTAACAAGTTGTCAATTTAGAAAAAAAGAAGTGCTAATTTTCTTTAATTGTGTCCTTGATTGTCTTTTGATAATTGTTACGAGTAATTTGGTTTTTTAAATAACATTGTCTTGTTTTATTCGGTTTCTACAAAATAAAATCAATAGAAATCAAGTATTGATGTCAAATTCATGAAAGTGAATAAATGCTAATTTGAATAAAATAGATCAAAGTGTTGAAACGGTTTAAGAAATAGAACCTATAAGAAAATATACTCCCTCCGTCCCGCTAATATTAGCACACTTTCCTTTTTGGGCGTCCCGCTAATATCCGCACACTCCCAAAAAGGAAACTTTATATTAATAAAATATTCACCCAACCCCACTCATTCTCTCTCCTACATTATTTTAATACTCACAACACCATTATAATTTATTACACCCTCCACTCATTCTCTCTCCACTCATTCTTTTACACTCACAACATTTTATTAAAATATCATATTCCTTAATTCTCGCGCAAACAGTGTTTGTGCTAATACTAATGGGACGGAGGGAGTACTAGTTTGTAAAGTTATTGTATGACTTGAGACAAGTACAAAGATAACGACATAAAATGTTCGATTGTGTGAATTTAAACAAGAGTGACTACGTCACTTTGTTAATTAAATAAAAAAACGATATGTTAACTACGGAAAATTCTAATCAATTTGACCCGTTGATTCAAATTTAAGGAGAACTAATTGAATCGTTGTTAAACAAGTCATTAGCTGGATATTCTTGAAATTTTTTAAAGGATCAATATGGAATAGCTGAATTTAAATGAATTTGAGTTAACAATTATCAAATGGATAAAACTTGTATTAGCAAGATAGTATATTGCTAAAGTCAATTTATGATTGAAAAAACATATAACAATGTGTGTAATGGTAGTCTAGACATATATGTCTATGACAAAATACCATTAGACAACTACTCTCAACTAATTTGACTATGTGAGGTCAAATGATAAACAGATCTGTTAACCAAAAGGTTAAAAACAGCGGAAAACTCAATCTAGATGACTGGAGATCCCAATAACTAGATTTAATGGGACCACCTAACTGTTAAAAGAATTGTAGCGTCATTGTGGGAGAATTAACCCCAACTCCATTCCTATAAGTGACATCCCGAAATGACAGGAATAAGCCTATGAATTTTAATGATTCTTAAGCATCAAAAATTGGATCGGGGTAATACGGATTACCTTTAAGAAATCACCTATGTGAGAGAGAAGTGGAGCCGCTTTGAGGAGAATTGTTTGACGCTTAGTTCTTAGACCCTCTCACAGAACCAGGAAAAATGTTCATTGCCATTAATGAACACAGTTATGAGAATTGAACTATGTTAGGACGATGTAAGTACGCCAATCCAATTCGCGCCCTTTACAGGTGCCTTTTAAAATAATAATATTGCACTAGGGGCGTTTTGGTAAATTCCCGGTCCATTCCGAGACTTCCAAAAACTTTTTATAAGTTTCTGTGAAGAAAGTGCTTTTAAGTCATTTTTCCAGGCAAAAGGACCTAGAGGGAATTAAACCGTTTTGGACCTAAGAGGAATTACCTTGGAAGGTTCCAGAATGGCAAGTTGGTGCCAGAAACGGTTAGTGGCATGTTGTGTCACGCGACACAACGAGCCACGAAAAACTGAAGCAGAAGGTCGTGCGACACAAGTGGCCCTCACCAGCAGCCTATAAATTGGACCCTCCCCCTCTCATTTCTGGATCCCTTTTCGACCTCCCTACTGTCACCCTGCCAAAATTCCCCCAGAACCTCGTTTCTCTCCTCCTTTCACACAAATCTACACCAATTCCCTTCAATTACCTCATCTATCATACACATCTTACCAATCTCCCTCCATACTTCACACACAGTACCATTCAAGATCTAAGCCCAGAAGCTCATTCTGCATTCGAATCCCAATCTGAAGCTGTTTTGAAGGGTTCTACACTGAACATAGTGTAGAATTGCGGATCTACAAGGGTAACCACTCCATCCCTCCTTCTCTCTCTTACATTTACTCTTTGCATAATTCATTGAAATTCATGTCCATTGACTTGACAATTAATCTCCATCTGCTCTGATTATCAAGTCACAATCGCCATCTCTCTGTTTAATTCAATGTGCTTGGTTTAATTGCATGTTCATGATGTGATCTTATTGTGATTGTGACGTGGTTGCCAAGGGAGTGTGGATCTCTCCATATCCACACCCCTTGGTCGATTCTTGGTTGATTCATTGATTCTCTGAGCTGAGTTGGTGTTCTAATTGGATCTGATTGGATATCTGTTCATCCTGTATCTCAAATTGTAAGGTTCCTGCAGATCGGCAACCTGTATCACGCGAAACAATTGGACATGTGGAGTCCTGTGTCACGCGACACAAGTAGCCACTCTGCAGGGACTATCATTTCAGTTGTAATTCGTTCCTTTAGTTTACTTGTCACTCAAAATGGAGTGTGGATCCTCAATATCCACACTCATTTGAAGTGACTGTGTTGATTTCTGTGTTCAATTTATGCTGTAATATGATATTATGATTTCTTGAGGTTGCTGTAATATGAGCATTGTAAAACCTCTGCAAGGTGGCCATTAGTGTCATGCGACACATTTGGACATGTGGAGTCCTGTGTCACGTGACACAAGTAGCCCCTTACAAAAGTTCCCGATAGCTTGGACTTCCTCTCGTCAACATCCACAAAGCAATCCCAAGCCATCCTCTCGATTTTAGAGGATATTCCCATCACCTTGATCAATCCCAAGCCATCCTCTCGATTTTAGAGGATATTCCCATTACCTTAACCAATCCCAAGTCATCCTCTCATTTTTAGAGGATACTCTTATTACCATTACCCTTTCCTTTGACCGAAACAAATTTAACCTCTCACTCTTAGAGGCAATCAATTTCCTCACCTTAAAAATCCTAAACACATCCCCGAAAGTCAACCTCTCATCTTTAGAGGTTCAGTCAGCAAAAAGCCCAGCTGACCTCTCATCTTAAGCGGTCATGACATTTCGAATCACCCGATAGCCGGTCGAAGCCTGAAACCCAGCTACAGTTCCTACCGGATAGTGGTTCTACTCTAAGATCTTCAAGATCTAAATCAGATTAATGCTTTATTGCTTGCTTAAGTTGGAATCCGATCTGTCTCGGTTCAAGACCCTCAATCTAAGATTATGCAAATTCAAATCCTATTCATTTAACATTTCATGTGAGCATGTGTCATTTCTCCTCCACAAACACTTGGCGTGAATGCTCCACTGGGGTTTTGCATCTGTGTCTTTCATTGACACTCCAGGAGGACATGTTCTTCAATTCCCCAATTCTCAGAAAAAATCCTCAAAGGTCCTCAAAATCTCGAATTTTCGCATTCCTTTCAAATCGGGATAAGCCCGAACTACGGCGACCTGAGCTCCTCCCAAGGAGGGGAGCGTAGGCAACCAGAAATGGTCCGGTCACAATCACATTCCAATCTCAGAAAATTTGGTCTCATCAAGGGCCGTCCTTATACACGAACCCTTTTTCCATCTCACCAAATTTGATTCCGATATCAGTTGGCTTTCTCCTCATGATTAATCAAAATATTTGTTCATATCAAGCTTAGTGGTTGAATAACCCGAACATCAATAAAGGGTTTTAAGCAGCCCTGTGATCATCATGAATAAGACAAGTTTATAAATGTCTCGACAAGTCTTCTTTTCTACATTCTAGGAATATAGAGCCAAATACTGTCTTTCTGTTAGTAGGGGCTTCCATACACTTTTCCACACCTTGTGATGCTTAGGGGTGGCAAATGGTACTTGACCGTACCAACCAACCCGCATACCAACCGTACCAATTATATTTGGTACACATTGGTAACAGAAGTCGGTATACCGAAGTTTCGGTACGGTAGTACCGTACCAACTGTGCCTAATTGGTTGGTACACGGTATACAATTCCGACTTCGGTTGGTATACCGTGTACCGACTTTTTTTTTTTTAATTATAAATATATATATATAATATAAAAAATAAATCTAACCCTAAATCTAACCCTCGTCTCTGCGTTCTCCCCCTCCTCTCTCTAGCCGCAAACACCAATCCTCTCTCTCTAATCGTCTTCTCCGACCTTCCTCACCGGAAACCTTCCTCACCACTCTCTCTCTACCCAAACGCCAATTCCTCTCTCAACAAAATCAACACCAACCCTCTCCCTCGAATCAGCGTTCTCTGCCTACCCCAAAAACAACTTCCTCACCGTTCTCTCTCTCCAAACCCGTTCTCCGGCCACGGTCACCGTTCTCTCTCTCCGGCGACGGTAATAACCGTTTCTCCCACTTCAAATCTCCCCAAAACCGTCAACGCCTCCTTCGCCCATTCCGCATTCTAGGTCCGTTCACCGCCACCAACGACGCTAAATTAAGAAGTCACCTATTCTTCCATTGCAAATTCGTCCAGGTCCAAAATCTATCCCCTTTTACCTTCAACTATCTTTTTTTCACTCCCCATCTTCAAATCTTGATTTTCTTGATTTACCCAGTAAGTGTATGTTTGTGTTTTTTTTAGATACAGATGTTTATAGACATGTTTGACTGGTTTTGGTAACTGGGTTCTTGATTTCAGTGTGTGTTTCTTACAGATTCAGATGTATGTGTATGTTTGACTGTTCTTGGCTACTGTGTTTTTAGAATGATTTATGGTTTGAATTGGTATGTTTATGTGGATGTGTTTTGACTGTTTTTTGTGAACATGGTTTACCAGGGTTGGGCTATATTCGGATTAATGGAGAATAGAATTCCACCAGAGAGTTACTTCCAGTACTCTCCAACTGGAGTCCATGCTCCTATTCAGAGGTCTTCTTCTCCATCAGATCGCGAAAGGTTAGTCTTTGACTCTCCATGGTCAAACTACCCCTTGCTTGTTTTGGATCTTGGTATGAGTTGTTAAGTTTCTGAGTGACTTTTAGTTTCATGGTAATAATGGGATCTTGGTATGAGTTGTTAAGTTTCTGAGTGACTTTTAGTTTCTGGGATAATAACTTGGATTTGCAATTTTTTTGTCTTCAATAACAATTGGTATTCGTCGAATACCAACCGTACCAACCGGTACCAACCGTACCGATAAACTTGGTATACCGACTTTTTTGGTTGGTACTGGTATGGATTTTTGTGTACCAATTCATACTTGGTTGGTACACGGTACAAGCAAAATGAAGCCGGTATACCAACCGAACCACCCCTAGTGATGCTTATACTCTCTCAAAAGAGTCAGACCTAAAGCGAGTTTATACACAAAGTCGGGATTCATTCCCACCCTTCGAAACACGTGCCCCTGCACGTATACATTTCCGAGTCTTGTCCAATGACTGATTGACTAAAGTTTGAATGATGGGTTGCCTCCTTGGCCACAAGATGACTATGTCTGCAATAAGGCTGCACTGAATCTCTTTAAGCTGGGGCTTTGTTAAGCTTTTCTCTCAGGCTCTCCTTACCAGATTCCCTCCGGGTTTGCTTTGCGTTATCAACTGGGACTTCGCCATGGTCACCTCCTCAAAATCTGGGGCTTCGCCTAGTCATCTCTTCAAAGCCAGGGCATTCTCTGTACTTTTTCTGCTGCTTGCCGTCTCAGGCGCGCGATACACTTTGTTCTTACCAGCAACAGAACTGCTGCAATCTGCACTCACCCGGGAGCATCCCCGACTTGCCTAGGCTGTGACATATCATCTATCACTCATATATTTCCCCACATCATGGGATAGGTTCACCCCATCATACATAAACACATTCATACCATCACAATCCATCATTTGCTACATATACATATCAGCTCATCGAGCCGTGCAAAATCCTAATTCCATTTTCATCCCCAGCCGAGATGGACTCGTGCATCAAGATTAATAATGCATAAGCAAAAAATTCAAATCAAGTTCAAATTCTTGCAAAGTGCCTAGAGTGTTGTGTTTCCTCCCCCCTACAGGGTACAATAATCAAGTGATCATGATCTGATCATGGGGATTGTTCCTCAAATCTCAACCTGGACAAAGATTTCAAATCCTGCAGGTGGCATATTTTGCCTTTATCGTCTTCATCAGTCTCGGCATCTTCGGATTCATCAGCATTGTTTGAAAGAGCTTCAGCTGCCCCAATCTCCAAGCAATAATGATCATCAGCCTCAGCGTCATCAAAGCATGTTCCGCACGACGAGTTATCATCAGAGCCCATTCTCACAGGCACATCATCAAAAGCCCGTTCTCATGGATGCATCTTCATCAAAGCCTATATGAACTGGTACGTCTTCATCAAAGTCCCCATGAGTGGATGGAAAATCATCAACAAAGACCGTCCCTTGCATGGCAAACCAACAACTCTTCATCATCATCAGCCGTAGCCTCAGTCCTTCCGGCAGCTACAGGTAAGCACAGCGCAGGTATGAACGCATATCTCTTTCAAGCTACAGATCATCATATGTCATCTTCGGTCCGGGACACCGTATGTCTCACCTCATTATCACTCTGGTTCGAGACACCGTAGTCTCATGTCATTATCACTTTGGTTCGAGACACCGTATGTCTCACTTCATTATCACTTCGGTTCGAGACACCGTATGTCTCACTTCATTATCACTTCGGTTCGAGACACCGTATGTCTCACCTCATTATCACTTCGGTCTGAGACACCGTATGTCTCACGTCATTATCACTTCGGTTTGAGATACCGTATGTCTCACTTCATTATCACTTCGGTCTGAGACACCGTACGTCTCACTTCATTATCACTTCGTTCCGAGACACCGTATGTCTCACGTCATTATCACTTCGGTTTGAGACACCGTATGTCTCACTTCATTATCACTTCGGTCCGAGACACCGTATGTCTCACGTCATTTTCACCACGGGTCGAGACCCCATAGTTCTCACTCAGTTCACTTCTTGGTTCGAGGCGTCGTACGTTCTCACTCCTCCGAACTATGACCGGTTTGATTCCCACCTGGGATATGTAGGAATCCTTTCTCAAAAGGTCCAGCCATCCGATCTCATCAATCATCTTTTCCACCATCCGTCATATCCCCAGCCGCTCATTAGGATTGGTTCCTTTTTATCGACAACCTCACTTCTTCCATAAGTGATATTGCCGAGAGGCTCTGTAAGTACGTCAATCCAATTCGCGACCCTTTATAGGTGCCTTTTAAAATAATAAAATTGCACTAGGGGCATTTTGGTAAATTCCCGGTCCGTTTCGAGACTTCCGAAAACTTTTTATAAGTTTTTGTGAAGGAAGTGCTTTTAAGTCATTTTTCCAGGCAAAAGGACCTACAGGGAATTAAACCGTTTTGGACCTAAGAGGAATTACCTTGGAAGGTTCCAGAACGGCAAGTTGGCGCCAGAAACGGTTAGTGGCATGTTGTGTCACGCGACACAATGAGCCACGGAAAACTGAAGCAGAAGGTCGTGTGACACAAGTGGCCCTCACCAGCAGCCTATAAATTGGACCCTCCCCCTCACTTTTCTGGATCCCTTTTCAACCTCCCTACTGTCACCCTGCCAAAATTCCCCCAGAACCTCGTCTCTCTCCTCCTTTCACACAAATCTACACCAATTCCCTTCAATTACCTCATCTATCATACACATCTTACCAATCTCCCTCCACACTTCACACACACCATTGAAGATCTAAGCCCAGAAGCTCCTTCTGCATTCGAATCCCAATCTGAAGCTGTTTTGAAGGGTCTACACTGAACATAGTGTAGAATTGCGGATCTACAAGGGTAACCACTCCATCCCTCCTTCTCTCTCTTAAATTTACTCTTTGCATAATTCATTGCAATTCCTGTTCATTGACTTGATAATTAATCTCCATCTGCTCTGATTATCAAGTCACAATCGCCATCTCTCTGTTTAATTCATTGTGCTTGGTTTAATTGCATGTTCATGATGTGATCTTATTGTAACTGTGACGTGGTTGCCAAGGGAGTGTGGATCTCTCCATATCCACACCCCCTTGGTTGATTCGTGGTTGATTCATTGATTCTCTGAGCTGAGTTGGTGTTCTAATTGGATCTGATTGGATATATGTTCATCCTGTATCTCAAATTGTAAGGTTCTTGCAGATCGGTAACCTGTGTCACGCGACACAAGTAGCCACTCTGCAGGGACTATCATTTCAGTTGTAATTCGTTCCTCTAGTTTACTTGTCACTCAAAACAGAGTGTGGATCCTCAATATCCACACTCATTTGAAGTGATTGTGTTGATCTCTGTGTTCAATTTATGCTGTAATATGATATTATGATTACTTGAGGTTGCTGTAATATGAGCATTGTAAAACCTCTGCAAGGTGGCCATTAGTGTCATGCGACACATTTGGACATGTGGAGTCCTGTGTCACGCGACACAAGTAGCCCCTTGCAGAAGGTTCAGTTCAGTTGTATGTTCTGTTCAGATTTCATTGTAATCTGGGACGTGGCCTCCCGGAGTAAATGGCTCACAAGTTGTAATTCCTCCGTTGAGCAATAAAACAAAGCATTTATATGCATTTTATCACATGTCTCGTCTCACACAAATTGCACACACATTTGAATGTTTTGGATGTTGAATATAGAAAGACTCGTCTACGGACGAGGCGTGTTGGGTGAACTCTCGGTTCTTCCCAACACGTAACCTGACCCCCGAACCCATTTTCTCTTTTCAAAAAGGTTTTCAATGTTTCCTTTAAAACGGCGTGGCGACTCTCAAAAATTCATATTTTTCGGCGAGCGTACATTCAGACGATAATTGTGTCAAGCAAATGATCGGCTACACAAAAAACATAACGATTCAATGATATCGCGTCTATCGACTTGCGAGTAAAGTAAATATGATTGTACGAGCGAAGGTTCAATGGGAATTCTCACACTATTGATGTGTCATGATTCACAAATTAATTAAGGGATTAATTGATTCATTACTATATGTTTTGGGGTTACAAGTTGTGTAATAAAATCCCATCAACACAAGATAATAACTCCCATATTAATAGAAGGATAATTGAGAATTCATCACATGTTTGTTAAAGTTATAACTAGAGAAACCCACAACAAATAAAAACATTTTTTTTCCATCAATCTTCATACTCTCCCTTTGCAATTTGTTATTTTTCTTTCTTTGACCTACTAGAATAGTATAAAATGGTATGGTGTTTTATCCAATCATTGCTTCAATTCGCAGGAGATTCTAGTGTGTAGCAATAGTCCGAGACATCCGTTTTATCCTTGGAGACGAACGTACAAAACAACCTAAAACACAACTCGGTGAGGGAGCGAATTTGTGTTAAGCATAGTGTGTTACACAAGACTCGTGTAATATCAAAAAGTTCAACATACTAATTTTATCCTACAGTTTTTGCTTTTATTTATATTTTATTGTAATTTGTATTATTTAATATATGGTATCTTTTCTCTTTTATGCTATTTTAAGACTTTGTCTAACAGTAAGTTATATTTTTAAAAGCATTTGAATTAAAAGAGTCTGAAACGAAATATATCTTCAGAATAATGGACTTACATAAACATAAATCGAAGTTGAGTTTTAATATTTGACTGACAAAAGACGATTTATTCATAAAAAAAAAAAAAAACTGTTTTAAAATAAATGTCAATTTTTACATATTCTTGTCCCTAATTTTTTTTTCTTTCATTATTATTTTTTAATATTTTTTCAAATTTTTGTAAAACAAAAAAAAATTAAAATTGAATAATCAAATGTATATTTATAATTATTATTATTACATCTAAATATATTTTCTAAATTTATTTAACAAAATAAATATTTATTTGAGACACATCAAATAATAATATACTCCCTCCTTCCCACCTTAAACTAGTTGTTAAACGGATGTAAATTTGAGCAATAATTAAATAAAAAATTATGATCTAAATACAAATCCAAAAAATTTTTATTGAAAATATTACTAATTGTGATATAATAACAATTTTTAAATTTTATTAGCATTGATGCTGCAAGAATCATGCTTATCAATCTCCGTCCAGTCGCAAGATTGATCACCTGGCTTTGACCTGAAAACAGAACCCACGACTAGCCGGAATGGTCTCCGGCGAAGACCCTCGGGCGTGAGAGTAATTATGGTGTATATGAGAGCGTATAAGATAATAATGAACAATGTATTCAAAATATCAAATAACAATTACCTTGAAACGATTGATATTGTGAAGTATTTATAGTTGTTTGTAAGAGTTGTAATTCTGGTAGGAATGCTAGAGATCCCTTGAATCACGGCCCAAATCATGGATATAACCGTGTCCATATATAACTCATGGTTTGTAGGGAGTTTGTTAAGAATAGAGTTGTAAATACGCCTGGACTCTATAGGTCGACGTACTTTCGTAGGTCGAGGTCACCTGCTGGATCTAGGTCGACCTGACTGATGGATAGGGTCGGGCAATGCCCACATAGGATCTGGATTGTATGTCGGACGATAGCTAGGTCGGGACCATGTAGGTCGGAGAATGAGCTAGGTCGACTTATCTTTGACGACTGGCCTTGGGCCTTGTAATGGTTGGGCCTAGCCCGTCACATTTATTTCGTTCAGTGGCCCCCAACTTTCTGAGTTGACTTTGTCGACCAGGAAGTTATCAGAAATTTTGATTTAGTATGGAGTAGATCGCAGGTCGATGTTCGAACTACTGGTTGGTTGACCGATGGTGACGTGGCTCAATCTGGATCATTAATTGTTTGGACGGTCGAATCCGTTGAAGCGCCAAAATTTTGTAATGATTACCCGTTTTGACGTTTGGACAACCACCTCGGAAATTGTTTCGCCGCATTAATTGTGAGGGAACCGTTTGAAACCCTTACTCCTCTAATTCAATTAAGGAAAGATATAAAAAGGAAAACCTTGAGCCAATGCAAGAGGATCCTCCAGCTAGGGACAAGACACCTGTGGTCGATCTTGATGACGAAGAGGAAGAGGAAGACACCCGTCCTCTTAGTACGAAGAAAAGATCCAAGCCCAACCCCCAATCTGAATAAGGGGATGCCACTACCAGCAGCTTTCAGCCTTCGACCATCCAAGTCTTATATCCCGAGCTAGTTCAGGCTCGCGTGGATAAACTGAGCGATGTTTCTTTGCTCACTGGAGTAGATAGCTCGAGTAGAGAATATCCCGAGCTAGAGTTTGGAAAATCAGTGGCAAGGCGGCTACTGATCAGGATCTGGTGAGCAAGTTTACTGACAAGGGCTTAACTGCTGAGATGCTCAAAGCCAGGTCAGGGCTGGTTCATTCTGAGGTAATACTTTAAGTTTCTACATAATCATCGTTCTTTCTTCTTGCTCGCATTATTTACCTTAACTAAGTTTTAGTCGATCTGATCCTTTGGTTTTCTTGCTGTAGGCTCTTGCCATGGTCGAGCTGGCTACGAGCTATTGGAAAGCAGCAGAGGAGAGAGAGAAGCTGGCCCTGACTATGCATGCTAGGAAATCCGCTGAGCTAGAGAAGCTGGAAGGAAAGTATGCCGAGCTGGAAGAAAAGCATTCCGACATGGATGCTTCTTATGATGCCATGAAGATGATCAAAGATGATGCCTTGAAGGACAAGGAGGAAGCCTGGGCAAGCTCGGGAAAGCTCAGAAGGAGCTCGCTGTAGTCAAGTTGGGTAAGGAGAAAGTTGAGCACGAGCTTGAAGTCGTGACCAAGATGTTAGAAGAAAATACCAACATGCTGGTCAAACAAACTGATGATTATAATGCAGCTCGAGCCAAATGGAAGGAGGAGGCTGACGCCCAAGCTAAAGCTGCTGTGGAGGCTTATAAGGACAATGACGAGTGTTATAATAACATTTAGAGCCAAGCCTTTACATTCTATGATGTTGGTCGACGCTATATGGCTCAACGTATTCTGGTGGATCCCTCAGTTGACATTCCCCTCCAGCAATTGGCCAAGTGGGCTTCTGAGAAGCAGTATGATGTGGCTGCCCATCAAGGTCACCCTCTTGTTCCTTATAACGACAATGATCTGGCCGCCCTTGTTGAAGAAGATGCTGATATGGAGGCGGAGCCCTGGGTCGTCCCACCCGTTGAACCAGTGAACTTCAATACCATACTTAAAGAAATTGAGAATCCTGACGAGCTGGCCTTGGATGATGATACCCCAAAACATACCTTTTATGAATCTGGGAAGCTTACCCAACTTGAACAACAAGAGAAAGAGATTGCACAGGCTGTCGATGATCAGGCTACAACCAACGACCAAGCTGAGGTCGATTCGACAGTTTGAATTTGGATGTTTATTCGGTAATGTAATGAAACAAGTTCCACAACAATTTTTTGTTTTTATTGATGTATCAACGCCTTGGCCCAGCTTTTGGGAGGCATCTTAACTTGACACTTTATGTTTTGCTTAAGTCCTGGCCCGCTTTTGAGGGACTTACTTTATCTTTAATCGTAGTTGACGTTACATTTGAATCTTTTTGCCTTTGATCCTTGTATGAATGTATGTCGAGCTAGATTGACTAGAAATGGATTTGTCACAAGATTTTTTGGTCGGCCTAGTTTTAGGAACCAAAGTTGACCTAATACTTGGCTTATTTGATAATGAGATTGACTAAGAGTCGAATCTATCAGAATGAGGTCGACTAAGAGTTGGACCTGTTTAAAAGAACGAAGCTGACTAGGAGTCGAACCTGTTAGAATGAAGTCGACTAAGAGTCAGACTTTTTAAATGAATGAGACTGATTAAGAATCGAGCCTGTTAGAACGAAGTCGACTAAGAATCGGACTTTGTTAAATGAACGAGACTGATTAAGAATCGAGCCTGTTAGAACGAAGTTGACTAAAAGTCAGACTTGTTAAATGAACGAGACTGATTAAGAATCGAGCCTATTAGAACGAAGTTGACTAAGAGTCGGACTTGTTAAACGAACGAGATTGATTAAGAATCGAGCATGTTAGAACGAAGTCGACTAAGAGTCAGACTTGTTAAATGAACGAGACGGATTAAGAATCGAACCTGTTAAAGGAACGAGGCTGATTAAGAATCGAGCCTGTTAAAGGAAAGAGGCTGACTAAGAGTCGAGCCTGTTAGAATCGATGTCAAAACGTAACATAATTTGTTTGAATAGAACTGTAACTTTGTTTAAGTAGTAGAATGATTACACAGAAAACGGAAAGCTAGAACTAAAACTAAACTCAAACTAAAAAGAGAAATCGAAACTGAATCTGAACTAAAAACTGAACTAGAAGTAGTATTTGATAAGGTGGTTGGCATGCCACGGGTGTTTCAACTCCTCTCCATCCAGATGGGCGATCATATAAGTTCCTTCCTTAATAATTCGAGTAACGATGTAGGGACCTTCCCATTTGGGAGATAACTTGTTCTGCTGAGTTCTCTTTCCAGTTGACTCGATCCTCCTTAGCACATGGTCGCCCACTTGGAACGATTGTCATACCCCGAACCGAAGACCTACTTGGCCCCACATTCGGAACATGCTCACAACACCTAATTTTTTAAAAAAAAAAAATTTTAATTGACCATTTCTGAACTTTTCATTTTGAAAACCTGTAAAATAAAATAAACTCTAACTAACAAACCATTCAACTTACAAAATATTCACAACCACATACTAAGTTAATTTACAAACCAAGGAACCTAGTTCCCAAATTTTAGATAATTTTACAAACATTATAATTTCAAAATATATGCAACAACAAGTTTAGGTTACTACCCAAGGTTTACATTTACATAATGTAACCAACTAAACCATACCTTGAACAAAATACACCCAACTCTTCGACCTCACGTGCTCAACGTGGCCTAGTCCCAGGTTCTCCTCTATCTAAGAAAGCAATAAAAGGACGGGGTGAGAAAAATCTCAGTAAGCTATTATGCATGCAGCAATATGATATGCAATCACAATAGGAGAGTATATAACAATAACTCACAACATATAGATATATATATATATATATCACATTCTTAACCACGTAAAGAAAGATATACATATCAACACAGGTATGAAGTAATAGAACACTGAGAAGGATACTGAGCCAAGGTTTAATCCTCAAAAGTATAACACAATCCGAGCAGCATCATCTGATGAAGAAACGGTTTCGGAACCCATAATAGTAACAACAATAAACAGGACTATGACACAAAGTCATATCCTAAATAGTGCAACTAGACTACTTCTTGAGCTAGTTCACTACTCCCAAACCATGGCCTATGGCTGGGCAAACAGGGAACCAGAGTACGGACTATAACGAACTCGGCTCGGTGCCATTATAGTCCCGTAACACTGCCCAATTCAAGCACCATCTGGACTTGAATTAAAAGCACAGTACTTAATACTTGCTTACAATCTGCGATGATTCCAAAGTAGGGAACCATACGCTCATAACATATTACAATGATACAAGTGATAACAAGTATCAAACAGTAGCACTAAGGCTAAACAATCCTTGAATCAACCAATTAGGATTCCAAAGTTGGGAACCCTAATCAAACACATCATAAGATAGTAACCATCATCAAAAGTGCAACATATAATGCCTACACTTTTATAATACATTCAAGGATATAACACCACCATAACCATGTATATGAATACACGTAAGACGAAATATGTAACCATTCAGCCTTTCATGCTCAATATACAATATTAAGTAACCTCCATACAAACCCAAGCTCCATTTACCAATTTGGATTCACTATTATGAAGTTACAATTAAAGGTGGTGAAGCAATTTACAACCAATTTTTAATGTACTTCCACTATTCCATTTTGACCAACTAAGATATCATTGTGAAGCTAAAAGTCTCTACTTTAATCTAAGTTAAAGAGTGTCAAGTTGGTTCTTATTTGAATAGGTTTATAAGTCATTAAAGTTGAGCAGAATTTTCAGTGCAGGGCACGACTCGTGCCTCATCACGACTCGTGCCTTTTCCTCAATCTACTCAGAACGACTTGGGCTACCTTCCACGACTCGTGGTCACGAATGGCCAAAAGGGCACGACTCGTGCCTCGAGGCACGACTCGTGCCACGACAAAATTCAGACACCAGCAATTGAAACATCAGCAGTAACCCAAAACCAACCAAAGTTCCAATCCTCTGTTTTTAACAAACCCAAACCACTCTCACTTCAGTCCTAAACTTCAACAAACAATACCAAATACTCCTTCCACACAAACTAACATTCACAAACATTATTTTCATACCCACAATTCATACCAAATGATCATGCAACCCAATCCAACAACTCATTATCACCCACAACCCCATTAACCATAAGTTTTTCAACTCAAATTCTTCATTTCAAACAAAAATTAGTTTTCCTCTTTACAAAATCCTTTTTAAAATCCAATACCATGATTCAACTACACAAAAATCATTTTCCTGCAACAATCATTCAACAACATCATAAAATGATCAATTAAGTGAAAGAAATCATAATAACTTACCTAATTGATGAAAAATGAAATATTTAATTGAGTAGCTTGAAATGATCCCCTCTCCGCCAGGAACCCGAATCCACAATTTGTTTTGAAAACAAAGAAGTATTGAAGTGGCTAGAATTATTTGAAAAGGGAGGTTAGGGTTTGATACTTCTTCTCCATGGAAATGGCTTGTAAGAAGGAGAAAGAACAATCCTGATCTTTAGTTGTCAATTAATTTTCCATGGAATAATAATAATAATTCCTCTAAAGCCCTTTGAATCCTAGGAAATAAAACTAACTTCTTACTATCTTCTTTTTACCCCAAAGCACCTTAACCAAATATAATTAATTTATTAAAGTCTCACTTATAAAAAAAAAATCCTTTTACACTTATAATTTATTCCTTTTAGCCCCTTTATAAATAGATTAAATTCAGTTTCATCCTAACTTCACATAAGTTAGCTAAAACATAACTGAACACATAATTTAACATATAGCATAAAAGACATAAAATGAAATACCACCACCCGAACCCCACGTGCTCGACAAGTGATTAGATAGTGCCTACTATCGGGTCGTGACAACGATCTCCTCTTAACTTTCTTATCTTGGTAACTCTTAGTTTTCTGCTTATAATTGATCATCCGCAACTGAGCTGTATCTCGCTTTTCGTCGAGCAAATCTAGATCGATCAACCTGTTGACATTGTTCTGCTCCTGATCGAAGAAAACTACCCTGGCTGTGGGGAATTGTAGCTCGGCCGATGCCATGGCTTCTGATCCATATGCAAGAGCGAAAGGGATTTCACCCATGGGCCCCTGAGTAGTTGTACGGACTGCCCAGAGAGCAATGAGAAGTTTGTCCAACCAGTTGCTTTGTCGCCTAACCAAACCCGTCTTAAGTGCAGAAAGGACTAGTTTGTTCGCTGGTTCAGCTTGCCCGTTACCTTGAGGATAGGCGACTGATGACTTCCAATGCTTGACTCCAACTCTTTTCATTCTTCTTCGAAAGCTGTGGAGAACTGTAGCCCGTTGTCCGACACTATAGCTCGAGGAATCCCAAATCGGCACCAAATGAAATCATGAATGAAGTTGATGGCATTCTCCTATGTAATCCTGGCTAACGGCTTGGCCTCAACCCACTTTGTAAAGTAATCAATAGCAACAATCACATACTTGCAATTTCCTCAGGCGGGTGGGAAGGGACCAATCAAATCGACTCCGTACATATCGAAAGGCCAAGTTGCGACCACTGGAGTTTGCTCGGTTGTAGGCAAGTGAGGTAAGTCGGCAAATCTTTGGCACTGGTCGCACCCCTGAACAAAGTCGTGAGCGTATGCTCTCATGTGAGGCCAATAATAACCCAATGTAATCAATTTATCGGCCAAAGTTTTGGCCCCTAGATGTCCACCATAAACCCCACTATGTACCTCGTACATTAGCTGAGTAACCTCTTGAGGGTGAACACATCTCAGTAAAGGTTTAGTGAACGACCCTCTGAATAACGCATCTCCTTGAATAACATACCTCGGGGCCTTTTTCTTGATAGCTCGAGCTGCCTTCTCGTCATCAGGTAGCTTGCCTGTCTCTAGATAATCTTGCATTTCTTTGATCCAGCACTTGGTGTAGACCCATTCTCTAGTAGTATCCTCCAGGAATTGAATCTGAACCCTCTCATAAGATGGATGTTCGAGGTAAGAGATAGGTTCCCCATGCTGTTCATCTGATGTGGCCAGTGTTGAGAGTAGGTCAGCCAATTCATTATCATCTCGACCAACCCTCTGTATCTCCCAAAATACTAAGTCTTTGATCAGCTCCTTCACCAGGTCACAGTATTTGACCAAGATAGGGTTCAGCACCTCATACTCTCCTCTGACTTGGTTGACTATCAGCTGAGAATCACAGTAAGCCACAATTTTGGTCTCCCCAAAATATTTTGCATATTCGATAGCTGCGACCAAAGCTTCATATTCGGCCTGGTTGTTAGAAGCTTCAAACTTGAATCTCATAGATTCTTCGTAGACTGTCCCTGATTCCGGTTCGACCAAAACAATTCCAGCCCCACTAACGTTCTTTGTCGTCGACCCATCAGAGTATACTTTCCAGCAATCGTTGGGCAAACTTATGTCAGGCTGAGTTGCAGGCTCCTTTCCCTTTACTTTCTCCTTCTGAGCCTTCACTTCGCTATCTTTTTTGGTGAACGTAAGCTCGACCAAGAAGTCTGCCAAAGCTTGAGCTTTTAATGCCTTTCGAGGCCTATACTCGATGTCGAATTAAGTGAGAGCAATTAACCAATTGAGTAATCGGCCTGAACTTTCTGGCTTATGTAGGATCTTCCTCAGAGGTACATTAGTTAGAACGACAATGGGGTGAGCCAGAAAATAGGCTCGCAACTTCCTGGAAGCTACGACCAAGGCGTAGGCCACCTTCTCTGCATTATAATATCTGCCTTCCACATCAGACAGGGCCTTACTCACATAATACACGGGCTTTTGAAGACCTCCTTCTTCTCGAACTAGAACGGTGGCCACAGCTTGGTCACCAACAGACAGATAGACAAACAACGTTTCTCCCATAACCGGGCTGCTCAATAATGGCGGAGTGGCAAGATACTCCTTAAGTTGCTGGAATGACAAAGAACACTCGGCTGTCAACTCAAAATTTTTCGTCCCCCTCAAAGATTTAAAGAAGGGAAGAGATCTCTCTGCCGACTTAGCAATAAAGCGACCTAGGGCTGCCACCCTGCCATTGAGTCGCTGCATCTCCTTGATACACGTAGGCTCCTTCATGTCAACCAAAGCCTTGATCTTTTCAGGATTGGCTTCGATACCTCGCTGTGAAACCATAAAACCAAGAAACTTTCCAGCTGTTACCCCGAACACACACTTGCTAGGATTGAGCTTCATGTCGTTTGCTTGCAAATTAACGAACGTTTCCCTTAGGTCGACCACGTGACGTTCGACCTTTATTTTGATGACCATATCGTCGACGTAGGCCTCCATGTTTCGGCCAATTTGTGAGGCAAAGACTTTATTGACCATCCTCTGGTAGGTCGCTCCTGCATTCTTCAATCCGAACGGCATCATATTGTAACAGTAAATACCCCCAGCAGCTTGGAAGGCCGTCTTCACTATATCATCCTTGTGCATCTTGATTTGGTAGTAGCCTGAATAGGCGTCGAGGAAGCTCAATGAAGTATGCCCAGCTATAGAATCTACAAGCTTGTCAATTCGGGGCAGTGGGTAGCTATCCTTTGGGTAAGCTAGATTTAGATTGGTGAAGTCGACAC
Source organism: Adenophora triphylla var. japonica (assembly GCA_022495995.1). Taxonomy (NCBI): domain Eukaryota; kingdom Viridiplantae; phylum Streptophyta; class Magnoliopsida; order Asterales; family Campanulaceae; genus Adenophora; species Adenophora triphylla. The sequence continues at coordinate 50,764 of JAFEMH010002419.1, forward strand.
ACATACGCCATTTGCCATTAGATTTCTTCACCATTACCACATTTGCTAGCCAGGTGGTATGAGTAGCCTCCTTGATGATACGTGCACTTAAAAGTTTTTGTACCTCAAGTTTGATCGCCTCCTCTTTGTCACGAGCAAAACTTCATAGCTTCTGCTCTTTATATTTCATGTTCGGATTAACTTCCAATCTGTGAACAGCGACCTTCGCCTTGATCCCTTTCATGTCTTCCACTTGCCAAGCAAAAACATCACTGCTTTCCTTCAGTAGCTCGACAATTTCTGCTCTTTCCTCAGCTGACAACTGTCTCCCAATTTGGATTTTTTGATCAGGATAGGAGGGGTTGGTCACCACTGCTTCTAGCTTGTCCACCGATTCTAGCTTCGGACCATCTCTGAATTGTAGGGTCTCGATAATAATCTCACGAAACCTCTGTCTTTCTTTGGCTCCCAAGTGGGGAGCTTCTTCAACAATCATACCATCTAGCTCATCTGGAATCTCATCGCTGGTGGCCCCCGAGTTTTGGTCGATCATGACTTGGTCATGTGAGTGATAGGTCGCCTCATCATCACAGGTTATTGTAGATAGTCGTGAAGTTATGGTGACCGATTTGGAGAGCTTCCAGTGTCTCTCAGGAGTGTCAAGTTCTAGCTCCCTCTTTTTCTTGTTCGTAAGACATGGTTAAGATATGCTCGGGTTGTACTTTAAACGCAGCCTACTCCAGATAGCGTAGGAAATTTAACCCGCTGATGGGGGATGAAGGCCACCATACCTAGAGCGACCTGTCCAGGGATACCCAGTATAACAGCATAATCACTATATACATCAATAACTATAAAATTTACCTTTGTTGTGACCCTGAATGGATGTTGGCCTATGTCGACGTCCAGCTCGATCTGCCCCTTAGCGTCTACCCTGTGATTGGTGAAGCCTTCAAGTCAACCATTATAGGGCGACAACTGCTCCTTTGTGAGTCCCATTTCTTTGAATGTCTTGTAGAAGAGGATATCCTTGCAGGCCCCCGTGTCTATCAAGAGTCTGCTCGTCGTACACCCATCAATTAACCCTGGGATAACGAGAACTTGCTCTCTGGATGCCACGTTAGTAGCTAGCTCGTCAGGATAGAAACTGATTACCTCGTCCCTGATATAGCTTCTAGGTGGCACATGAGGAGCTTTGTTGAGCTAAAAAATCTTGTGTTTCAAATATGTGTTGCTTGCTTGCTCGGTGATAACTCCCAAATTTAACCAAGGCTGCCTTGGCTGAGCTACACCTTCTGTAGTTCGCTCACCACCACCAGGTCGAGCCCCCTTTACGTACATGTCGAGCCTTCCACTGTCGACCCACTTCTGAATAATACGCTTCAAACTAAAGCATTCTTCCGTAGTATGACCCGTATCTTTATGGTAATCACAATACTTGCTGTTGTCCCTTCTGAACTTATTCCCTGGGTTCATTGGGATAGGTGGGCCTAGCTCTACAGCGTTCATGATCTCAGTGAGACTTACTGTCAACGGGGTAAAAGTCTCAGGCACTCTCTCAGTCGCCCTTGTTCTGTTCTTCCCGTCCTTGTTGTTGCTACCATTCTTTGCTTGGCCTTTCTTATCAGACTCTCCAGCCTCGGACTTGGAAACTTTTTCTTTCTTATTTTGTTTCATTTCCTCAGCCATGGCCACATCATAGGCCCTCTCAAACAGTTCCTGTCTGATGTTTACCTTCCTGACCTGCAGCTCGTACTCTAGATCAGGAGACGATATCCCATTCCTGAAGCAATTTATTACTTCCCTGTTTGTTAGGTCCTCCTCGATTTGGTCAACCATCTCCTTGAACTTAGTGAAGTAACTCATGGAGCTTTCAGTTTTTCCCTGTGCAAGATTGTTCAAGTCGGTGACCGTCTTCTTTCGGGCTCCAGCTGTCGAGAAGCGATCTAGGAACTTCTTCCTCATATAACTCCACGAGGAAATACAACCCGACGTCAAACCATGAAACCAAGACAGTGCTGCACCTGTGAGGGTGCTGGTTAGTGCCTTGCACAGCACATCATCCTCGGAAGAGACCAAGCACATGGTGGCCTCCAAATGTTGCATATGGTTTAGGGCATTGGTCGCACCCGAATACTTGTTAAGAGCGGGCAGCTTGAAGCTTATCGGAGGTCGTCGCTCGAGCAATTCTCGGGACAAGGGTCGAAGAGTATGATCATTTTGTTCGCCCTTTCCAGTATCCTTTTTCCTGTCGGCCTCCCATTGTTCTAACCTTTTCTTCCAACTCAACCACTCTCTAGCATCTGGATGGTCGTCCCTTGCATGTGAGACGTCTTTGGATCTCTGTCGCTCGTCCTGGTGAGGCTCTCTTCTTGAGTTGGCCCTATGCCTTTCAGTTCTATGGGGAGTCACCTCTCTACCCCGTCTATCTCTGTGAGAAGGCGACCATACTGAGTTTACAGGCGACATGTGTCTATCTCCTCTTATTGGCGACCTGCGCCCATTCCTATCTCGGTGAGATTGCGATCTTTTCGGTCTAGTAGGCGACCTGCGTCCGTTTCTCTCGTGATGGGAATGAGACCTCTCCATTCTGGCAGGCGACCTACGCATGTTTCTTTTGGCTTCCCTTCGTCGCCTCAAATTGGACTCTGCCTCCTGTTCTCTATTCGTGTTGAGATGACTTTGCAAGTCATCAGGTGGAACCTGTATGTGGGTACGAACGTGTGGTATGATCTGCTGCTCCCCATTCTGCCTGGCACTCCCGTTCTGCCTAGCACTTCCACTAGGCTGCCTGTGAGAGTTTTGAGAGGGAGCTGCCCTTTCTGAGCTCCTATCATTCTGATTGGGCGAGTTTGGCATATCCAGCAATTTCGCCAAAATTCTAGCCCGCTCCTGCAACATCTCCTTCCTACTGAGGGGATTGGTTGAGGGACCTGTCTTGTCGCCTGCAACCGTCCGACCTGCTTGTTGATGCTTGGGAGGGGGCTGTGTTTCTTGCTCGACCATAGGTCTTTTCTCCCTTCTGCCATCTGGCAAGCCTCTGCCATCAGCAATGCTGTCCGAACGTGTCGCCCTCCTGGCTTGACGCAGCGGAGGAGGAGGAGGAGGAGGAGGAGGAGGAGGAGGCATGTTAACATTGCGATTTCCAGCATCGGCGTCCATGTTACCGCCGGCGTTTCCTTCGTTGGGCTCATCAGAGACATTCGAGACATGTATATCAGACACCATGATTACTCTGTTTATTGGATTTCGAGGTCAAAAAGCAACGATTCCCGGTAATGGAACCAACTGATGCTGCAAGAATCATGCTTATCAATCTCCGTCCAGCCGCAAGATTGATCACCTGGCTTTGACCTGAAAACAGAACCCACGACTAGCCAGAATGGTTTCTGGTGAAGACCCTCGGGCGTGAGAGTAAGTATGGTGTATATGAGAGCGTATAAGATAATAATGAACAATGTATTCAAAATATCAAATAGCAATTACCTTGAAACGGTTGATATTGTAAAGTATTTATAGTTGCTTGTGAGAGTTGTAATTGTGGTAGGAATGCTAGAGATCCATTGAATCACGGCCCAAATCATGGATATAATCGTGTCCATATATAACTCCTGGTTTGTAGGGAGTTTGTTAAGAATAGAGTTGTAAATACGTTTGGACTCTGTAGGTCGACGTACTTTCGTAGGTCGAGGTCGCCTGCTGGATCTAGGTCGACCTGACTGATGGATAGGGTCGGGCAATGCCCGCATAGGATCTGGATCGTATGTCGGACGATAGCTAGATCGGGACCATGTAGGTCGGACAATGAGCTAGGTCGACTGATCTTTGACGACGGGCCTTGGGCCTTGTAATGTTTGGGCCTAGCCCACTGAGAATGTGGATCATTATTATTTATTTAAATATTGGTTAAAATTATTTTAGTTTGATTACTGATCCAATTTGAAGTGTAACGGATGATAATAATATACTCTCTCTGACCCAACTTAAATCGGATAGTGGTAAAATGCAAGGTTTTAAAAAGCGCTAAGCGGATGTAAGGCGGCGGAGTCGGGCCTAGCGCCTAGGCGGGAACTAGTCGGGATTAGTCGAGACCTAGGTGGAACTTAGAACTAGGCGTTGGAGAAGGGCCTAGCGCTTAGGCGGGATCTTTTAGAACATTGGTAAAATGGATATAACTTTGATCAATATTTGAATAAAAAATTATGATCCAAATACAAATCTAAAAAATTGTTATTGAAAGTATTACTAATTATGATACAGTAACAATTTTTAAATTTTCATTAGCATCATTATTATTTATTTAATCATTATTATTTATTTAAATATTGGTTAAAATTGTTTTCGTTTGATTACTGTTTCGATTTCTGGTCCAGTTTTGAAGTGTCACTGAGGATAGTAATTTATATGGTCTCCTTAAAAAGGCATCCTTAAAAAGGTGTCCGTAGTTGTACATGTGCATGCGGGTGGGTCTGAAAGTTCATGAACGTTAGCTACTGTATGACGCAAAATAATTAAAATAGCGCTTCATTTGCTTAAATTAAAATATTTTTGAAAAATAATTTCTTGCAAAATATTTTTTGGAAATGAAATTGTTTTCCAGAAAACACCTTTCAACCCTATATTTTCTCCATTTTTCGATGCTAAACTAACACCAAAAAATGAGAAAAATATTTTCCCCCAAACAAACAAACGTAGTCTAAAACACTACTACATGTAAATAATTGTGGAGACCAGTTCAACTCAAGATACTATGCCATGGAATTGAATACTATTGGCTAGTACAGTCCAAAAGTTTGGAATTTAGAAAAAGAAAAAGAAAAAAAAAATGTCAATTTTAAGAAATTGAATTTCCCTACAATTATTCATTTCGATAGATATTTAGCCTTAACTATTACTCCATTCGTTCCGGTCGAAATGTCTCAACTTTTCTTTTTGAACGTCTCATTTAAAATGTCTCAACTCAAAAAAAAAAAAAAAATTATTACTTTTTTATTTGTGGGACCCACTTGTCATACTCACAATAAATATCCACTGAGTGCGTCTGGGGAGAAACGCGTTTCTCCGTCGCGTATGGAGAAACTGCATTACAGGTCCGCGCGACATAGTTATGGGCTTGATATCTTTACAAAGCTTCTGATATCCGTAAGCTTTTCAAATGGATATCCGTATTTGTAAAGGATATCCAGAAACCAAGTATTTTTTTCCTGATATCCTTTACAAAGCTTCTTTCGATATCCGTAGCTTAATGATATCCAAGCTTTCAGAAAGCGATATCCGTAAAAATATTTGATTTCCTGATATCCTTTCCAAAGCCTTCCTGATATCATTTTCAAGCTTCCTGATATCATTTCCAAAGCTTCTCGATATCCGTGTTCGATGAAGTGATATCCAGCCATACAGATGTCGCGCGACATAACAAGCCCCGTTTCTCCATAAGCGACGGAGAAACGCGTTTCTCCCCAGATTTTGTGATATCCACTAACTATTTCCTACCCCACTTTCTCTTTCCTATATCACTTTCATACTCACAACATTTATTTTACTATACATTTTTTACATTATACTATTATTTATTCCTTAATTTTCGTGCCGAACCCATTTTGAAATATTTTGGCCGGGACGGAGGGAGTATATACTCTCTCCCCATGGCATAATTATTAAATACTTTTTTAAATAAAAAACTACTGGCATTAGTTTTTGATTTAATGTCTATTTAATAAAAAAGAGGGGGTACTTGTATAACAAGGATTGTGACAAGTAAATAACCTTTTGTTCCTACGCAGTTACTAAGAGCCATCAGGCAGACACACCAAATTAACATTAACAATTAAAAAAAAATCTCTTTGTTCGTCCCAAAATATTGTTAAACGAATGGAAGACTGGAAACGATGAATAGGTAAATGTATGATTGAAATTTTGAGTCTCTTTTGGATCATATGTAGAATGAATTTTAAACTTATAAATAATCACATTTGTTCTATGCTTGAGACATTTTTTATCTGGTTTGTATTTTCAAATATTGGGATAAACCTTTAAATATTGTGTAAAGCCTCCTCATTAACTCTTCTTCATTCAATGTAATTAATGTAAGTTCTTCTTTCAAAAAAAAAAAAAAACTCCTTCGCTTTAGAATATACTCCCTCCGTCCCATGTGAATGGGCACCAACATTTTGGGTGTGGGAATTAAGGAAAAGTAGGAGAGAGAAATAGGTGGAGGAGGTGTTTGTGAGTATGAAGAATTAAATAGGAGAGAGAATGAGTGGGAGGAATAGTTAGGAGAGAGAATGTTGTGAGTGTAAAAGTGAAGTAGGAGAGAGAATGAGTGAAGGAAATAGTGAATATTCTTTTCCATTTTGGGCAGTGTCCATTCATGTGGGACGTCCCAAAAAGAAAATAAGTGTTCATTCACGTGGGATGGAGGGAGTATTTACTTTGTTTTATTTTTTATTTGAGAGATATTTGGAAAATAATTATTTTATATAATCTAATATTTAAAATATATATTTTTGGTAATTTTTTTTAATATTTTTAGTATATAATAAAGTGTAAATTTGGTTTGGTAAACAATAATATAATATTAGAAAAAAATAATTCATATTTTAATTATTTGAAGCTAGAAGTAATTTTTATTGATAATTTAAAACAAAAATGCATGGTCAATTTAATGAAATGAATAAACAGATTGCAAGTGGCAACGAATGAAAGCGAACATATATTTGGACCCTATTGTTTGTTATTACTTTTATTAGTCACGAGTTGGGCAATAGGAAGAGACCTGAACAAGTAAACACCTATTCGCATACGTCTCATCCGACAAATAATTCAAATAATTCATCATAAGCCTCCAACACTGCAACACATTTCAAAATTCGTCTGCAAGAGAAATAAAAGAGTCTTCATTTGTTTTATACATATAAATATTAACTTTTTTTTCTCTATAAATAGAGTCTAATTACGTAATATTTGACAAAATTTTAATATTTTACTATTTAAAAATAATTAAATTTTTTATTGTATATATTTGACACAATTTTAATACTTTATATATTTATGTTTTCTCTTGTACCAAACAACGTCGTTTATGTCGAAATATAAAAAAGGTTCACTTTCTATCATTCGTTTGTGTTTTGTATTTTAGTTTTTCAAAATTTTATGAGTATAATGTTTTAAATTATAGTAATTTGAAGTTTATTAATGAGTATTTATTTTTTTCAAAATTATGCAATTAAGTAAAATAATAAATAAATAATTAACTTTTTTATTTTTAATGACGTTAATAAAACATAATATTGTGTATTATTACTTTTATAACATGAAATTATTATTAAAACAATATACTCCCTCCGTCCCATAATACTTGACACACATTTCTATTTTGGGCGTCCCACTGATAAGTCCCACTTCCTAAAATGGCAAAGAATCTTTACTATTCCCTCCACTCATTCTCTCTCCTACATTATTTTAATACTCACAACACCATTATAATTTACTATTCTCTCCACTCATTCTCTCTCCTACTTAACTATCTACACTCACAACACATCAACCTTTTTACTTTTTCCTTAATTCCCGTGCGGAACAGTAACTGTGTCAAGTATTACGGGACGGAGGGAGTATATGTGGACGAAAATTCGTTCAACACTACAATATGTAAACTGGTGTAAACAAAATTTCGTTCACAAGCCAGATACGTTCACGTGGGGAACGAATTTTTCATTTATAACTTATAACTGTGGATGCTTTTACAAATTTCCTTCAAAATACTCTCTCTGTCCCACTACAAACTACACATTTTTTTTATTAAGCGTAACATTACAAACTATACATTTTATAAAATGAAAATATTTTATTAATTTTATATTAATGAGACTCACCTGTTATAATTACAACTAGTTTAACCCTCGTGCGATGCACGGACAGTTAATAACGAATAATTGATCGAAATCTAAACGAATACAAAAGAAATAGAGATATTTGTATACATTGTAAAAAAATTATTTGTAACATATATTATGAGTAAAAATATCAGATTGAAGGTCACTAAAATAAATATTGTGTTACATCCGTGCGATTGTATTCGAATATAAAATTTGATTCTTATTCATATTCAATTCGTATTTACTTATAAAAAATTATTTATATTTCATTCAAAATTGAAATTCGAATTATTCGATTCAAATATTTGATTTGACCTACTTTTTGAAAAAATACAAAGTCAAAATCAAGGCCACGGCCGGTTAAGGCCAAGCCGGCCATTGGATAAACCCACGGACGAACCATGCATGCTTGGCTAAGCTTCATCCTCATTATATAACCAAGGCAATCCATCTTACTTTGTTTTTTTTTCTATGTGGGATAAAAGTCTAGGCCAAGGCTAGGCCAAGGCAGATTTCCCACATAGAAAGAAAACAAATCAAAAATGGCCTTGACCTTGGTATATAAAGAGCCTTCAAGTTCAAGGTAGGTGTAATTATATTTATATACATATATATATATATATATATATATATATATATATATATATATATAATTTTAAATATAAAATATACATTTATAATTTTAAATATAAAATATATATATATATATATATATATATATATATATATAATTCTAATTATTATTAATATTAATATTAAATATATATAGTAATTAATAAATTAAAGCCCTTCACCAAATAGACAACACGTGTCCAAATTTCCAAAAGACAAAATAAAAATAAATTAAAGCCCAATCACAGTTGCCACTTATCTATTCAAATGCTTTTTTCCATTTTGCCACGGCGTGAAATGACGAAATTGCCCTCAAACCACCTTTAATTACCACAATCATGTTATTATATATTTCTCCGTCCCCTGTCTAAACATTCGTCAACAAAAAAAGTTTGACTTAGACATAATGCAAATCTAATCATCCTATTGAAATTTTAAAAATTGTTATTGATAAATAATTTTTAAAATTTCAATGTAACGACAGATTTGCATTTACGTCTAAGTCAAACTTTTTTTGTTGACTTTGACTGACATTTAGATTGACATTTAAGATATATATAGATATAGATTTGAAAGAATGACCCATTTTAATGATAAAAAAAATTCTCTTTAAATTGAGACTATTTTCTTTAAAAAATTAATTTATTATAAAATAATTTAGGTAAAAGAAATGGGTTAAAAAAAACCTACATCCTACGGCTAAACACGTGTCCAAACCAAAAAAAAAAAAAAAAGAAAAATCCATCTGCCTTCACGCACCATTGTCGGCGCGTGTCCCACCTGCGCCAAGAAAATGGGCAAATTGCCGTTGAACAAACGGACGACACATGTCCTCATTTCAAAAAAAAAATATCAAAAAAAATATAGGCCAAGCACAGATCGCCACGTGTCTTTTTTGCCGAATTTATTGCCATTTTGCCACGGCGTGAATGACGAAATTGCGCCTCAAACCCCCTTTAATTACCACAATCTTCCTTTTATATAGATATAGATATAGATATAGATTTGAAAGAATGACCCATTTTAAATATATAGATGGAGACTAAAAAAATTGACAAATTTATTAATACTTTATTTACTATGCTTCAAAGATTTATTTAAAAAAATTAAATAAAATTGTTTGATATAAAAAACTAAAATAAACAAAATAATCATATTACCCCATCCCACTTATTAAATACAGTAGAAACATAAACCCACACTCATCACACTCCCCCACATATATATATATATATATATATATATATATATATATATATATATATATATATATATATTATTAACTTAAATAACCCTATATACTTGATAAATACAAAATGATTTTGTTTAAAAAAATTCAACACCATCCCAACTCATCATCCTATACCCCACCACTTTTACTTTATTTTCAATTCTTTATTTTCATGATTAGTCAAATTATTATTATTATTATTATTATTATTATTATTATTATTATTATTATTATTATTATTATTATTATTATTATTATTATTATTATTATTATTATTATTATTTTTATTTATAATTAAAAATAAATACTTCACACTTAATTAATTTTCACTAAAAATATATTAAAATAAAAGGAAATTAACAAAGGATAATCAAGAAATTTATATTTAAAAAAGAACGTTATTTTTTTCGTCAAAAATAATTTTGACTAAAAACATATTGAAAACTTAAAAAGGAAAATTAACAAAGGATAATTAAGAAATACTCCCTCCGTCCCAGACCAAGAGTCCCTTTCCTTAAATGGAAAGTTTTTCAAATATTTATACCCTTATCATCTCCATATATTTACAAAAAAACCATTCATTATACCCATATATGTCCTACTATTCCTCTCACTCATTCTCTCTCCTATTAAATATTTTTAACTTTTACATTCTCTCTCCTATTCCCTACCACACATTTAACTTTTACATTCTCTCTCCTAAAATTTTCTACCCACTTTAAAAAAAAATTCTTAAGAAGCGTGAAATCCCCCCCGAGGACCCTTGGTCTGGGACGGAGGGAGTATATATTAAAAAATAAAGGTTTTTTTTCTGTGTCCAAATCAAATGAAAAAAGTCTCTGTTTAAAGAGAAAAAAAAATTATGAATTTTGGTGTAAAAAAAAATTAATTTATTATAAAATAATTAAGGTAAAAGAAATGGGTGAGAAATAAAAAACCAAAATCCAACCACCCAATAAGAGAACGACAAGTGTTCAACCCAAAAAAAAAAAAAAATCAAAAGTCAGCATATTTCAAGCGCTTAACGCGCCGTTGTCTGCGCGTCCCTACACGCGCCAAGGAAATGACGGAAATGCCCTTCAGCAAAATGGCGACACGTGTCCTATAATCTCAAAAAAAAAAGAAAAATAAAGAAGACTAATCAGATCATGCCACGTTTCGTTTCAGTTGGTTTTTTTGCTATTTTGCCACCGGATGAAATGACTAAAATGCCCCTCATAGTCCCTTTATTTACCACTATCTTGTTATTATATATACTAGTGTAACCCCCGTGCGATGCACGGACAGCTATTAACACATATTGATGAAAATTTATAAAAATATAACAGAAAATAGAAATGTTTGTGTATATTGTAAAACACTTTTTTGAAAACTATATTATTAGTACAAATATCAGATTGAAGGTCACTAAAATAAAAATATATTTAAGGCATAGCTAATTTGGACGAAGCGCGTTTTATATATAGATATAGATTTTTTTACCTTATTGCAACATTTCATATACAACGTAGGGGAGGGGGTTTGAACCCTTGCCTAAGGCAAGGACTTATGCCATTGAGCCAAAGGCTCATCGGCATATTACAACTATTCTCTTACCAGAGTGATTGTCACATTTTTGATGGGGAAACAATTTTCCAGATTGATACGGTTGCTTATCACCTCTCTGTTGCGAAAGACATGTTTCCAAACGGCATCAACCTTCTCTCTCTCTTCTCCCGTATTGGTGGGCCGAAGTAGCTCTACACAAAGCAGGAGTTCCTCTAAACAATGTCGTATCAGTCGAGATTTCCGAAGTAAACAGAAACATTATGAAAAGTTGGTGGGAGCAAACAAATCAGGAAGGAAATCTCATCCACTTTGACGACATTCAAGCCTTAAATGGCGACAAACTCGAGAATCTTATGGGCGCTTTTGGTGGTTTTGACTTGGTAGTCGGAGGAAGTCCGTGCAATAACCTTGCTGGTAGTAACAGAGTTAGCAGAGACTGACTTGAAGGTGAACAGTCTTCACTGTTCTATGATTATTTTCGTATTCTCGACTTGGTTAGATGCATAATGGGTGTTGTCCAGTAACAGATTGTTTGTAGGAAGGGCCAATTTTTCTGACATCTTTTTCTGACGTGTACGTAATTAAGTTACTTATGACCCTTTTTCTACTAATCGTTGACTTCTTTTTTCGTTCATTTAAACGCTATCCATAACTTAGTTGTAGTCAGTCAGCATGGATATTTTTCGACTTGGTCAGATGCATAATGGGGTTGGTCAATAATCGATTCTTTGGAGGATGATTTGATGTGTACTTAATTCAGTTACTTATGGCCTGTTTTTTACCACTCACTCTGTCCCAAAATGGATGTCTAAAAGAAAGCGAATTTGAATATTATTTTTGGACATTTATTTTGGGAGGGAGGGGGTAATACCTTTTTCGTTCGTTGGAATGGTGTCAGTAACTTAATTGTAGTGATACGTGAAATGAAATGAAGGGTTGACTTCCATCTTATTCTGGGTTCTTCTGAGTTTAAGATGCCTTAGGTTTGAGAATTTTGCCTGCAGAATGTGTGTTTGCAATTTGTTAGTCATTGATTTTCTCGTATAAGTTTTGAGCTCTCTCTATTTAAGTCTCCCTCACCTATTTAATACTCCCTCTGTCTGTAATTATATTCCTATTTTATTTAGTGTCAATTTGAATAAATTTTGAACAATGATTTAGATTAATTTAATTATTCTAGGGAATTGTGAATATCTAAAATTTATTAATAATATACCATTACAAATACTACTTCCCATGTCCTGAACTAATCTTTCTATTTTTTTAGCTGGTATTTTGAGCAATAATTTTAAATTAATTTAATTATTCTAATGAATATCTAAAAAAATAAATTAATATATTCGTCCCAAGGAATATTTTATACAATATTACTTAATATGTTTAAAAAAATAAAGTCAAATTTTGAAACGAATGAACTAACATTACAAACAATAATTTATATTGAAAAAGTAAAATTATGATTATTATTATCCTCATTTATAATAAAAAAAATATACTTCACAGTTAATTAATTTTTACAAAATAAATATTGAAAAATTAAAAAGAAAAATTAAGAAAGGATAATTAAGAAATTTATATTTAAAAAAAAGTATTTTTTTAAAACTATAATATTAGTACAAATATAAAAGGAAATAGAAATGTTTGTGTACATTGGAAAACACTTTTTTTAAAACTATAATATTATTACAAATATCAGATTGAAGGTAACTAAAATAAATATATATTTAAGGCATAGTTAGTTTGTACATAATTTGCCCACAGTATCACTTAGTTTCCACCAAACGATTGGGAAAGCGTAATAAATCTAGTTATAAGTCTCCAAATCTTTCTCTTCAACTGCAATTCGGAACTCTTGACTATAGTTATTCTCCAAACAAACAAAATACATGAAATGAAATTTTCAAGTATCATCAATTTCGATTTTTGAGAAGTTATTTTGTTCTTGAACCGTATTCAACTTCTACATCTCCGTTTGATTTTTACATATTTCTTTAATGTTATTGTTATATAATCATGTTTTTTTATATCGCAATTAATTAAATTTAACATTACGAAAAATTATTTCACTATCAAATAAATAAATGCTCCCATTTTAAACTTCCTTCTTCTTTAATAAAAGGTGTCCCATTTTAAATTTAAAAAAAAATACAATGGAAAAAATTTAATATTTTTTTATTCAATGGTCTTATAAGTCATACACACAACAACTATTCACTAATTACTTTGTACCCAACTTTTTATACTTTATAATAAAACCATTCATCTCTTTAATATCCTAACCAATTTTTTAACGTTTAAAATAGGAAAAAAGTTGAAGAAAAAATTATTAATATTTCTATTATAAAATGCTATTTTTTCCCTTTATTTTCTTATAAATGTAGAGATTAATAATATGACATAGAAAAATAAGATAATACAATAAACTATAAACAAATAAGTATATAATAATATACAAATATTATCAATATTTAAAATTTATTCTAAAAAAAGATGAATACTATGCGGGTTCGGGTTAAATGGGACGGTTCGAGCTAATCCCAAATCCACCCCAATACCACCCGATTTAAAAGAAAACATTTCCAAACTCTTTTCATTAGACGCGGATCATTGCGAGATTAGGAGGGATTCAAAAATTTTATCAACCCGTTTTTTACTTAAAAAATTCTTTAAATAGGGCAATATCAAGTTAAAGCACATACTAACACTGTTTTCCTATAAGTGGGGAAAAAAAAGTAATTTGATTTCGATACTTCAAAAATTTTAGTTACTTGAGACGGAAAATATAATTTTTTCTTCTAGTTAAAGCACATAATAATGCAATTTTTTGGCACAAAAAGTAGTATTATTTTTTGGTGTTTTTAAAGTTGAATTGAGACGAGAAATATAATTTTTCCTTCTAGTTTAATTTATTTTAGTTTTCATTATTAAGACTTAATTTTTATTTTGCTGGTGATTAATTTTCCCTATAAATAAATTGAAAAATAAGTTAAGGATAATTATCACATTTATATAAAAAAAGAGGATTTTTTTTATTTGTTCAAATCAAATGAAAGAAGTCTCTATTTAAAGAGAAAAAAAAAATTATGAATTTTGGTGAAAAAAGAAAAAAAAATTTAATTTAATATATAATAATTGAGGTCAAAAAAATGGGATAAAATTTTTTTTTTAGAAATCCGTCCACCCAATCAGGAGATGACATGTGTCAAAGCCAAAAAAAAAAAAAAAAAAAGGAAACCCCTTCGTACGCCCCATTGTCGCGTGCGTGTGGTCACGCGCTGTGTCATTTACCGAAATGCCCCTATGCCTACATGCGACACATGTCCAAGTGAATAAAAAAAAAAAAAAAAAAAAAAACACATTTCTTGGCCAATCATACGATGCCACGTCGCATTTTGGCCTAGTTTATTACATTTTCACCACCGTGTGAAATTACCAAAATGCCCTTCTTTTTGGGGGGAAACTTCGACAATCCTCTTATTATATATAGATAGTTATAGATAACAATTCAATTATTATTCTCTACTACACTTTCTCTCTCATGCCTTACTTTTCATACTCATAACACCTAATTCACTAACACTTTACTTAATTTTCATGCAAATAGTAAGTGTGTAACTTGTAATGGGACAAATTGAGTAATTACCTTAATAATGAAGAAATTTTTTGAGTAAACATCTCTATAATTCTCCTTTTTAACACTTCTTATTTTTAATTTGTATTTTTTTTTATTTTATTTACTTTTACATTGTCTATATTAAAAGCCAAAAACTTATAAAAAACGCGTTTTTTTTTAACTTACGAAAAAACGTGTTTTCCCCTCGACGGACTCAACACGCTCAACACGGACGCCCACCCTTTCTCTCTCTATCCGTTAACTCCTTCTCTCTCTCCTTTCTCTCTCTATACGCAGCAACTTCAATCCTCCCTTCTCCGGCCAAACCTTCACCCAATTCAGAGCCAGAATAATAAGCATTCAGAGCATGAGTGGGCACTTGGGTGATTGGGTCGGTCAAACCGTTTCCTATGGCGACACCGGCCAAGTTCACCTGACCGGAAGGCGGCAAACGGGTGTTTCTTTTGAGAATGTGGTAGCCAATTGCCGGAACATATTTTTCGGCGTAACTTTCTCCGGTGATGTAAATTGGAGGCGATTTGAATAATGGGTCTGAGGCTATCAATTTTTTGATTGCGGTGTACAGATGCTTGGCAACTCCCTTTTGATCTTTTGGAATTTCTTCGATTGTTAATCTGGAAATCTGACGGAGAAGACAATTTTGGTTTTGTGATTTTGAATGCCAGGGTAAGTTATTTTGAATGCCAGGTTACGTGATTTTGAATGCTAGTCCAAGATTTTTTGAATGCCAGTTCATTTAAAATTGAGTGCCAGTTAACGTATAATCAAGTGTCAGTTGGTGTATAATAGAGTGCCAGTTAGTGTATAATAGAGTGCCAGTAAGTGTGTAACTGAGTGTCAATGTATTTTTGAATGCCAGTTCTTGTAATTTTGAATGCCACCCATGTTTTTGAATGCCAGCTCATGTTTTTTTGAATATCAGCAAAAATAATTATCAGTATTTTTGAGTGCCAGTATATGCATTTTTGAGTGCCAGTAAATGTGTTTTCAAATGCCAGTCCATGTATTTTTGAATGCCAGTGCTTGTATTTTTGAGAACCAGCAAAAATATTAGTGTAACAAAGTGCCAGTGTTAGTGTAACAGAGTGCCAGTTTAAAGAGTGCCAGTTCATGTATATTAAAGTGCCCGTGTAAAAAGTGCCAGTTTCATGTTTATAAAATGCCAGTATGAAATCACTGGTCATTTGTAATATTAACACGGGCATTTATCATGGTTGCCAGTAATTATAAAAATGCCACCGTTTATTTTGAACATGGTTGCCAGTAATTACAAAATTGTCACCGTTTATTTTGAACAGCTTTTGACAAACACGTTTTTTCTTATCTTAAGAAAAAACTAGTTTTTTATAAGACCAACTCATATTAAAATAGTCAAATAATATGCAATCCATTATTTTTATTTTTTTTATATAAAAATTCTGAAGATTGAATACATTTAACATACTATTAGAAATACTTACATATGTTACATATGCTATGATTTTTTTCCTTCCGCATACTGTTTAGTATTTTTAATAAATTATAAGGAATAATATTCGTTAGTAAATATCACATAGTATAATATTTAAAATTAATAAATACTAATAAAATTATAATTTTGAAAATATAATATCTAGTTTTATTAATATACGTTATTACTTAATAGATTCACCACTCATATTTTATACTTCAATTGCAAAATATCCACGTTTTATATTCCAATTGCAAAATTCGTGATTTAAAATTCAATTATCACTTCATTACTTTGTTTAATTTTTAATTTTATTCATAAGTTATAAAAAGCCCACTTTTATCCTTAAAAATATTGAGTTTAGACCTTAAAACATTGAGTTTAGGCCTTAAAATACCTAGAAAATAAAATAGTGAGTTTAGGCGTTAAAACAGTAAGTTTAAGCTAGAAAATAAAATAGCGAGTTTAGGCCTTAAAACAGTGAGTTTAGGCTTTAAATCATCAAGTCGATAGATTTAAAAACAGGATTTTTTATAACTTATGGAGAAACAGGTTTCCCCCAAATTTTCTGATTTTTCTATTCTACTTAGCTGATACAACAAAAAGGAAAAATATATTGGTGTAAATAGAATTAAAACTAGGTGAATAAATATACCTACCTATTATATTCATAAAAAGATTTAAAATTCTTTTAACATAACTTATCTAAAAACAATATTAAAAATAAGTTTTGTTGGAAACCAAATATTAGAAGAGAAAATAAAACCTTAACAAAAATATATTTAATTTAATAACTATTAATGGATGAATTGAATAAACAAATTTTGTGGTATATCTATTCTTTTCATAAGGGCAATTCTGTCAATTATATGATTAATTTTCTGAAATTATAATGAAGGCAGTGGATTAACATCTATTGTAGTGAAAATAGCTCTTCCCGATGGTGTCAAAAACGTAAAACCAGCCCAAATTCAATGGTTCGTAACTTCATATATTCCTGTCGATTTGAATAGGCTGAAAAAGATGAACAAACACGTAATATAAGTCGGGGCTTCACCGGCGAATGATCTCCGACGTAAGAGTAAGTATTGATGCTTATGAGAGAAAATTAATTGACAATAGTCCAGAGTAAAAGAATGTGTTATCAGAATTATGAAATTTATGTCATGTATTTATAGTGGCAGGAAACAGTTTCCTGTATTAAATCGAAAGTTAGGAGAGAATAAGGAATTGAATCCTAATTAGATCATAATTTTGAGGTTTTCATGCTTGACTATGATTAGAAATGTGTTTTATACGTATGTCGTGTATGTCATGCTCGGTGGTCGACATATTCTTTGGTTTGTTGGTCGACGTTCAAAGGTAGGTAAGTTCACTCCCTTTTTCATCATAAATATAGCCTTGGTATGCTTAAATGTGGTAAACATGGTATTAATCGACTTGCCAAACATACTTGCCTTGGTCGACCCATACAAAATTAGTATAAATGATATTTTTCCAATTAAAACATGATATATTAAACACTTTTTATAGCTTATTTAAAAATAAAATCATGATTCAAAATAAAAGTCTTGGCTCATAACCAATTTACGTAAACAATTCAGCATCACGATTGAAAAGTAAAGGAAATTGAAATTATACAAAATAATGATATTAATTGTAGGAAAGAATAATCACCGGAGACGATGAACATAAGGAAGTTTTGAATCAAACACTTTTCTTTAACGACATTGATCTATTGATATTCCTATTTTCAGAAAATGAACAAATTGATACTTCTATATTACTTTACATTATTGGTGTAATTGGTTTGTGATCGCGCAGGAAAGCGTGTTGGGCTCAGTTCTTGGGTCCAGCGAATGATTGAGCTAGCTTTGTGATCTGCACACCACAAAAAATAACAGTGAAACTGCGCCGGGGGTCTTCCGGCAAGCCCCTCCGGCGTGAGAGTAAGATGATGGACTGAGAAAATGGAGGTAATGGTATGGAGAGTGCAAGATTACGTAAATATGCAGTAAAGCATTACCTGTGTCCATGACGTTATTCTCTTATTTATAGTGGGAGTAGTGATATTAGGGTTTTCACCAGAGCCGTTGGATTGGATGGTTACCAACCGCTGGATCGCTCCATCTCCCGGGCGTACACGTGTCATGCCGAGATCGGTCCGTCTATGTAAGGACACCGCAACACCTGACACTGATAAGCAGCTTGCCTTATAAGGGAAAGTCAACCTGCACGCCTTTTGGAGTTATTACTGGTTGCATGATTGCACGTGTAACAAAGCACTGTGATAGGTCTGACATTATCCCAAATTAGCTAACTAATCAAGCTTACTGAAGAAGCTTAATGGAATAGACGACTTGGAGCCGTACATCCAATTAGGTCGTCTCTTTGAGAGGTGACTCGACGAGCGAACGGTGCTTGAGAGTAGGTCGTCCAATCAACGACGCTCATTGATGAAGAGGTAAGTTTGGCGCGGCTGGAAGGCTCGTCGTTAGGTGGGCCGTGGCTCATTGGCGACGGCCTCTTCCTGACGTATCGACGAGCTAAGGTACAAACCTTTGCTCAAAGGAGTATTGACCCGTCGTTTGGATGGGCTTGGTCGCTCAGTGCCGACGACCGCCATCCGTTGTAAGACGGGCCCTTACCCCGATCTTGATCTGGTTCTTCGTAGTTGGTCCTTTGGTGGGTCTGCTGGGCCCCCTGGCTCGTAGTACAATATTGGGCTCGGCCCATCACACATTATTCCGTTCAGAGGCCCCCAACTCATGGTCGTCTTGACGGGCCAGGAGTTGTCGTTTTCCCTCCAAGACTGTCCGTACAACCGTCAGTTTGAATTTTGAATTATGGTGACGTCAGTATTGATGACGTGGGTGGCTGGGATTTCTCCATTAGTTGACACGTGTCCTTTGAGGGGACATTCTCCTCGGAAGTTGCAGAGGGTATTTAATGCCCCTCATCATTCCGCCGTTTGGGTTCCCAAACACAAACCTTCCATCTTCTTCACATATAAAAGCCTCCTCTCTCCTACATTTCGAATTTTTCGCACCCTTGATTAGTGAGAGCAAAGCAGCGGAGGCGATTTCCGGCGATCATCAGAAAGAGCTCCGGCAAGTAAGGATCACCGTCTTCGGCAACCGTGACTGCTCTGGCAACTCCGTTTGTAAGGCACCTGGGAGCTTGGATAAGAGATTTCTTTGATCTCCCACCGGAAAATTCATCGGAAAGCATATCTTCCACTCCATTACCAGGTAATTTCTTCATTTGTTCTTCGTTTTCTGGGTTTTCCTTTGGGGTTTTAGAGCTTAGAGTCATGGGACCCAGAACTGTTAGTTTTGAGAGAGGGGTCAAATTCGGTTTTGGGCTAAACCAAAGGGTTTACAAATGTGCCAAGGGGGTTTGGAGAGAGATTCCGTTGTCTGAATGTTCCTCGATTTTGATTAAGTTCAACTTTGAAGACGAGCCTTTGGGATTCCCAGGGGATGAGGTTCTAGGAGAATTTGAGGACGGGGATCCAATGATAACCCCTTTTAGGTCGATGAACGATCTGCCCAACCATATCAAAACCCACTACACTTTGTCCCGTCGTAATTCACTTAGGGATATGATTTTAGGGGAATCTAGGTCGCCCCTAGATAGGTCGTCGCCTTTGGGAGTTAGGACTGATTCCCCCCTTCTTTCTCCTTGTTTTGTAGACATGGATCACGACGGGCGTCCTAGCCAACCGGCCCCAGAAGCAAACGAGGCCAGCACAAGTGCTGGGAGCGCTCAGGCGGCTAAGGCCTATCATACATTCGTACGAGTTGGATCAATTGAAAGTGATTTTGGAGGTGGGGCAGGAGGGAATTGGGTGAAATTATCCGGATTTCGCGCGAGCGAAAGCGGTTGTCTTTCGCGGAGGGTTGGTGTCTGAGACCTCGCTTCATGGGAAGGAAAATGAGGAGTCGCCACGCGGTTTTGTATTTTGAGCCCAAAGGTTGAGAAACGGCTATTGTGAAAAGGTGTCCTTTTTATTGGTAGCAAAAACTTAGAAAAAGACTTTGAAAACAGAGGATCATTTTTATTGGTAGCAAAAACGAGTAAAAAGCTTTTTAGTATCAGAGATTGTTAGGTTCGGAGGTCACGTTACGTTTCGGGTAGAGTATTACGAGATCGCCCGAAACGCCTCGCATGACGAGTCTTTCTACCTTTCTCGAAAACGTGTGCGTGTGTGTGTGTTTTGAAATGGGGGCTTGAATGACAAGCTTAATCTTGGTTTGAATGTCAAACGTTGATTAGGTGACTTTTGAAAAGACGAGCATTTGAATGACAAACGTCGGTTTGAGACAGAAATGAGCGTTTGCGTGGCAAACGTCGATTTTGAGTTTGAAAGAAGCGTTTGCGTGGCAAACGTCGATTTTGAATTTGAAAGGAGCGTTTGCGTGGCAAACGTCGACTTTGAGTTGAAATGAGCGTTTGCGTGGCAAACATCGATTTTGAGTTTTAAATGAGCGTTTGCGTGGCAAACGTCGATTTTGAGTTTGAAATTAGCGTTTGCGTGGCAAACGTCGATTTTGAACCGTGCGAGTCATTGTTAACGATTTTTACGGGAAAAATGCGTATTAAATGATTTTGAGTGTCAAATGGCGGCTTTTAGTTTGAAAGATGAGCGTTTGAATGACAAACGTCATTTTGCACATTTTGAAAGAGAGTTCGACGGACGAACTCCGGTTTTGAACCGGGCATTACATTGTTAACGATTTTTACGGGAAAAATGTGTATTAAATGATATGCGATCAACGAATCGGGTTGCGACTCGGACTTTGAAAAGTAAATACTATCACGATCCAAACGGGTCGGACTTGTAAATGACAGTATTTAAAGTGCGGTATCAACGGAATCAAACGATCCGGAATTGTAAATGACGATCGACGAGTCAAACGACTCGGAATTGTAAATGACGATCGACGAGGCCAATCGGCTCGGAATTGTAAAGTACGATCAACGAGCCAAACAGCTCGGAATTGTAAAGTTGCATGAAAGTAAAGGACGTTCGACGGATCAAACAATCCGAAATTGTAAATGACAGGAATTTAAATGACGATCGACGGATCAAACGATCCGGAATTGGTAAATGACATAAAAATAAACGGAACGGGGTCGGAACGCCGTTTTAACCCGAGATTACTTCTCTTACGGGAAGAGAAGAGGATCGAGGGGCTAAAACGTATCGGACCCCGTTAGACGGAGGCGTCTACATTTTGAGAGTGAGAGAGGGAGCTACATATGGCTAGGGTCGGCTCCTTTGGCTCGGTGGGCGTATACGGGATACGGAAAGGTGTTTGAAAGGTGTTTCGGAAGTGTTTGGGCAGAGTTTCCCCTTTTATTTGGTGTTTAGAAACCTAGGGATTTGGGCAGCGTTTCGACTTGTGTCGGTTTAGCCTACGATCAGAATCTACCGACGAGTAGCACGAGGGCCCCCGAAGAGTAGAGAATTCCGCCGACGAGTAGCACGAGGGCCCCCGAAGAGCGGAAGAAAGACAAGCCTAGGAGCTTGGGGAGGAGAGAGGAGGAAAAGGGTGGTAAAAATGAGAGGAGGGAGGAGTATTTATAGGAGGGGAAAACATGGAGGAGGGGGGAGGAACTTGGGGAGTAAGTTATTTTGCTTAGTGAGGAAGCAAGGTTGCTTAGCCTGATGGTTTTCTGTCCGGCAGAAAGTGTCCGGCCGGACTTGGACTGAATTTGGAGATATTTTGGTCATTTGGCCTTGAGTTTGACACGTCTTGGACACGTATTTAAGCTGAAGAAAGAGTCCGGCCGGACTGTTCCTGAAATTGGCTATATTTCCTGATTTGAACAAGTTACCTGCGTAGATCTTGTTCTCGCGTTCGATTTGATATGTGGTGGGCCCAAAACAGAGTTCGTATGAGGGAGTTATGACCTCCGGAAGGTCGAGACGCTCGAAAACGGGAAATCTAATCCCGAAAGACCCCGAAAAGTACGTTTTTCGGGGAAAGCCATACTTTTACATGGGATAACGTGTGTTGAGTACGCTTTGATGTCGGGATGCACGGGGCAGTCCCGGGATGTCTCGTTGACTCGAGAACGGGGAACTTAACGGGTTCCGGTTAACTTTTAACGGATTTTGACGATCCGGATTTGGGTACTTACATTGGGCTATACCCAAAATCGAGCTCAAGAAGCCGAATGTTGGGAAACAAATGATTGACGCTCTACGAGGGTGTGATGAATGTGTATCCGAAAATTTTCCCATTTTTGTGTTTGAAAAAATCAACGAAAACGGAGTCGCCACGCCATTTTAATTTTGAGGGCCAAAACTTTGAAAAAAGCCCGAGATCAGAGATTTAGGTTCGGAGGTCATGTTACGCGTCGGGAAGGACGTTAGTGTGCACCCGACGCGCCTCGTAAAACGAGTCTTCCAAGCTGAAAATCATTTGTGTGTGTGTGTGTGTGTGTGTTTTGGCCAAAATAAGTTGAAACTCAGAAAAGT
The DNA here is from genome assembly GCA_022495995.1 of Adenophora triphylla var. japonica. Taxonomy (NCBI): domain Eukaryota; kingdom Viridiplantae; phylum Streptophyta; class Magnoliopsida; order Asterales; family Campanulaceae; genus Adenophora; species Adenophora triphylla. The sequence continues at coordinate 73,585 of JAFEMH010002419.1, forward strand.
AAAAATTGGGATATCTTTTTAAGACTTTAAACTGATCCCATGATTTTTTGGAAGATTTTTGGATTGAGATTTGGTACTCAAAAGACCTTTTGAAGTTGAGAGCCATTTCTGCCAGAATGAAAAAGGCAGTGGACCTTTGATTTTGAAAGGGATTCAAGGGTCTTAAAACTTCATAATCTGGATAAACTCAGAGAATGAAAGTTGTTCTAGACACCTTAAATAAAGTTTGTGCGAAGGAATTTTCCATTTTGGAGAAGATTTGAGGGGTCAAAACCTTCTTGAAACCTCAGATATGAGATCTGGATTCCCAGAAGCTGATGAACTAGCCTCTGAAAGAAAATTTGAAAAGAGGAGTTTTACTCACCCAAAAAATAAAATAAAAATATGTCTGGAAAGCTTTGGATGTTGGCTACAAAAAGTGTTTTGTAGTCAACACCAAATTCCAAGTTCATCTGTGTCCAAAAATTAAGACCATGGACTGAGGTCTGAGAAAATTGCTACTGGACAGCAACTTCTCAAGAAGGAGAATATGATTTTAAGGGGGGTTTTGCATCCATGCTTGTCCCCATTTCCCTAGGTTTTGGTTAGTGATCACTAGACATTTTAGTGGTGAATCAACTATACCAAACCATCCTTGGGGTACATTAGGACTAAGCATTTCATTTGCTTGTGAAGGGGAATTTTATCCTTTGAAATCAAGATTTTATGCTTGAAAATGGTTTTTAGGGTTTTGAAAATGAGTTTTCTTTGCAAGAAAGTAAGAAAGCTTAAAAATAATATTGATCTTTGTAGAAGATCATCCATGGAGATGGTCTTCCATGGTGATCTTCTTAGATCTAGAGCAAGAAGATGAAAGAACTACATTTTGTAGTTTGAAGATGCATGCATGGATGAGATTTAGGGTTAGGAAGAGGAGGGTTTACCAATCTTCCTTGTGTTCTTGAGTGTTTGGCTTGAGTGTATGAGTGTTTAGGGCTTTAATATGAGAGTGAGTGGATGAGTATGAGTTGGGAAAGATTGGAGAGAAAAAGGTGACAATTCAAGTGAATTCTCACTGTTTTCTCTCTATATTTCGCCAGAGGTTCGGTGCAAAATGTGTTTTTTTTTCTTATTTTTGTGACTGGAGGGCTCAATTTATAGCCCTCCTGAAGATGCAAAGATGTCCGCGCGGATGGATCCAGTCAGCGTGCACTGTTCATTAAATGCAGCTTCAGCTTTGGACAAGAGGAATAATCTTTTTGAAATTTCAAATTAACAGCCAGTTTTTGTGTCTCCAGCCATTGCTATTTGTGGTTTTATTCCTTTTGTTTTTCTTTTTAAGATTCTTTTTAAGGTTTAACCTTAAATAACAATGCCCATTTTACCCTCACTTTGTTAGAAAAGTTAGGATAGTTAGGAATTGTTAGAAATGTTATAACTTTCGTTAATTTTCTAACGAAAATTCTAACAAGCTCAAATTGGAGCACTTACAGTAGCCCCTCGGCGACGGCGCTTTCGAAGGAAGCGGGGTCGTCGATAAGAGTAAGGCTCCATATTTGGCAGGATGATCGAGTGATCGGGTGGAGAACCTAGCGATAGGCTACCTACGTATCCCGATTGGGAATCAAGCCGATCGTAGTTCGGGTCTTTGACCCTGGATATGATGGCGTTTTAGGTGCCTCGAACCTGATGAGCGAGTTCTGCAGTCGGTTGCTGGAAAGAAACTCTGCTGGGGATAAGAGATGACCATTTTCGGTCTGATGGCTATCCGCTCTGCTGGGGATAGGAATGACCATTTTTGGTCTGACGGGTATCCGCTCTGCTGGGGATTTTTGTGATTTATCATTTTTCTAGTGATAGCGTCTTAGGTGCCTCAAACCTTGGAGATGGCGTTTTAGGTGCCTCGAACCTTGGAGATGGCTTTTTAGGTGCCTCGGACCTTGATGATGGCGTTTTAGGTGCCTCAAACCTTGGTGATGATGGCTTTTTAGGCGCCTCGGACCTTAATTTGAAATGGCCTTTCGGTGGACTTTGTCTGCTGCCGAAGGAGAGGGTGACCGTTTTGGTCGAGGGGCTGGACCTAATGATAGGCTACCTACGTATCCCTAGTGGGAATCAAGCCCTTTCGTAGTTCGAGTACTACTCGAGATTCCGTTGGCTTTTGGGATTCCGTTAACTTTCTTTGGGGATTTTGATAGCCTTTCTTTGGGGAAAATCGGACGTATTTGTGCAGGAAATCGGTCTTACGTTTGGCTAGTTGGGTGATTTTGAGGAAAGATACGGGATCTCGTTATCTTTCTCGGGGAAATCGGTCTTACGTTTGGCTTGCCGGGTAATTTTGATGAAAGATACGGGATCTCGTTATCTTTCTCGGGGCACTCGGTCTTACGTTTGGCTAGGGAAGATTTTGATGAAAGATACGGGATCTCGTTATCTTTCTCGGGGCACTCGGTCTTACGTTTTTCTTTGCCAGGGGTGATTTTGATGAAAGATACGGGATCCGTTATCTTTCTCGGGGCACTCGGTCTTACGTTTTCTTAGGAGATTTTGATGAAAGATACGGGATCTCGTTATCTTTCTCGGGAAAATCGGTCTTACGTTTGATCGCCGGAAGATTTTGATGAAAGATACGGGATCTCGTTATCTTTCTCGAAAATCGGTCTTACGTTTGGCTAGTTGGATGATTTTGATGAAAGATACGGGATCTCGTTATCTTTCTCGTGGCACTCGGTCTTACGTTTGACTGCCGGGGTAATTTTGATGAAAGATACGGGACCTCGTTATCTTTCTCGGGGCACTCGGTCTTACGTTTGATCGCCTGGGAAGATTTTGATGAAAGATACGGGATCTCGTTATCTTTCTCGGGGCACTCTGGTCTTACGTTTGGCTAGGGGCAATTTTGATGAAAGATACGGGATCTCGTTATCTTTCTCGGGGCACTCGGTCTTACGTTTGACTATAGGGGTAATTTTGATGAAAGATACGGGATCTCGTTATCTTTCTCGGGGCACTCGGTCTTACGTTTGGCTAGGGAAGATTTTGATGAAAGATACGGGATCCGTTATCTTTCTCGGGGCACTCGGTCTTACGTTTCTTTGCCGGGTAATTTTGATGAAAGATACGGGATCCGTTATCTTTCTCGGGGCACTCGGTCTTACGTTTGACTGCCGGGGAAGATTTTGATGAAAGATACGGGATCCGTTATCTTTCTCGGGACACTCGGTCTTACGTTTGACTGCCGGGGAAGTTTTTGAAGAAAGATACGAGATTTCGTTATCTTTCTCAGGGCACTCGGTCTTACGTTTGATCACGGGAATAATTTTGATGAAAGATACGGGATCTCGTTATCTTTCTCGGGGCACTCGGTCTTACGTTTGACTGCCGGGGAAGATTTTGATGAAAGATACGGGATCTCGTTATCTTTCTCGGGGCACTCGGTCTTACGTTTGACTGCCGGGGAATATTTTCTTGACAAGGGGCTGACTTTGGTTATCTTTGGTTAACTCGTCAAGTTGGGACCGAATTGCGTAGTCCTGGAATTTTAAGGGGCAAAAGGGTCATTTTGACCCTTGCAATCCTATCCGCGCGGATAGGGTTTGAAAACCAGGGGTATTAATTAGGGTCAACGCCCTTTCTCTTCCCCATTCAGTTTTTTCAAAAATTCCGAGAGCAGGGAGAGAGAAACCAGCAATTCCGCCATTGTTGGCCTTAGAAGCTTCAAAAATCTTCCGATTTCTTCGATTTTTTGAGCAATGGAACACGGGGAAGGCGCTTTTCAAGGCCAAGGACGTGGCCCGGTAGCGGAGAGGCGGTTTGAGCTCGTCCGAATGAGGAGGCATTACAATCTTTCGCAATCGGTTGCGGAGGAGCATTACCCCGATGCTTGGCAACATTGGGCTTCGGATTCGAATCTCCGAACGGTATACTTTGAAACCCTTTGATCCCTTTGTTGATTTCTTGCTTGAAATTTGAATTTTGGGTGATTTTTGAATTAATTTTTTTTGGAAATTCGAATGATTGATGTTCTTGGCTTTGAATCTTGGTTTTGATGCTTTGCATGTTGTAATGAGTATATGAGTAACCCAAAATGTGCACTTTGCTTGGGAAAAAGAATTGGCATTTTTGCCACATTTTTTTTTAATTCGAAAATTACATGTGAAAATTCGAAGAATTGTGATTTTTTTTTTTTTTTGAAATTGAATATTGCATGTTGATGATGATGATGATTTTTTTTTTTTTTGAAATTGAATTTTGATATTGATGAATGATGATGCAATGCATGCATTTTGTTTGGAAAGAATGGGCATTTTGCCAATATGAGATGTATGTATGTTTAGGATTTTTTTTTGAAAAGTGGGACGGAGTTTTTACTTCCGTAGGAATGCATCTTTTTTTTTTTTTGATGAATGCATTGGGACTTGCTGAAAACTGTTTTCTTTCATGCGAGAAAAATGGGGCTATGCTCATTGTATGCTGTTATGCTGTCGAAATTTCTTTTTTTTTTTTAATGTAAATGCAAATGCAATCTTTTTGACATTTTCTCTTTCTCTTTTTTTTATTACGTGGCGGAAACCGTTTTGTGACGGAGCAAATTTAACAAGATGAAGACTCGAGGATCGGTGGAGTCTCGTGATTGACTTGTGGGACCGGCTTCCGGATGCGGGCCGAGGAGCTTTGCCGAGTCGAGACATTGTTGTCGAGACGGGGCTCGGGAGTTCGTCGAGTGCTTGAGGGCTGGTCAAGTTCCCTAAGAGCAAGGGCTTGATGTTTGCTGCGGCGCGCTTGGTGGGATGCGACCCACACCTTCCACTTCTTCGGGCGAGGCTACGGTTACGCCCTCGACTATGCTGCGATTACGGGCCTGTCCTTTAATGGACGCGGCATTGAGTGGCGGGATGGCTACAGCGATGCGATCTGCGAGTGCTCTTCGGGATTTTCCCTATTCCCAAAAAGGGGATGGGGATGGAGTATGCCGTGGTTTACGGGAAGATCGTGGAGACCATTGTGAGTTATGAGGTGGGGAGGAGAGGATAGGCGCCAATCGGTTGCCGTGGCCTTCTTGTGGTTTGCTTTCTCGAGCACGCTCTTTGGACATGCCGAGGGACGGCGGTCTTTGCCTTGCTGAGGTCCTTGGAGAACATGGAGACGGCGGAGATGTCTCGTGGGGAGAGGCCGGGTGGCAGAGCTTTATTTTGCTCTTGATAGGTACAACCTAAGGCCGTGAGCTCCTTGTCTTGCTTCGAGTTTGCCACTGGAGGTATAAGCTCTCTTTTGCTTTCCCTCTCTTTTTTTTGAGCACGCACTTTTCTTTTGCACTTGGATTGATTGGATTTTTACCTTTCGCGAGTATGGGCGTTGGAGTTTTTCCATCGTCACGGTGTGGCGGCGGCCGGCGGAGTACGTCGGGCGTATCCGACCATGCGCCTTGGTCCAAGCATGCCGGGAGAAGATAAGCTCTAGGGGGCGTACGACTCTCGTGTACGCGGATTGCCTTCCTTTGACGGAGGCCGAGACGGATGAGGGATGATATTCTTCCCCGGGATCGCTTTGAGGTAAGCGCGGTGAAGGGTCTTGAGATCTCGGACAAGGTCGGCGGAGGATTTTGAGGGGTCGACTGCGATGCCTATTATCTGGGAGAGAGGGTGACGCGCCGGCATGGCGTGAACTCGCCTTTGAGGACACCGGTGGAGCCTCCCGCCGATATGATGCACCCGAGTGATCGGTCCGTGACCTGGGATGATTACCGAGCAGGCCAGCACTTCTCGGACTTCGTGGCGATTGAGCCGTATGCGACATTCGTCTTGAGGAGGCTGAGGATGCCTCAGGTTTTGGATAGGGAGGGGCTTGGGATCCCGCGGTACCCTCGGACGGATTTTTCCTATATCCAGGATGGGGTCCGATTGAGGGTGCAGATCCCTCAGCCCGAGCGACTTCCACGAGCTTTCCGGCCTCGTCCGGGTATGAAGGTATGGCTTTTTACGCTTCTGTCTCTTCCTTTCTTTCTTTTGTTTCATCATCTTTAGCATCACTTCCTTTTTTTTGACGCTTTTGCTTTTGTGCAGTTTTCGGAGGTGGTCGTCGAGAAGCTGACGAAGCAAGTGATCGGAGCTAAGAGATTCATTAGGAGGATGGTCGCCTGCGGGGCTCCTCAGGCTAGAGCGAGGCGACCACGGCCGGCGCCTGTCAGACGGGAGGCTTCCCCTATTCGCTCAGAGACTTCTTCAGAGACTCCTTTGTCTCCTCTCCTTGATCCCCGCGCGGTGTTGCCTTCGGATCACGTCATTCTCGGGGATCCACATGGGCAGGGACACGTTTGGCAGCATGGCGGGTCGTCTTCGTACGTGCAGGAGTCCGACGCCTTCACCTTCGGATACGACTTTTTCGCAGATCTCGGCTTGCCCTATCAGAACGTGCCGGTTGGTCCTGACGAGCCTCTCTCTGGAGATGAGGACGATTCTGAGCCCGAGATTTTCAGGGCTCCTGAGGAGGCGGGCCCGAGTCGCAAGAGGGGCCGGGGGGGAGACATCGGGTGCTGGAGACTCCGATTGATTTTTTTTTTTTTTTGAGATTTGAGATTTAGATTTGTACAGCTTGTGCACATTTTTTTTTTGATGTAATAATTTAGGATTTTATTTATGTTTGCCCTTTTTTTTTTTATGCACACTCTTTTTTTTTTTTGGAATGTAATAATTTAGGATTTTATTTATGTTTGCTTCTTTTTTTATGCACACTCCCTTTTTTTTTTGGAATGTAATAATTTAGGATTTTATTTTATGAATGCAATGCAATATGAATGCAGTGTTGCATGAGCCTTGGTTTTTTTTTTGCAAGGGTGTTTGGTGTATGGACTGGTTTGGGGAGGTTTTTGCACAAGTTTCGAGCAACCGGGACGGAATATTCCTCTTTTGGTGTAGCAAATGGATCAAGGTGCATTTTTTTTTTTTTTTTTGGGGAAAGCAATCCCATCCGCGCGGATGGGGGACCGCATCTCGACATTGTCCTTTAATTTTGGTTCGCACTGGTCTTGCTTTATTTCAAATTCAAATATCCTCTTCAACCTCCACCGTCCAAACAGCCATTTTCGGGAGAAAGAGAGAAAACCATGGAAATGGCCAAAAATTCTCCAAAATTGTCCAAAGAAAGGCAAATGTTGTTCTTTGAAAAGTTCAAGGAGTGGTGTAGGGAGATCATGCATGAGAGAAGATCATTCTTTGAAGAAAGGTACAAGATACGATGCTTGTGGTCTCTCAAAGAATTGGTTCCGGATTATGACCTCTTAAGAGCTTCTTCTTCGTTTTGGGATACTAGAAGGCATGTCTTTTGCCTTTCCTTCAACGAGATTGTTCCGACTGTCGAAGAATTTCGGGCCTTACTTGGAGGTCCGGAGGTGGAAGAGATAGCGGTTCCTTTGCCCGGAGGGGCTTCTTTTGCTGACAGATTGTGCGTCCTCCTTCATCTTTCCCCGGAGGAAGCGCAAGGTATGATCCGCGGTCCCGATCATCTCGATATTTCCGGTCTTCCCGACAGATTTAGGGGCCTAGGTTTGGTGGATGACGCCTATTGGGATGCCTTTGCACTTTGTATGTTTGGCACCCTGTTCATGGTCTATTCCTTTGGGATCTGCCATCGGTCTTTGCTGGATGTCGTCGTTCACTGTCGCCCGGCGTAGATGTCGTTCCTTTGATTCTGGGGGAGACTTTTCATGCTCTCGACAGATTAGCTACCGGACGGCGGTATATGCACGGGGCAGCCCGTTCCTCTTGACCCCGTGGGCCGATGGAGCGTTTGGGGGTTCTTCGGGAAACCTCTCGATATGATCGTGCCTTGGACTTTTGCCAGAGAGGTGTCGATGTAGATTTTGATGATCGTGGCTCGTGGGCGCGTTGGATGGCGGGTCGCCGACCGAAGATATCGATGGTTGGTGCCTCATTGGCGGGTGGAGACTCGCAGAGTGCTTCAGGACGGGTCCCATGTGGTTATGCTTCCGGGGCTTTCTCAGTCCAGTTTCTACATTCCGGCTCTGGTCCTGAGACAGTTTGGCTTGGAGCAGGTTCCTTTGGAGGGTTTTGATGATATAGCCACCAGGGTGGTGGCTCCTGTTTCCATGGATGATCCCTCGGTGTTTCCATTTCTTTCCCGAGCGTGGAGGTATGATGCCTTTCCTCCTCGGGTCATTCTCAGGCGTCCGAGACCGGTGTTCCTGACCACTTGGTACCTGGATTGGTATGAGAGGCATCTGGGAGAGACTCAGGTGGCTATTTTCAGACGGCTGTAAGTGCTCCAATTTGAGCTTGTTAGAATTTTCGTTAGAAAATTAACGAAAGTTATAACATTTCTAACAATTCCTAACAATCCTAACTTTCCTAACAAAGTGAGGGTAAAATGGGCATTGTTATTTAAGGTTAAACCTTAAAAAGAATCTTAAAAAGAAAAACAAAAGAAGAAAACCAAATATAGCAATGCTGGAAACATAAACTGGCTGCCTAATTTGAATTTCAAAAAGAAATATTCTTCTTGTCCAAAGCTGGAGCTGCATTTAACGAACAGTGCACGCCTACTGGACCCATCCGCGCGGATACCATTGCATTTTCAGGAGGGCTATAAATTGAGCCCTCCAAATACAAAAAAGGAGGAAGAACACATTTTGCACCGAACCTCTGGCGAAATATAGAGAGAAAACAGTGAGAATTCACTAGAATTGTCACCATTTTCTCTCCAATCTTTCCCAACTCATACTCATCCACTCACTCTCATATTAAAGCCCTAAACACTCATACACTCAAGCCAAACACTCAAGAACACAAGGAAGATTGGTAAACCCTCCTCTTCCTAACCCTAAATCTCATCCATGCATGCATCTTCAAACTACAAAATGTAGTTCTTTCATCTTCTTGCTTTAGATCTAAGAAGATCACCATGGAAGACCATCTCCATGGATGATCTTCTACAAAGATCAACATTATTTTTAAGCTTTCTTACTTTCTTGCAAAGAAAACTCATTTTCAAAACCCTAAAAAACCATTTTCAAGCATAAAATCTTGATTTCAAAGGATAAAATTCCCCTTCCCAAGCAAATGAAATGCTTAGTCCTAATGTACCCCAAGGATGGTTTGGTATAGTTGATTCACCACTAAAATGTCTAGTGATCACTAACCAAAACCTAGGGAAATGGGGACAAGCATGGATGCAAAACCCCCCTTAAAATCATATTTTCTTTCTTGAGAAGTTGCTGTCCAGTAGCAATTTTCTCAGACCTCAGTCCATGGTCTTAATTTTTGGACACAGATGAACTTGGAATTTGGTGTTGACTACAAAACACTTTTTGTAGCCAACATCCAGAGCTTTCCAGAGATATTTTTACTTTATTTTTTGGGTGAGTAAAACTCCTCTTTTCAAATTTTCTTTCAGAGGCTAGTTCATCAGCTTCTGGGAATCCAGATCTCATATCTGAGGTTTCCAGAAGGCTTTGACCCCTCAAATCTTCTCCAAAATGGAAAATTACTTCGCATAAACTTTATTTAATGTGTCTAGAACAACTTTCATTCTCTGAGTTTATCCAGATTATGAAGTTTTAAGACCCTTGAATCCCTTTCAAAATCAAAGGTCCACTGCCTTTTTCATTCTGGCAGAAATGGCTCTCAACTTCAAAAGGTCTTTTGAGTACCAAATCTCAATCCAAAAATCTTCCAAAAAATCATGGGATCAGTTTAAAGTCTTAAAAAGATATCCCAATTTTTACTTTTCTGAATTTCAACTTATTTTGGCCAAAACACACACACACACACACACACAAATGATTTTCAGCTTGGAAGACTCGTTTTACGAGGCGCGTCGGGTGCACACTAACGTCCTTCCCGACGCGTAACATGACCTCCGAACCTAAATCTCTGATCTCGGGCTTTTTTCAAAGTTTTGGCCCTCAAAATTAAAATGGCGTGGCGACTCCGTTTTCCGGTTTTATTTGGTTTTTCAAAGAAACGCAAAAATCGAATTTTCCCGCGAATGGCAACATCATCACAGTGGCGACTCTGCTGGGGATGAAGCTTTTTTAAAAAAAAAATGGTATTTGGTATATTGGTGGAAACCACTAAATTTCCCGTTATCGCCTCCTAACACGAGTCGGGGATAAATTGTGGTCTAACAATCCCACGTACCGGTATCACCGTTTTCAAAAAAAAAAAAGCTTTTGAGGGTCAAGCTTCCGTCCCGGCTTTGAAAATCATTTGTGTGTGTGTGTTGATTTTTGCACAGTTTTCGTGTTGTTTTGGCCGCCTCGGAGAAAGTCAAAATTTTGACTGTCGGAGTAATGTCCCTTACTGTCGGAATTCTTGTGCTTATGTGCTTATGTGTTCATTAAATTTCAAAAAAAAAAATTTCAAAAAAAAAAAGGATTTTCAAAAAAAAAAGAAAATTTCCAAAAAAAAATCATGCATCATATTTTTTAAGACACATAAAAAAAAAATCTCTATTTTACTCAGAAAAAGAATATAGACTGCTTGCACACTACGCGCACGTGACCGTACACCGCACACTACGTCCTTAACCCGGGAAATCCTTGTCGCGGTCCGTTTGGTCTTATTACGCCTCTCGGATGAGCACAGACTACCCAAACATCCCATGGAGCCTCGTGTCGACCATGCACTTGTCCGTGACACACTTTGTCCGAGACCCGTTGGTTTTTAGTCCTGTCTCGTGTCATGCCCCGTCCGTGTATAGACCTTTCCTTTCAAGACTTTGTCGGCATACCGACTCAATATCTTTCGGGTCCCTAATCGCCGAAGTTCTCGCCGGTTTTCCGCCGCGCACTTTGACCAAGATATTGACCGGCGCCTTGACTTCGGCTCTGACCGGCACAAATTATACACTCGACTCCCAAAGATTGACACCGAGTCATCAAGGATTAATGACTATTCCATGCCTAATTACGGCTTAACCGACGACAAGTCAAGATCAATCGTGGACGCTTATCGCCCAAATCATGCCGACTTTTTTGTCGAGCCTCGGACATGATCTTGACTTTCGACGTCGCCTTGTCCGTAATTTACATCGAATGCTCGTTAAGACTCGATTACCCGCCGACTTTTAGGATCGTTTTTCTTTCGGTCGGTGGGACCCGCTTGCCCTATAGGACCCTCGCCCGGGGCCGCTCCACCCCGGGAGGTCGAAATACAGTGGAATACGAGGGGCTTATAGACGTAGTGACGGGGGCCCACCGATCCAGAATCGAGTAGTTTGCGAAAAGAAGAGCAATCTTTTCCAACCGATTAGGTTAATAAAACATGTTTTAAGTAAACATGAACAAATAATCGCATGTTGCATGAGCCAAAAGCCCAAACACCTACCCTCCTTCTATTCCCAGACATCTGAACCCTCGTGTCTTTCCCCCCGCAGCTCCGCACAAAGGTTGGTTTCGGGCACCGGGTCACCGTTTAATCAGTTGGGAAGAGTTGAAGAAATATGGTCAGCCATCAGCCTGAGTGATGAAAATCAGGACACAGTTGAAGAAATATGGTCAGCCATCAAAGCCCTGGAAGAACGCTGCAACGTACATACAGCCCGGATTGAAGAGGCCACACGCCACTTCGGGACCTTAACAATATCCCAACCGACCAGGGCTACCCTCAAGGACAAACATGTGCCCGTTCCCTCGGACCTCAATATCTCTCATTATCCGGCGGAGTCCAATCACTCGCTACTGCACAAGCCCAAAGCCAGATCCCCTGACCGGCTTCCACTCAAAGTCATTCCAAGACCGCTCAACCCGAGGTCCCAAATCCGCCACCGCGGAACACATTTGGTGGGATATTTGTGACTGTCCCGATCGCCTTGAAAGGGATTATCGGATCGGATACACGAGGACCGTCCTCCTAAGAAAAAGAAAATTTCCTCCCAAAGAAAATTGAAGGAGAGATTCGAGGCCTGATAACGGCAAGGGAACGCCGGGAGCCATCTGGGATTTGATTATTATGTACTCTACTCCGCCGCCTTCCCCAAAGCAAAAAGGGGTAAAAGAGCGTAAAACCCTTGCCAACGACAGTAATTGAGACTCTCGGATACCGTATCACCGCAACGTAAGTCCAACCCCTCGGGTCGCCCAAGGTTCGGTTGTCCAGCCTCCCGAGTATACACCGATGAAGAAAACCGACGCGGCCTGGCGCTCCCACTCAATCAACATGTTGACCTGGAGATGGCAACCGCCACAAAAGGCATCATTATAACCCGTGGGCTTCAAAGACTCTACCTCGCAAGAAAAAGGCACGAAGTTTACTGTGTTTAATGACTCTCTATCCCGAGACAAGGACCAAATCTATGATCCTCACCTATATGGGAGCATGATCACCTTTCGCGATGAAGACTTGCCAAGAGATGTCTCCCAACACAATGAAGCTTTGTACATCACTATTCGGCTCAACACCATATCACTCCCCGGGGTATTAGTGGACAATGGATCATCGGTAAACGTCCTTCCTCAAAGATGATGAGGGCCCTCCGCATAAATGAAAGGCGTATGATCCCATCTACCCGGACCGTCAAGGCCTACGACGGTTCGTCTCGTCCCATCCTGGGACAGCGACTCGAACTGCGGTACGAAACCCAAATGGTGCCCGCAAAGTTCCATGTAATGGATATCCTCCGAGTTCACGCCTGCTAGTGGCGCCCTTGGTTGCATCACATGAAAGCCATAGCCTCCACTCTCCACCAATGCGTCAAATTCATCAACCGGCAGGAGACCTTGAAGTCATAAGGGGTGACAGGTTTCCTCATCATGGGAACGGATGGAAACAATAGCCAAGAACGCCCACGGTCAAACACCGGCTACATCCTTCAAGAGGCAAGTCTCGCCAAAGATCCTTTGGAATCCAAATGATGCCAACTATGTCGACACACTCAAGCAGCGGACTCCGAGGGAGTTCGATTCATCAAATTTAATTGCTATTTCCAACACTTGGAGGCACACTGGAAGGAAACGCTGAACGCCGCCATGATACATGTGCACACAAGTCCCCGATCCTCAATCACGCATTTGTCGCATTCTCGCAAACCCATTCTTTGGCCTCGCCAAGCGAGGAGATTTTCATGATAAAAGTCGACAAACACCGACAGACTCAGCTCGAATCTATGAACGTCGTGTGGGACGTCCTCCTTGCCGAACTACCCGCTGTGCCTTTCCGCTCGAGTATGGGACATGAGATTTTTCTAGCGGCTCACCGAGACGCAATGCGTCCCTACATCCGGGATTGAGCGGTCGATTGTGACGAAACGGAAATCCCCGTGGATTGAGGAAGATCCCTACATCCACATGCTCGCCTTTCGCACGCCAAACACAATTGACTCGGTTCGCACAAAGAGATGATAGCAATGATCGAGGAGGGAGCACAGAGACCATGCCTTTCCCGAGTTGTGAAGCCACCAACAGCGATGCCGCTAAAGAATTGGGAAACTCTCTCAGGCCCGTCCGCGACCAAAGAGGAAATGATCACCAAGCTTGGATTGGTCCCCCGTCCTTTCGTGTCAACCTTTGTAAAGTCCTCCGAGTCTCTCATCGTTAAGATCGAGTCTCTAGGGTCGTCCGACGGCCTTACGCCTGAAGACTACGAGTCTGTAGCAAGCGCTGTATTCCCTTTCGTTTTCAATGAAATGACGAATCTTTCTGAGTATCCCTTGATTGCCACTTTAACTAATGACAAAATAAAAAAAAACTTAATAATAACTCATTAGATAAAGAAGCAGACACATTAAACAAAAAAAATCAAACAACAAAAAAAATCTTTAAGCAGGTTGTCCGGAAAGAGGAAAATCGAGCCCAAGCTGCCGAAGAGATTTTGACGAGTGTGAATTTGGAAACTGCGGAAGAGCCTAAAGAAACGCAGATTGGCGATTTCTTCGAAGGAATCGAAAAGGATGCTCTGCAAAGTCCTACAAAATCCTCAATTCAAAGAAAGTTGCCCTCTTCATCAAAGAAAACATCATGTGCAGATACGGGTTGCCAGCCGAAATCATCTCAGATAATGGATCCCACTTCGAAGGGGAATGTGAAAAATTGCCGCGTAATTCCGAATAACCCGTCACAAGTCATCTCCTTACAGCCCCAAACCAACGGAGCCGTCGAGGCAAAGCAAACAAGACTCTGGAAAATATCATCCGGAAAATGGCCGTCCAAGGCGTAGATTGGCCCGAGAAGTTACACTTGGCACTCTGGGGCTACAGAACATCAGTCAGAACGGCAACCGGGGAAACACCTTTTGCCCTCACATACGGAATGGAAGCCGTACTCCCAATCGAGCTGGAAATCCCCTCGCTCCGTATACTGCTGGAAAACCAGATCAACGAGGTCGAATGGCTCCAGAGTCGCCATGATGAATTGGCCCTACTAGACGAACGCCGACTGAAGGTGATCTCGTTCTGAAAGAAAAGCCCCCAGTCCGTATCAACCCTCTCGGCAAATGGGAGCCTGTATGGGTCGGGCCATATGTCGTCCAGAAGATCTTCTTCGGAGGAGCCATGCAACTTGCAGACCTCGACGGGAATCCCTTTGTACACCCAGTGAATGGTGACAAGCTGCGCAGATACTACTGTGACGATGTGTTGCCTTTTTCGCGGGAAAAATTCGATTTTTGCGTTTCTTTGAAAAACCAAATAAAACCGAAAAAAACGGAGTCGCCACGCCATTTTAATTTTTGAAGGGCCAAAACTTTGAAAAAAGCCCGAGATCAGAGATTTAGGTTCGGAGGTCATGTTACGCGTCGGGAAGGACGTTAGTGTGCACCCGACGCGCCTCGTAAAACGAGTCTTCCAAGCTGAAAATCATTTGTGTGTGTGTGTGTGTGTGTGTGTGTTTTGGCCAAAATAAGTTGAAACTGGAAAAAGTAAAAATTGGGATGTCTTTTTAAGACTTTAAACTGATCCCATGATTTTTTGGAAGATTTTTGGATTGAGATTTGGTACTCAAAAAACCTTTTGAAGTTGAGAAGTCACTTCTGCCAGAAGGAAATGGCAGCAGACACCTGATTTTGAAATGGATTCAAGGGTCCTAAAACTTCATAATCTGGATGAACTCAGAGAATGAAAGTTTCTCTAGACTCCTTGAATAAACTTTGTGTGAAAGAAAATTCCATTTTGGAGAAGATTTGAGGGGTCAAAACCTTCTGGAAACCTCAGATATGAGATCTGGATTCCAAGAAGCTGATGAACTGGCCTCTGAAAGAAAAATTGAAAAGAGGAGGTTTACTCACCCAAAAAATAAGGTAAAAATATGTCTGGAAAGCTCTGGATGTTGGCTACAAAAAGTGTTTTGTAGTCAATACCAAATTCCAAGTTCATCTGTGTCCAAAAATTAAGACCATGGACTGAGGTCTGAGAAAATTGCTACTGGACAGCAACTTCTCAAGAAAGAAAATATGATTTTAAGGGGGGTTTTGCATCCATCCTTGTCCCCATTTCCCTAGGTTTTGGTTAGTGATCACTAGTCATTTTAGTGGTGAATCAACTATACCAAACCATCCTTGGGGTACATTAGGACTAAGCATTTCATTTGCTTAGGGAAGGGGATTTTACCCTTTGAAATCAAGATTTAGTGCTTGAAAATGGTTTTTTAGGGTTTTGAAAGTGCATTTTTGCAAGTAAGAAAGAAAAGCTTTGAAAATAATGTTGATCTTTGTAGAAGATCATCCATGGAGATGGTCTTCCATGGTGATCTTCTTAGATCTAGAGAAAAAAGATGAAAGAACTACATTTTGTAGTTTGAAGATGCATGCATGGATGAGATTTAGGGTTAGGAAGAGGAGGGTTTACCAATCTTCCTTGTGTTCTTGAGTGTTTGGCTTGAGTGTATGAGTGTTTAGGGCTTGAATATGAGAGTGAGTGTATGAGTATGAGTTGGGAAAGATTGGAGAGAAAAAGGTGACAATTCTTGAGAATTCTCACTGTTTTCTCTCTATATTTCGTCAGAGGTTCGTTGCATTTGTGTTCTTCCTTCTTATTTTTGTGACTGGAGGGCTCAATTTATAGCCCTCTGAAAATGCATACTTATCCGCGCGGACAAGGCCGCAGGCGTGCACCGTTCATTAATTACCTCCACTTTGACAGAAGAATAAAATTCAAAAAACCAAATTAACAAATGCGCTTTTTGTGTTTCCAGCCTTTCTATTTATGGTTTTATTCTTTTGTTTTGCTTTTTAAGATGCTTTTCTTGGTTTAACTTCATTTGGCAATGCCCATTCTACCCTCCCTTTGTTAGAAAAGTTAGGATTGTTAGGAATGTTAGTAATTGTTATAACTTTCGTTAATTTTATAACGAAAATTCTAACAAGCTCAAATTGGAGCACTTACAAGAGCCCCTCGGCGACGGCGCTTTCGAAGGAATCGGGGTCGTCGATAAGAGTAAGGCTCCATATTTGGCAGATGATCGAGTGATCGGGTGGCCGAACCTAGCGATAGCTACCTACGTATCCCGGGTGGGAATCAAGCTGCCGTAGTTCGGGTCTTTGACCCCGGAGATGATGGCGTTTAGGTGCCTCGAACCCGATGAGCGAGTTCTACGCCGTTTGGCCGGAAAGAAACTCTGCTGGGATAGGAGATGACCATTTTCGGTCTCGACGGTATCCGCCCGCCGGGGATTTTTGTGACTTATCGTTTTTCTAGTGATAGCGTCTTAGGTGCCTCAAACCTTGAAGATGGCGTTTTAGGTGCCTCGAACCTTGGAGATGGCGTTTTAGGTGCCTCGAACCTTGAAGATGATGGCCTTTTAGGCGCCTCGGACCTTAATGATGATGGCTTTTTAGGCGCCTCGGACCTTAATTTGAAATGGCCTTTCGGTGGACTTTGTGTGCTGCCGAAGGATAGGGTGACCGTTTTGGTCGAGGGCCGGATTCCTAATGATAGGCTACCTACGTATCCCTAGCTGGGAATCAAGCCCTTTCGTAGTTCGAGCTTTACTCGAGATTCCGTTGGCTTTTGGGATTCCGTTAACTTTGTCTGGGATTTCGTTAGCCTTTGCTGGGAAAATCGACGTATTTGTCCTGGGAATCGGTCTTACGTTTGATCGCCGGGAATTTTGATGAAAGATACGGGATCTCGTTATCTTTCTCAGGTCACTCGGTCTTACGTTTGACTGTCGGGAAGTTTTTGATGAAAGATACGGGATTCCGTTATCTTTCTCGTGGCACTCGGTCTTACGTTTGATCGCCGGAAGATTTTGATGAAAGATACTGGATCTCGTTATCTTTCTCGGGGCACTCGGTCTTACGTTTGACTGCCGGGGAAGATTTTGATGAAAGATACGGGATCTCGTTATCTTTCTCGGGGCACTCGGTCTTACGTTTGATCGCCGGGGTAATTTTGATGAAAGATACGGGATCTCGTTATCTTTCTCGAGGCACTCGGTCTTACGTTTGACTGCCGGGGGAGATTTTGATGAAAGATACGGGATCTCGTTATCTTTCTGAGCACTCGGTCTTACGTTTGACTCCGGGGGTAGTTTTGATGAAAGATACGGGATCTCGTTATCTTTCTCGGGGCACTCGGTCTTACGTTTTACTGCCGGGGGTAAATTTTGATGAAAGATACGGGATCTCGTTATCTTTCTCGGGGCACTCGGTCTTACGTTTGACTGCCGTGGGCAATTTTTGATGAAAGATACGGGATCTCGTTATCTTTCTCAGGGCACTCGGTCTTACGTTTATCGCCGGGTAGTTTTGATGAAAGATACGGGATCTCGTTATCTTTCTCGGGGCACTCGGTCTTACGTTTGACTGCCGGGGGTAATTTTGATGAAAGATACGGGATCTCGTTATCTTTCTCGGGTCATTCGGTCTTACGTTTGACTGCCGGGGGTAATTTTGATGAAAGATACGGGATCTCGTTATCTTTCTCGGGGCACTCGGTCTTACGTTTTACTGCCGGGGGTAATTTTGATGAAAGATACGGGATCTCGTTATCTTTCTCAGGGCACTCGGTCTTACGTTTGACTGCCGGGGGTAATTTTCTTGACAAGGGGTTGACTTTGATTAACTTTGGTTAACTCTGTCAAATTGGGGACTGAATTGCAGAGTCCTGAAATTTTAAGGGGCAAAAGGGTCATTTTGACCCTTGCAATCCTATCCGCGCGGATAGGGATGGAAAGTCAGGGGTATTAATGGGGCCAGCGCCCTTCTTCTTCCTCAGTCCAATTTTTGAATTGCCGAGAGAGAGGGAGACAGAAACGAGGAGAACAGCCATTTTTGGCCCTAGAAGCTTCAAAATTCGTCCGTTTTCTTCAATTTTTCAAGCAATGGAACACGGGGAAGGCGCTTTTCAAGGCCAAGGACGTGGTCCCATAGCGGAGAGGCGATTGGAGCTCGTCCGGATGAGGAGGCATTACAATCTTTCGCAATCGATTGCGGAGGAGCATTACCCCGATGCTTGGCAACATTGGGCTTCGGATCCGCATCTCCGAACGGTATACTTTGAAACCCTTTGATCCCTTTGTTGATTTCTTGTTTGAAAATTTTGGGTGATTTTTGAATTCTTTTTTCGAATGATTGATGTTCTTGGCTTTGAATCTTGATTTTGATGCTTTGCATGTTGTAATGAGTATATGAGTAACCCAAAATGTGCATTTTGCTTGGGAAAAAGAATTGGCATTTTTGCCACATTTTTTTTTTAATTCGAAAATTACATGTGAAAATTCGAAGAATTGTGATTTTGATTTTTTTTTTTTTGAAATTGAATATTGCATGTTCTTGATGATGATGATTTTTTTTTGAAATTGAATTTTGATATTGATGAATGATGATGCAATGCATGCATTTTGTTTGGAAAGAATGGGCATTTTGCCAATATGAGATGTATGTTTAGGATTTTTTTTTTTGAAAAAGTGGGACGGATTTTTTACTTCCGTAGGAATGCATCCCTTTTTTTTTTTTTTGATGAATGCATTGGGATTTGCTGAAAATTGTTTTATTTCATGCGAGAAAAATGGGGCTATGCTCATTGTATGCTGTTATGCTGTCGAATTTTTTTTTTTTTTAATGTAAATGCAAATGCAATCTTTTTGACATTTTCTCTTTTTTTTTTTTTACAGGGCGGAAACCGTTTTGTGACGGAGCGCGAACAAGATGAAGACTCGAGGATCGGTGGAGTCTCGTGATTGACTTGTGGGATCGGCTCCGGATGCGGGCCGAGGGGCTTTGCCGAGTCCGAGACAGCATTGTTGTCGAGACGGGGCTCGGGAGTTCGTCGAGTGCTTGAGGGGACCGGTCAAGTTCCCTAAGAGCAAGGGCTTCGATGTTCGCTCTAGCGCAGATTGGTGGGATGCGACCCACACATTCCACTTCTTCCGGGGCGAGGCGACCGTTACGCCTTCCGACTATGCCGCGATCACGGGTCCTGTCCTTCAATGGACGCAAAGCATTGAGTGGAGAGATGGCTACGCCGATGCCGATCCGCAGTTCTTCTTGGATTTTCCCTATTCCCAAAAAGGGATGGGGATGGAGTATGCCGTGGTCTACGGCAAGATCGTGGAGACCATAGCGAGTTACGAGGCCGGGAGGATAGGTTTAGCGCCAGCGTATTGCTAGGTCCTTCCCGTGGTTTACTTTTTCGAGCACGCTCTTTGGTCATGCCGAGGGGACGGCGGTCTTTGCCTTGCCGAGGTCCTTGGAGGACATGGAGACGGTTGGAGATATTTCCCGGGAGGCCGGGCCGCCGAGCCGTACTTCGCTCTTGATAGATACAAATGGAAGGCCGTGAGCTCCCCGCATCGCTTTGAGTTTGCCCCGGAGGTATAAGCTCTCTTTTTGCTTTTCCTCTCTTCTTTTGAGCACACACTTTTATTTGCACCGGATTGATAGGATTTTTACCTTTCGCAGTATGGGCGTTGGAGTTCTTCCACGTCACGGTGTGGAGAGGCACTCGAGGCGTACGTCGGGCGTATCCGGCCATGCAGTCTTGGTCCAAGCATGCCCGGAGAAGATAAGCTCCAGGGCGTACGACTCTCGTGTACGCGGATTGCCTTCCTTTGACGGAGGCCGAGACGGATGAGGGGATGATATTCTTCCCCGGGATCGCTTTGAGGTAGCGCACTGAAGGGCGCCGAGATCCGGACGGTGCACGGAGGATTTTGAGGGGTTTGACTCGCGATGCATATTATCTCGGGAGAGAGGGTGACGCGCCAAAGATGGCGTGAACTCGCCTTGAGGACACCGGTGGAGCCTCCCGCCGATATGATGCACTCCGAGTGATCGGTCCGTGACTGGGATGATTACCGAGCAGGTCAGCACTTCTCGGACTTCGTGGCGATTGAGCCGTATGCGACGTTCGTCTTGAGGAGGCTGAGGATGCCTCAGGTTTTGGAGAGGGAGGGGCTTGGGATCCCGCGGTACCCTCGGACGGATTTTTCCTACATCCAGGATGGGGTCCGATTGAGGGTGCAGATCCCTCAGCCCGAGCGGCTTCCACGAGCTTTCCGGCCTCGTCCGGGTATGAAGGTATGGCTTCACCTTTTCTTTTGTTTCATCATCTCTAGCATCACTTCTTTTTTTTTTTGACGCTTTTGCTTTTGTGCAGTTTTCGGAGGTGGTCGTCGAGACACTGACGAAGCAAGTGATCGGAGCCAAGAGGTTCATCAGGAGGATGGTTGCTTGCGGGGCACCTCAGGCTAGGGCGAGGAGACCACGGCCGGCACCTGTCCGACGGGAGGCTTCTCCTATTCCCTCGGAGACTTCTTCCGAGACCCCTCTTTCTCCTCTCATTGATCACCGCGCGGCACTGCCTTCGGATCACGTCATTCTTGGGGATCCGCACGGGCAGGGACACGTCTGGCGGCATGGTGGGTCATCTCCGTATGTTCAGGAGTCGGACGCCTTCACCTTCGGATTCGATTTCTTCAGGGATCTGGGTTTACCCTATCAGAGTGTGCCAGTTGGTCCCGACGAGCCTCTTTCTGGAGATGAGGACGATTCTGAGCCCGAGGCTTTCAGGGCTCCTGACGAGGCGGGCCCAAGTCGCAAGAGGGGCCGGGGGGAGACATCGGGTGCTGGAGACTCCGATTGATTTTTTTTTTTTTGAGATTTGAGATTGAGATTTAGATTTGTACAGCTTATGCACATTTTTTTTTGGATGTAATAATTTAGGGTTTTATTTATGTTTGTTTGTGTTTTTTTTTTTTGCACACTTCTTTTTTTTTTGGAATGTAATAATTTAGGATTTTATTTTTTATGAATGCAATGCAATATGAATGCAGTGTTGCATGAGCCTTGTTTTTTTTTTTTTTGCAAGGGTGTTTGGTATATGGACTGGTTTGGGGAGGTTTTTTTTTAGCACTGGTTTCGAGCAACCGGGACAGAATATTCCTCTTTTGGTGTAGCAGCTTGGAACTGTTGCAGATTTTTCTGATGAAGACAGACATGTCCGCGCGGATGGGACCTGTGTCTGACACTGTCCTTTGATTTTGCTTTAAATCTGGCCTTGCTTTATTTCAAATTCAAATATCCTCTTCAACCTCCAGTCCAAACAGCCATTTTCGGGGAGGAAGAGAGAAAAAACCATGGAAAACCTTAGAAAAGCTCCCTCAAAGTTATCCCAAGAATCCCAAATGTCATTTTTCAACAAGTTCAAGGAATGGTCCCGGGAGATTATGCATGAGAGGAGGTCTTTCTTTGAAGAACGGTACAAGGTACGATGCTTGTGGTCTCTCAAAGAATTGGTTCCGGATTATGACCTCTTAAGGGCTTCTTCTTCGTTTTGGGATACTAGAAGGCATGTCTTTTGCCTTTCCTTCAACGAGATTGTTCCGACTGTGGAAGAATTTCGGGCCTTGCTTGGAGGTCCGGAGGTGGAGGAGATAGCAATTCCTTTGTCCGGAGGAGCTTCTTTTGTTGACAAGTTGTGCAACCTTCTTCATCTTTCCCCGGAGGAAGCACGAGGCATGATCCGCGGTCCCGACCATTTTGATATTTCCGGTCTTCCCGACAGATTTAGGGGCTTAGGCTTGGTGGATGACGCCTATTGGGATGCCTTTGCACTTTGCATGTTCGGCACTTTGTTCATGGTCTATTCCTTTGGGATCTGTCATCGAGCTTTGCTGGATGTTGTTGTTCACTGCCGCTCGGGCAGAGATGTCATTCCTTTGATCTTGGGGGAGACCTTCCATGCTCTCGACAGATTAGCTACCGGGAGGCGGTATATGCATGGGGGCAGCCCGTTTCTCTTGACCCTGTGGCTGATGGAGCGTTTGGGGGTTCTTCGGGAAACCTCTGATATGATCAGGCCTTGGACTTTTGCCAGGAGAGGTGTCGATGTAGATTTTGATGATCAGGGCTCGTGGGCGCGCTGGATGGCGGGTCGCCAGACTGAAGATATCAGATGGTTGGTGCCTCATTGGCGGGTGGAGACTCGCAGAGTGCTTCAGGACGGGTCTCATGTGGTTATGCTTCCGGGGCTTTCTCAGTCCAGCTTCTATATCCCGGCTTTGGTCCTGAGACAGTTTGGCTTGGAGCAGGTTCCTTTGGAGGGTTTTGATGATATAGCCACCAGGGTGGTGGCTCCTGTTTCCATGGACGATCCCTCGGTGTTTCCATTTCTTTCCCGAGCATGGAGGTATGATGCCTTTCCCCCTCGGGTCATTCTCAGGCGTCCGAGACCGGTGTTCTTGACCACTTGGTACCTGGATTGGTACGAGGGGCATCTGGGAGAGACTCAGGTGGCTATTTTGAGACGGCGTGAGGCCATTATGGGTGCGGAGGACCGGACTGTTTCTGAGAGGAGGAGGGCCGAGGCGAGGGCCAATCCTCATGACAGGAGCGGAGACGCTGTGGCTGGATTGGACATGAGGCTTACGTCAAGAGACAGGAGAGGAGGGCTCCTATGTTACCGCCTAGGTTACAGGAGATGAGGGATGACGCTAGGGCTACTAAGGCCCCGACAGAGGCCGGTTTGATAGACCCTGTTCCTATACCGTAGCTTGGTAGGAGGAATACCGACATTTTTCCGGTTCGAAGAGAAAGACTCGGAGGGGGAGGAAGAAGGGAGAGGCCAAGACGAGTGGCTTGGAGTGACTCACGAGGTTTCCAAGTATCCCTTTCTTGCCATGACAGACACATTAGTTTGATTATGTATCTTAGTTTTCCTTTTAGCGGGTTGCCGGTTGTAGGAATGAATCGGGCTTAGACTCATCAAAGAGCTTTTAACTTGTAATGAATATTTGAATTGCTTTAGAGTTTTTCGAGACGCTTTCATGGTCTACGATCAATTGTATTGATGCCAAAGTATGGCTTTTATTTGTGCTTTAGACCGAACCGTTTCCATTGCCTACGTTCCCCTCATTTTGAGGAGCTCGGGTCTTCGTAGTTCAACTTGGTGAACTCTCTTTGTTTTTTTTTTTTGTTTTTTTTTTTTTTTTTTTTTTTTTTTTTGGTGCAACCTGTTTTTACCTAGGCCGCCCTTTTCGGGTTTCTAACCTAGTTGGGTATTACTCTTTTAGCACTCTTTTTTTTTTTTTTTTTTTTTTTTTTTTGTTTTTTTTTTTTGGTGCAACCCCTGTTTTTTACCTAGGCCGCCCTTTTCGGGTTTCTAACCTAGTTGGGTATTACTCTTTTAGCACTCTTCTTTTTTGTTTTTTTTTTCTTTTTTTTGTTTTTTTTTTTTGGTGCAACCCTGTTTTTACCTAGGCCGCTCTTTTCGGGTTTCTAACCTAGTTGGGTATTACTCTTTTAGCACTCTTCTTTTTTTTTGTTGTTTTTTTTTTACGCGTAGTATACTGCGCGGCTTGTCACCATTCCTTTGGGTGTACAAAGGGATTCCCGTCGAGGTCCTGCAAGTTGCATGGCTCCTCAGGAGAAGATCTTACGGGACGACATATGGCCCGACCCATACGAGGCTCCCATTTGCCGAGAGGGTTGATACGGGTGAGGCTTTTCTTTTAGAACGAGATCACCTTCTCGGATCTCCCGATGCTTTACTTTCTTGTCGAAGGCTCTGGCCATTCTTCCTTGGTAGGCCGGATGTGTTCCATGGCCTTCAATCGGCGTTCGTCTAGTAGGGCCAATTCGTCATGGCGACTGCGGAGCCATTCGACCTCGTTGATTTGGCTTTCCGGCGGTATACGGAGCGAGGGTATTTCCGGCTCGATTGGGAGTACGGCTTCCATTCCGTATGTGAGGGCAAAAGGTGTTTCCCCGGTTGCCGTTCGGCCCGATGTTACGTAGCCCCGAGTGCAGTGTAACTTCTCGGGCCAATCTACGCCTTGGACGGCCATTTTCCGGATGATATTTTCCGAGTCTTGTTTCTTTGCCTCGACGGCTCCGTTGGTTTGGGGCTGTAGGGAGATGACTTGTGACGGGTTATTCGGAATTCCGCCGGCTTTTCACATTCCCCTTCGAAGTGGGATCCATTATACGAAATGATTTCGGTGGCAACCCGTATCGGCACATGATGTTTTCTTTGATGAAGAGGGCAACTTTCTTTGAATTGAGGATTTTGTAGGACTTTGCGAGCATCCTTTCCAATTCCTTCGAAGAAATGACCAATCTGCGTCTCTTTAGGCTCTTCCGCGGTTCCCAAATTCACATTCGTCAAAATCTCTTGGCGGCTTGGGCTCGATTTTCCTCTTCTAGGACAACTGCTTAAAGATTTTTTTTTTGTTGTTTGATTTTTTTCTTTTCTTTTTTTTTTTTGTTTTAATGTGTACGCTTCTTTATCTAATGAATTATTATTAAAATTTTTTTTTTTAATTCATCATTAGTTAAAGTGGCAATCAAGGGATACTCGAAAGGTTCGTCATTTCATTGAAAACGAAAGGGAATACGGCGCTTGCTACGAGACTCGTAGTCTTCGGGCGTAAGGCCGTCGGACGACCCTAGAGACTCGATCTTAACGAGAGAGAGGCTGGGAGGACTTGTCCTAGATTGACACAAAGGGACGGGGGACCAATCCAAGCTTGGTGATCATTTCCTCCTTGGTCGCGGACGGGCTGAGAGAGTTTCCCAATTCTTTAGCGGCATCGCTATTGGTGGCCTCATGACTCGGGAGCTGTCTTGTTTTGTTTTCCTTTCTCAATTGCTTTGCTATCATCTCTTGGGTGAGCCGAGATCAATCGGAGTCGGCACCTTTGGACTTCTTCTTCGAACAATTCTTTGCATAACCGAGACCATCCCAATCATCGAGGGAAATTCCGTGGCCTTAGCTTTTGGCTGTCGGTTCGAATTCGGGTTTCGGATCTTCTGGGCGGTAGGAATAGTGGTTGTGAGTTTCTCGAATTGTTCCACCGGAGTCGGGCACGCCTCTGAAGGTATACTCACTCTTCATGGTAGTGGTAGCCCCGGTATCTTGGGTAGGTCCAGGAACATTCTACGGACCGGGTTAGCCTTGGTTCCTCTACGAACTTGTTGAGGCTATCCTGTAGCTTTAGCCATCCTTTGCCGTAGGAGTGGGCTCTGTGATGTTTCTGGTTGTGTGGGACCCTTTACAAAGTAGTCGGCCAAATTAGGGCGAAGGGGAGAGATTTGGGATTGTCGGCGGGACCTTTCTGTGGCGGCTTCAAATCTCTTTCCCTTTGCGGTGTCCATTGGGGAGGCCTCATATCCCGGGCCGTGGCGAGTATTTTGTCCTTTTACTTCGATGAGTTTGAAAGTTCCTTGTTGGCGCTTCCCAGGCCAGAGGCCGGGTAGATAGCTCATTTTTCTCATCATTTTCAAGGCGGGTGGGATTTTATCCCGAGTGACCGTCGAGATCTATGTTGCACACTTGGGCCTTGGGAGGCTCGGCCAGTGAAGCCCGTTAGCATGTGACCTTCCTCGTCATGTTTGATTTCGAGAATAGGTATTCCGCCGTATCTGTGCCCTCTAAAGTGACTAAATCCCCGTAAATGGTCGTCGAGATCCCCATTCGAGGCAATTTCACACCTTTGGTGGAGGCTTGAGGCGACCCCTTTGACTTGGTGCGGCCAAGGTCTTCCCAGCCAGGGCATTGAAAGTAATCGGGATGTCGATAACTGGAATTCCACGGTATCAATTTACATCCCAAACCGAGAGGTCTAAAGTAGCAACTCAGGACCGCTCGGGATGTTGAGTCGTAAGCTTTGTTGTGAGAGAAGAAGGCTTCAAGTCTGTAGTCTTGATATCAAGCAAGCTCATGATCTTTCTTTGGAAGAATGTTCATTCCGGACCCATTATCAACCGGGACCCGAGGAGGCGTCGTTCATCCAGTGGGTGTGATGAAGAGAGGCTCATTATGATCGGCCCCAAATTGAGGGAGGTCGAGATACGTGAAAGTGATTATGTTCCCGTAGTGGATGTTTCCAATCTGTACCACATCATCGGGAGTAGCATCAATAGGCACGAGAGTGCGAGCCGGGCTTTCTTCCGGCTTCGGCTTATGGGGATAAGGCGAAGTGAGTAGAGACCGAGAGGAAATGTTGGCTGTGTTTGCTTCATTGGTGAGCACGGGATCCTCTTTTCGAGTGCAGGTTTGTTTGTCTTAGCATAGGGCGGCGATCTTCTTTTGGTGCTTGATGTGGCCTTCTTATACGCCTTGGGATTTCCTTGGAAGATGCCCGAGATCGGGTCAACGATTAACTTCCTCATCGGTCGTCTCTTGACTAGATTTCTTCAATCTTTGCCAAGGTCGTTAGGGAGCCCTTTTGGCTATTGGCCATTGGTTACGACGAGCACAGCACGGTGCGGGGCGAGCTTGAGGCATGTTGGCCTCTTCTGGGCGGCCCTTATAAGCGCTTCCCAAGTTACGAGCTTTCGGGTTTGGGGTTGTGTTGTTGCCCCTTGGATGGCCACTGAGCTAGGGCGTCCTCCGATTCATTCTCATGGCCGGCCTTGCTCATTGTTATCATGCAACAAGAGTCGCTATTGTCGGGACTCGGCGGCTTTTCGATTTCATCCCTTGGATGGCCCGCGAGTTGTGGCTATCGGCCTCCATCTCATCGTATATCCTTTTTCTTTCGAGTCTTGCGGGTAGGGCGGCCACGGGTGAAGGATAGGCAACGTTCCCCTTCGGAGCTTGAGGTAGCGGCTCGATAGATACGTGTCCAAATAAGGAGCACCCGGGGTCCATTGTCGGGCCTGTAGCAATTAGAAAGGCGTCATGTGGACTCATAGGTATGAAGGCCCTTTGGGGAGACGTTCGGATCGATAACCCTTTTCGGTGATTGCGGGCATTCGCTGCGCTCGAGCGGCCATTTGTGACCCTTACGGTTGTTACGCCATCCGTTCGTGGGAAAGAAGAAAAAGATCCGATAACGTTTACGAATTCTTCATCTTAGGTGGTGAAACCCTCCATTTTCGACCGGTGCTTCAATAAACCCTCTCCATTCACCATTCGAGGTTCTTATAAGGAACGTTGTGTTCTAGGATTTCGGATATGTACGGATGCAGGCGCGGGCTTTCTTTGTCCCTCATCCTCTGGAGTATCAGGGCATTGGCCACAAATGCATCTTACAAGTGACACCTCGTAGGAGTCTGTCTCCATTGGAATCGATCCGCATTTCTGGCGGTCCTTCATTGTCGCTTGGTGACAACCAACCATTGTGGCTTGCTCCCATGGGTTCATTTCGGGCATGATTGTTCCAGATTGATTCTGGGTCTGGGGCCTCAGTCGACTCTTCACTCTCGTCATCATCATCGTCATCGTCATCATCGTCATTGCTGTCATCAGAATCGTCTTCCCATACCACGGGGATATCAGCTGAGAGCGACGGTCAAATCTGTTAGGGGAAGAGGGGTGCGTGCGGCCGCGAAGTTGTCATATGCTCCCATTCCGGAAGTGATGGTAGCTGCGATTCGGCTTCTCCTCCCGAAATTGCGGGGGAAGAGTGAGAGGGTGGCACATATTTGACGCCGGGTAGGATATAGAAGGAATCCTCCTCTTCGATTCTTCACTGTTCTCGGGATCATATTCGGGCTCTCCCAAGCCAATTTGCGAAGTGTACTAGCTCCGAGATGCTCTTCGGCCTCTTTCTTTGATAAGCCCGATACAGTGCTCGCCAGGAAACTTTCTTGCTCAATCTTTCTTGATTGTTCTAACCATCTTGTATAAATAGTTCTTTCATGTTACGGCGGAACGGCCCCGGTTCTTCGGTATCGGCCTTCCCTTCACCCGAAAAATAGCGGGCCTCGTATTCTTGCAAGGAGTCTACGACATGAGACCAAGATGGAGTTGATTCGTTCGATATCCTCGAGGGCGAGGGGAATCCGGGTCGGGATCCTCGACGAGGTTGGCCACGGGTATTTGGGGACCTTCATCGGCATCTTCTGGGCGTGTGAAGATTCTCCGCATTCAATCATATTCACACGATTATGGTTAGTAGCGGATTTTTGTTGTGTTGGGCCCTCGGGGCCTTCCAACTTTCCTTGCTCTATTAGCCCCTGAATTGCCTTTTTGAGTAAAGCGGTATCGATCGAGATGTCAGTGAGCTTGATGAAAGGCACAATACTTTGTAGTATCCACGGGAGCATTCGGATTTACAGGTTGGAAATTCTCCAAAGGCGCGACAAGCCTTCTTTCACCCAGTCCCTAAAGATGTCATTCGGGGGCATCCCAAAGTTTTCGAGATTTATGACCCGCGATGCAGGCTCGGCCGGTTTCTGGGAGCAAAAGGAGTCGTGTTATTACATTCTGTCCCGCATAGTTAATCGTCTCTTTGCCTTTAGCGGGAAGCGGCGGTGTTTGCGGGAGGAGCCCGATATACGTAGGCGGAGTGCGGCGGCGGTTGCGGTGTAGGCCTTTTCAAACTTAGGCTGCGAGTTAACCGTGGCCCGCAAGTGCAGTATGGGAAGTGGCGAGGAGGCTCTCGAGATGTGGTTTCAAGCATGGTGGAAGATGTCCGGTTGTTCCTCTTCGGAAGGAGGGATGGCCATTTCATGAGTTTCGAGATTCCACCGCTTGTAAAAGTCCCCAACATTCTCATCGGGGCCATTTTGCTTTGTTGTTTGTAGGTCAACCCTATTTGTTTCCCATTCCAAGTTGGCCTTATATTTTTACGTGAAGGCATTGGTAATTTGGTCCCATGTGGCCACGGCTTCGGGTTTCAAACGGAAGAACCACTTTAAGGCCTTGGACTTCAAGGATAGGCGAAATAGTCGGCCAGCTGGCGATTGGTACATCCTTTGGCTTTCATCGCCAAGGTATATGTGTCCAAATGGGTTTTCGGACATGCGGTTCCATCAAAGAGATCCAGATTTGGCATCACGAATTTGTGGGGCGGGGAACAATGGAGTCAGTGCAGTAGGCGGAAGAGCGGGACTTCTTGGCGATCGGTTCGGCAATCTGCGCTTTCATTTCCTTGTGTTGTTCCATGAACCGGGCCGAGATGAGGGTCTTGTGGCGGAACCATGGCATTCAAGCTAGTGGGCGAGCTAGAGAGAGGAGCTACCCTGGAGGCGGGCGAGGTGGAGAGAACGGCCGGTCAGGGACGTAGGTGAAAACTGTCACAGGGTGAGTTACCACAGGGAGCATGAGTAGGAGCACTGAGCAAAGGGTAGAACCTTGCGGCTTCTTTGTGGATTTTCAAGCGGCAAAGTAGGTGGGGGCGGCCCGATGTAGCCAGGATAACTTGGATTTCCGCAGTGGGGCCCGTAAGTAGGCTTGAGTGCGAGGGCTTTGTCCGGATTGTTGAATTGCATGGTGCTTGTGGTGAAGGTGTGTAACCGGGAATGCTGCGGTCTGGTGATTCGAGATGACACGGGATGGAGGCTTGGTAACCCGTAGAAGTGCGAGTGAGGAATGGATTTGTGTGAGGAGCGGTGAACTAGTGCGTTACGAGGAGGGCTCTGGCGTGGCCCGAGAACCAAGTTGTGGCGGCATTCGAAGCTGTAGGTATTCTTTGTGAAGGTCGGATTGATCGGTTCCGGGCGAGGAGGGATCCCGATTAGGCGTGGCATTCAGAGATAGCCTGACCATGAGAAGACATTCCGTGCGATTTTGCCCCCATTTGATTTGTGCCGTCGGGCTGCGTGGATCCGGTGGTGCGTGGTTGGGGAGGCTGGTGACCCGAAAATCGAGGAGCATGGGTTACGGTAGTGGCACCCATAGGAGGTGGGTGGCGGCATCTGGTGTAATCGGGCGGCGAGAGTGGGGTTGGCATCCTCGTCTTCTTCCACGGTGAAGGTGCCATCCGGATTGGTGGCGGCCGAGCCGTGACTCTTAATAGCCTCCATAAAATTTGTTTAGGCTGTGCTTCTGTCGTAACCTCATACGTTACGCTAAGCGATTCCCTTTGTTGCTCTGTCTGAGGGGTCCCGGGAGGCGGAGTGACGTTATCCCCATCATTACCGGGCGATGCGAGACATTACGAAACCGGAGTTGGAACAAACGGCGAAGGCGATGATGCGCTTGACTCTTCCCAACCGATCAAACGGTGACCGGTGCCGAAACCAAGCTTTGTGCGGAGGCTGCGGGGAAAGGACATGAAGGTTCGAGATGTGCAGGAATGGAAGGAGGGTAGGTGTTTGGGCTTTAGGCTCATGCAACATGCGGTTATTTGTTCACGTTTACTTAAAACATGTTTTATTAACCTAATCGGTTGGAAAAGATTGCTCTTCTTTTCGCAAACTACTCGATTCTGGATCGGTGGGCCCCGTCACTACGTCTATAAGCCCCTCGTATTCCACACGTATTTCGACCTCCCGGGGTGGACGGCCCGGGCGAGGGTCACATAGAGGCAAGCGGGTCCCACCGACCGAAAGAAAAATGATCCTAGAAGTCGGCGGGTAATCGAGTCTTAACGAGCATTCGATGTAAATTACGGACAAAGGCGACGTCGAAAGTCAAGATCATGTCAGGGCTCGACAAAAAGTCGGCATGATTTGGGTGATAAGCGTCCACGATTGATCTTGACTTGTCGTCGGTTAAGCCGTAATTAGGCATGGAATAGTCATTAATCCTTGATGACTCGGTGTCAATCTTTGGGAGTCGGTGTATAATTTGTGCCGGTCGAGCCGAAGTCAAGGCGCCGGTCAATATCTTGGTCAAAGTCTGCGGCGGAAAACCGGCGGAACTTCGGCGATTAGCGGCGATTAGGGACCCGAGAGATATTGAGTCGGTATGCCGACAAAGGCTTGAAAGGAAAGGTCTATACACGGACGGGGCATGACACGGACCGGACTAAAAACCAATCGGGTCTCGGACAAAGTGTGTCACGGACAAGTGCATGGTCGACACGAGGCTCCAGTAGGATGTTTGGGTAGTCTGTGCTCATCCGAGAGGCGTAATAAGACCAAACGGACCGCGACAAGGATTTCCCGGGTTAAGGACGTAGTGTGCGGTGTACGGTCACGTGCGCGTAGTGTGCAAGCGATCTATATTCTTTTTACGAGTAAAATAGAAATTTTTATGTGTCTTAAAAATATGATGCATGATTTTTTGGAAATTTTCTTTTTTTTTTTTTGAAAATCTCTTTTTTTTTTTTTTTGAATTTTTTTTTGAAATTTTTAATGAGCACATAAGCACGGAAAATTCCGACGGTTAGGGACATTATTCCGACAGTCAAAATTTTGACTTTCTCCGAGGCGGCCAAAACAACATGAAAACTGTGCAAAAATCAACACACACACAAAAATAATTTTCGAAGCCGGGACGGAAGCTTGACCCTCAAAAGCTTTTTTTTTTTTTAAAAAAAAAACGGTGATACCGGTACGTGGGATTGTTAGACCACAATTTATCCCCGACTCGTGTTAGGAGGCGATAACGGGAAATTTAGTGGTTTCCACCAATATACCGAATACCATTTTTTATTAAAAAGCTTAGTCCCAGTAGTCGCCCTTTGTAACGATGGTGTTGCCTTTTTCGCGGGAAAAATTCGATTTTTGCGTTTCTTTGAAAAACCAAATAAAACCGGAAAAAACGGAGTCGCCACGCCATTTTAATTTTGAAGGGCAAAACTTTGAAAAAAGCCCGAGATCAGAGATTTAGGTTCGGAGGTCATGTTACGCGTCGGGAAGGACGTTAGTGTGCACCCGACGCGCCTCGTAAAACGAGTCTTCCAAGCTGAAAATCATTTGTGTGTGTGTGTGTGTGTGTGTGTTTTGGCCAAAATAAGTTGAAACTGGAAAAAGTAAAAATTGGGATGTCTTTTTAAGACTTTAAACTGATCCCATGATTTTTTGGAGAATTTTTGGTTTGAGATTTGGTACTCAAAAAACCTTTTGAAGTTGAGAAGTCACTTCTGCCAGAAGAAAATGGCAGCAGACACCTGATTTTGAAATGGATTCAAGGGTCCTAAAACTTCATAATCTGGATGAACTCAGAGAATGAAAGTTTCTCTAGACTCCTTGAATAAACTTTGTGTGAAAGAAATTTCCATTTTGGAGAAGATTTGAGGGGTCAAAACCTTCTGGAAACCTCAGATATGAGATCTGGATTCCCAGAAACTGATGAACTAGCCTCTGAAAGAAAAATTGAAAAGAGGAGTTTTACTCACCCAAAAAATAAGGTAAAAATATGTCTGGAAAGCTCTGGATGTTGGCTACAAAAAGTGTTTTGTAGTCAACACCAAATTCCAAGTTCATCTGTGTCCAAAAATTAAGACCATGGACTGAGGTCTGAGAAAATTGCTACTGGACAGCAACTTCTCAAGAAAGAAAATATGATTTTAAGGGGGTTTTTGCATCCATGCTTGTCCCCATTTCCCTAGGTTTTGGTTAGTGATCACTAGACATTTTAGTGGTGAATCAACTATACCAAACCATCCTTGGGGTACATTAGGACTAAGCATTTCATTTGCTTGGGGAGGGGGATTTTGCCCTTTGAAATCAAGATTTAGTGCTTGAAAATGGTTTTTTAGGGTTTTGAAAGTGCATTTTTGCAAGTAAGAAAGAAAAGCTTTGAAAATAATGTTGATCTTTGTAGAAGATCATCCATGGAGATGGTCTTCCATGGTGATCTTCTTAGATCTAGAGAAAGAAGATGAAAGAACTACATTTTGTAGTTTGAAGATGCATGCATGGATGAGATTTAGGGTTAGGAAGAAGAGGGTTTACCAATCTTCCTTGTGTTCTTGAGTGTTTGGCTTGAGTGTATGAGTGTTTAGAGCTTTAATATGAGAGTGAGTGGATGAGTATGAGTTGGGAAAGATTGGAGAGAAAAGGGTGACAATTCTTGAGAATTCTCACTGTTTTCTCTCTATATTTCGCCAGAGGTTCGTTGCATTTGTGTTCTTCCTTTTTTTATTTTTGTGACTGGAGGGCTCAATTTATAGCCCTCTGAAAACTGCAATGGTATCCGCGCGGATAGGATCAGGCAGCATGCACTGTTCATTAAATGCAGCTTCAGCTTTGGACAAGAAGAATAATCTTTTTCAAAATTCAAATTGACCAGCCAGTTTTTGTTTCCAGCATTGCTATATTTGGTTTTCTTCATTTGTTTTTCTTTTTTGAGATTCTTTTTAAGGTTTAACCTTAAATAACAATGCCCATTTTACCCTCACTTTGTTAGAAATGTTAGGATAGTTAGGAATTGTTAGAAATGTTATAACTTTCGTTAATTTTCTAACGAAAATTCTAACAAGCTCAAATTGGAGCACTTACAGTGAGCAGGATGAGATAATGATTGATGTAGTTTTGACTCAGTTAGGTGCATCATTCCATGTCTCATACGTTTGAAAAATATTTTGACTTAATTGGTGCTTTCAAATGAGATTTGATCCAAGGCATAGATGAGATTTAAAACATATTTTTGACATATAATGTCTAAGGAAATCTCATAAAAGATCTAAGAGTCATATATGATATGATTGATGTTATCTGCCTAAATAGCTTGATTTCGGGCATTGACTCAGTTAAACCAAAATCAAGTGAAATATGGATCTTAGCCCATTATAATCATATGATACATGCTTGTATTTGAAGGTGCATAATTTAATGGGAGTATTTGTGAAATACATTATTTGTCTCTTATATGGTAAATGAATTGATACTTATATGTGTTCATATTGTATGCATATCTTGTTGTAGAAATAGAATTACACAATAAATTTCGATCCGTCCTTAAGAAGGACAAGCTCGAAGAGAACTGTACAAACTATTCTGATAAGATCAGAAGTCTAAGAATTGTTCTAAGGCAAAATTGTATGTTCTTGACGAACCCATTCCTGATGAACCCGATGCAAATATTGCGAAAGGGCAGATAAGGAGCAACATAAGAAACATATTGATGATTCTGATGATGTTGCTTGCCTTATGCTTGCCATCATGTGTAAGGCTCTTATGAAGGACCTTGAACATATAGTAATTGCTTTTGTCCTAGTACAACGCTTAAAGGAAATGTTCCAAGTGCAAGCTAGCAAGAGAGGTATGATGTGGTGAAGGCTATTAATGCATGCAAGATGCAAAAGGGGCCTAGTACCACATATGTGTTAAATGTTAACAATCAAAAGGGGTTCAAAAGGAAAGTAAAGTAGTAAAGCAAAGGTTGCTAAACCTAGGGCAAAAGTTGCCAATGCCGAAGAGGCTAAACCCAAAGTGTATCAAAAGGATGCATTTTGCTACCATTGCAATGAGATTGATCATTGGAAGCAAAGTTGCAAGGCTTATAAGGAAGGCTTAAAAGTGAAGAAGGGAAATATGATTGCTGCTGCTTCAAGTATCTATATGATATATATTTTCCTTTCTACTTCTTGTTCATGGGTATTGGATACCGGATGTTGATCCCACATTTGTTGAAATGTGCATGGAATGAAAAATAGAAAGCTACTAAAAGAAGGTGAAGTAGACCTACGTGTGGACAATGTACAGAAGGCTTGTATCGTGCGAGACAAAGGATGTACCGCGCGAGACAATGCTTCTGGAATTGTTGCATTAGCCGCAGTAGGGACTTATGAAGTCAATTTACCTAGTGGACTAGTACTTGTTTTTGAACAAGTGTTACTACATTTCGGATTTGAGTGTAAATATTATTTTGGTTTCTTGTTTGGATTAGAAAGGATATAGTTTTCTTATTGAGAATAAGAAGTTTTCTATATTTTAAATGATATGCTTCATTGTATTACATATTCATTTAATGGCCTTTATATCCTTGATGTTGAGAAACAAAATGATATTGAAGATATTTATCATGTAAATGAGAAATCTAAACCGAATGATGTGAACAACACGTTCATGTGGCATTGCCGGCTTGGTCACATAAACGAGAAACGCATTTCTAAACTCCATAAGGATGGTATGTTAGACTCACATGATTATGAATCATATGAGATATGCGAATCTTGCTTAGTGGGAAAAATAACCAAACCACCCTACACTAAGAGTAGTGGGAGGGCTAGTAACTTATTGGCTCTAATACATGAGATGTATGTCGACCAATAAGGAGCATTGCTAGGGAAAGATTTCGGTATTTCATTTACATTCATCAATGACTTATCTAGATATGGCTATGTCTATCTGATGAAGTCCAAAAGTGAATCGGTTGAGATATTTGGAATATTTCAAAATGAAGTACAAAATCAACTTGGCAAAAGTATTAAGTACTTCGATCCGATCGAGGTGATGAATATTTGAACCAAGAGTTTGACAATCATCTCAAAACTGTGAAATTGTTTCAGAGTTGACTCCATGCGGAACACCACTGTGAATGGTATGTCTGAAAGGAGGAATTGAACCTTATTAGACATGGTTCGTTTGATGATGAGTCAAAGTTGACCTTCCTATTTCCTTTTGAGGATATGCATTAGAGAATGTTGCGTTCACACTGAACAGAGTCCCTACTAAATTGGTTCCTAAGACCCCACATGAAATGTGGTATGGAAGAAAACCTAATTTGTCTTTCATGAAGATTTGGGGTTGCAAAGCTTATATGAAGAGACTTGTCTCTTATAAGTTAGCACCAAAATCTGACAAGGTTAATTTCATTGGTTATCCTAAGGAAAGTAAAGGATATTAATTTTACAATCGCAATGAGAACAAAGTGTTTGTTTCTCTGTATGGTTCGTTTCTTGAGAAACAGTTTCTCAATAAAGGATCTAGCGGGAGTAAAATTAATCTTGAAGAAATTCAAGAACCCGAAAATAACATGGAACCAAGAGTAGAGACATAACCAAGTTCACAAGGAGTTGTGGAACCTGTTCAAGATGCACAAGTCCATCGTTGATCAGATAGGTTACGATCCGAACTCGAGAAATATGGATCTCTCGTATCGAAAAGTAATAAAGTGGAAGTCATTGAGAATGGCGAGTCTACTTCCTATCAAGAGGCGATGTCCACTCATGATTCGGATAAATGGCTAGGAACCATGGCATCCGAATTACAATCCATGTCTTATAATCAAGTTTGGAACTTGATTGAGCCACCTTAAGATGTAAAAATCATAGGGTGCAAAAGTGTCCTCAAGGAGAAGACCGACATGGATAGGAAGGTGTGTACTTTCAAGGCTAGGCTTGTAGCAAAGGGATTAAGGAAAAATCATGGTATTGAACGGAATAAAAATGACGGGCTAGGCCCAACGAGCGAAGCCCAGGTATTCAGGCATTATTGCCACCACGTCCCTAGTGGGTCGGCCCAATTATTATCAGGCCCAAGGCCCAGCAGCAAAGATCAGTCGACCTAGCTCATTGTCCGACCTACCTGGTCCCGACTTGACTTTGTCCGACATACGATCCAGGACTTAGACAAATATTATCCGGCTATATCAATCAGTCAGGCCGACCTAGGCCATGCTAGCGACCTCGACCTACAAGACGTACGTCGACCTATGGTGTCATAACGTACGTGCAACTCTTTTCATAATTGGAGTCCTACAAATCAGGAGTCATTTACGTACGTGATCTCCTGCATGATTCTCTCCATGATCTTAGGGATTCTACTCAATCCTACTACAATTCTATCTCTTATCAACACTATAAATACCTCACATCATCCACGGTTTTGAGGTAATTGCTATTTGCTATTCTGAATATCATCTTGTTCATTATAGTTTATTGCTCTATACACCATACTTACTCTCTTATTGCTCTATACACCATACTTACTCTCACGCGCTCGAGGGTCTAAGCCGGAGACCATTCCGACTAGTCGTGGGTTCCTTGTTTCAGGTCTATAAAGCTTGATGGTTGGTCTTATTGCTGAAGGTATGCTGATCAACACGATTCCTGCAGCATCAATCTCTATCTAATTTTATCATATACTCCCTCCGTCCCATACCTAGGTGCCTAGTTTGACTTTTCACGTAAATTAAGGAGAGAGTATTATATTGAAAATGTTGTGAGTGTGAAAATAAAATAGGAGAGAGAATGAGTGGAGGGAATAGTAAATTATAATGGTGTTGTGAGTATTAAAATAATATAGGAGAGAAAATGAGTGGAGGAAATAGTAAAGATTCCTTTCCATTTTAGAAAATGTGCACGTAGGTTTGGGACGCCCAAAATGGAAAGTGTGCACGTAGGTATGGAACGGAGGGAGTATTAATCACTAACTTAAATTAATGCCTGCATCATAAATCTTAATTTAAATCATAAAATTAATATACAGGCTAAAATTCCTAAATTTTAAATTAAATAATAAATTATAAATTAATTTATTTTCTATAGTGTCAAGATAGAGTCTAAACTAAACTCAGAATTTATTCTCAAATTGGGGTTCGAATTAGGGTATACATTATTTTGTACTCCATCCGTCCCTAAAAAATAGTCTCACCTTTGATTTTGGTGGTCAAATTCATTGATTTTGGCAGATGGAGTATTTGCTAGTTTGAAACTATTTATCTCCGTAAATGTGGATTTACTGCAATCCTGGACCCAACCGTAATTCTTTTGAATCACCCTTGTTGCCCTTTTGCTAAAAGTTCACTTCTTTATCATGCCCCTTGAAACTAAAGAGGTGATGGTGTTAATCTAACACATTATGGACCTCTTCTGTGTAACTTTTCATGGATTTCTGATTACATCGAAGTAAGATCTTGCTCCATATGACTTTGTTATTTGGGCGGCTTTGCTTGATTAGAACCATGGAAAGAGCTTATATTTTTTAGCCCGTCCTACCATGGCAAGGTGCCTCTAATTTAGGTTTAAGTCAAAATATTGCATGCTAGAACTTCTTATCGCTTCTACTAGCAACCATCAACTAGGGTGCAATTGCTAGTTACTACCTCCATCCCAAAATAAATGTCAACTTTAACTTTTTGGTCAACTTGATTGAATTTAGACCAAAATTTAATGAAAGTTTAATGATCTTCATGAAATCTTAAACATTTATATTGCTCGACCATTAAGAATAATATCAATTACAATTCTTACAATTTCATGAAGATCATTAAAAATTCATAAAGGTTTGGTTTAAGGGCAATCAAGTTGACCAAGAATGTGTAAGTATGACATTTATTGGGAATGGGGAGGGGGTGGGGGATATTTCTTATGGAACAAGAATACAAGCATTACCATTATTGGATTTAGGAAATGGCTAGATCATATTATTAATAACACAAAAGAAAACTAACACATGATTTTATAGCTTTTGTAGGTCAAAGCAACCTCTAAAGTATCACCCAATTAGTTCACGACTCAAAACATGGCTGATTCACTGGCGAATGAAGCGCCTGTGTCAATGTCGAAGCCATCAGTTGAAAATGTCGAATCTTCCATTACCAGAAAGTTGAATACATTGCCTCTAGAGCTAGATCCTGGGAAATCCTATACAGTTTGTATATACAGAGTTTCTGGAAAACATCGCAATATCAATGTAGAAGCATATACACCAAGGCTTGTCTCAATCGGCCCTCTTCACCATGGCAGAAGTGAATTGCAAGCCATGGAAGCATACAAATTGAGCTGCCTGCGTAGCTTTGCTGCACTTTATAAAGTCAAAATGACCGATTTGGTCAACTTTGCAGCCAAAGAAGAATCTAACGTCCGAGGATGCTATGAAGATACAACAACTTTTAGCTGCGACCAATTTACCGAACTAATTCTTCTAGATGGCATCTTTGTGGTCGATCTGTTCCTGAAAAGTCGTGTAGTTCATCAAAGAGATAGAGGTGATGCATTATATGAGAACCGATGGATGCAGAAGGATGTATTACATGACATGTTGTTATTAGAGAATCAACTCCCTATTAGTTTCATCCGAGGACTATTTGAAAAATTTGTTAGCTTTGAGCCACGACATGGGTCTAAGTTCTATGATCTTGTTCGTGGATATTATAAGGACGTGGGAAACACTGAGATACTAGAGCTGAAAATGGGGAATGCGGGAAAGCCGTCAGAGCCAATATATTGGACTGAGGCGAGGCATTTGGTCGAGTTCTTAGTCTATCTTCATTGGCCTTCAAAGTCAAATACAGAAACACAGACTACAGAACCATTGCGTACAAGGAAGTTTGAATATACTCGAAGTGCTGCTGAACTAGAGGAGGCAGGGGTTACTTTCAAATGTGGGAAGGAAAGTTGTTTATTTAACGTATCTTTCGATCATGATATTGGAGAGCTTGTAATTCCACACTTGAAAGTCAATGATAACACAGAGACTTTTTTCCGTAATGCAATAGCTTTTGAACAATGTGGGTATTATGGGAATAATATTACTAGCTATGTTATTCTCATGGACAGCCTAATAAACACGGGAAAGGATGTGGATTTGCTTGTTAAGTATGGGATTATAGAGAATTTGCTCGGGGAGAGTGAAAAAGTAGCAGATATGTTCAACAATCTTTACAAGGAGGTAGTGGGGAATGAGAAAGACTTCTTCTTTGCTGATATTTGTGACAGTTTAAATACATACAGCAAAGATAAATGGCACAAGTGGAAATCTACTCGGTTCAAATGG
This sequence comes from Adenophora triphylla var. japonica, assembly GCA_022495995.1. Taxonomy (NCBI): domain Eukaryota; kingdom Viridiplantae; phylum Streptophyta; class Magnoliopsida; order Asterales; family Campanulaceae; genus Adenophora; species Adenophora triphylla. Next base: position 113,292 of record JAFEMH010002419.1, read on the forward strand.
AAAATAATGCTCAAGAGAGATTACTTTGGGAATCCCTGGTCTTCTATTTCTGTTGCTGCTGCATCTATCCTGCTTGGGCTCACAATCACTCAGACCGTCTGCTCTTTGCTATCTGTATAGGTAAAGAAGTCTTTTTTTTTTTTTCTTTTGTTGTTGTAATTTTGTGGCATTTTATACATCTATTTTCTGAGTGCCCTTATATGTGAGATCGAACGGGCCAAATAAGTATATTACTGCACAGACCCCGGATGATTCCTCCCTTTTCCTTATCCACAATGCCTGTAGTAAGTTTTGTTCTCTCCCAGGTTTTCATCTTTAGCATACATGTCTGTTTCCCACTCAAACGTACAACAAAGTTGGCTGATTCTTCAAAGAATCTGGTCTTGAGAGAATTTATTCTCTTTGTTTCTTCCCGTAGTAATGTCAGAAATAGAATAGTATCTCAACATTGCGTCTTCAGTCCCAAGTTGTGCATTAGTGGCCTGTATTAATGGGCCAGGCCTGCTCACACACACATTAAAAAGTTTGAAGGGAAATGGAAAATAGGGAGAGAATGCAAAAGATGAAAGAGAAGAACATCTTTTTTAATGAGAAAGGAATCCAAAGAAAAATTAGGAACCTTTTGAGTATTACTTCCTTTTTTTACAGAATAAAATAAATGTCATATTTTGATTTTATTTTTTGTTAAGTTGAATTTTAAAAAATATTAATGATAAAATAGCTATACTGCAACAACAACAACAACAACAAAGCCTTAGTCCCAAAATAATTTGGGGTAGGCTAACATGAATCCTCATATGTTATCGTGAAAAAAAAAAATGAAAATAATGAAATTTTTATAACTTTTTGATCAAAATTCATGTTCGGTAACCAAAAAAATCAAAATGCGACATTTGTTTTGGGAGTATCAAAGTAGCCTGTCTTAAATGGGTTCTTGTTGCAATGTTTGTGATGATGCTTGATTGGACACTTCTTGCCTACCAAAATGCGCCTACCAAAATGCCTTATTTTGTCCTGTTTACAAAGCCAAACTTTTCCCATATGTTGGTTTCAAATCCATTTTACAAATCTTGCCTTCGTCCCACATTAGCTTACCCATTTACTGTTGAGAACAGAAAATAAGAAGTGAATATATATAATGTTATTAAAATATGAGTTGTGAGTGGGTAGGAGAGAGAAAGTGGGGTAAAAAATAGTAAGTGGATAGTTGTTGTGAGTATGACAAGTGGGTCCCATGAATACAAAAGTATTAAAAAGTTTCCTTTTTAGAAAAATGCAATTTTAAAGTGGGACGTCCAAAATAGCAAAATGGGTAAGATTTTATGAGACGGAGGGAGTATATATCTTCAATTTATGTATTTACTTAAATCTTAATTATATGCCTTCCTTCAACCTCCGAATTCTCCAACCAACATCAATTCTTCTTTTCTCGGTCTTCCCCAAACTCATAATTCTCTCAAATCAAATATTTTCTCAAACATTGAATGTTACTCCCTCCGTCCCACCTCAAGGTTCTACCTTGAGGTTTACACGTTTTTTAAAAAACTTTCTTAAAGTGGATAGAAAATTTGAGGAGAGAATGTAAAAGTTAAATGTGTGGTCGGGAATAGGAGAGAGAATGTAAAAGTTAAAAATATTTAATAGGAGAGAGAATGAGTGAGAGAAATAGTAAGTTAATGATTGGTTTTTTTGTAAATATGTTAACTTTATAAGGGTATAATGAATGATTTTTTTGGAAATATATGGAGATGATAAGAGTATAAATATATGAAAAACTTTCCATTTAAGAAAGGGAACCTTGAAGTGGGACGGCCCAAAAGAAAAAGGTGGAACCTTGAGGTGAGACGGAGGGAGTATTACTTATTGAAAATATTAACTTTCCATATTTGTTCCTACAATGAAACTTGGATCATTGGACTAATTGCTTTATTGGGTGAAATAATGGAGGGAGTAATAAATAAGGTAAATTGTGTAGTTCTTTCATTAAATTGTACTAATAATTGTTTCTTTTAACATGTCAAAAATCCAAAAATGATTATTGTTTTGAATCGAAACGAGTACTATATAAAAAGAACTTTTACTGCTTTATTATTGTGGATGTTTTTATAGTTAAATATTTTCATCAAGAAAAAAACACACCTACTTAATACTTTCTCAGTTTCTCTAAATGTAAATCATTTTAGATTTTCAAATTTATTTCTAAATGCAGTAAAAAAAATCTATAAATTAATAATGTCGGGACCAATGAAATTTATTAATTAAAATTATTAATTTAACGATAATAATAACTTTGAAAATTGAAAATTCACTATATGTATATAATAAATTGAAGGCATTGAAAATTGAAAATAATAACTTTGAATTCATTGCACATGAGAAGAATAACGATATTCAATGTATTTTCAAAACAAATTTGGTATATAAACGACATTAAGACTTTAAAAAGAAAACAAACAACTATATAGTCATATTTTCATCTAATTGTAATAATAATTTTTTTTCAATTCTATGAATTATAAATTATGACTTCATTGAGACCTAAAATTATAAAGGATCTCCAGAAAAATTATTATCATATTATTATATCGATTTTTGTAATTTTTTAGCTAACCCATGTCGGGATTGAACAAATTTATTATTTTAAAAATTTTATTAATTTATTGAATATTAATTTAAAGAGTGTCCACTTTAGCTATTTTTTCTTTTATCTATAAGCATTAACTGAACATTAATTACTTATTTCACTCCCCAATGTTAATCTATTTGAGGCAAACATTATACTACCTCAGATAAAAAATAATTGTCGTTTTTTTGACCATTTTTGTCCAAATAATTACCACTTTTGGGTTGAAAAGTATTCAATTTCCAAATTTATACCTACATAAGAACTTGAACAATTGTATTAATTGTTTTAGTGAGTGAAGTAATGAGGAGAAGGAAATACTTCATCCATCCCAAAATGTTTGTCTCATTTGACTTTTTTGTTGAACTTTGACCACAAATATATGACAATTTAATTATGTTCATGAAATTCTAAAAATTTCTATTGATTCACCATTAATAATATTATCAACAACAACTTTTAGAATTTCATGAACATGATTAATCTATCATAAATTTGTGGTCAAAATTCAACAAAAAAGTCAAATGGGACAAACATTTTGGGACGAATGGAGTAATAAATAAAGGTAAACTTGATAGTTACTTCATTAAAGTATAATAATAATTGCTTTTCATAAAACCGATGAAAAACCAAAAAAAAAAAAAAACTTGTGAAAACCAAAAAATAACAGTTATGTGAATGGAGGGAGTAGACTTAGACATGCGCAAGCGGCTCACGATTCCGAACCGTCGGTTCCGGTTCCGTGAAACCATAAAAAAGAGATGGAACCAGTATTTTGGTCATTCTTTTTCAAAAATTATATTTTGGTCACTGTTTTTTAAAAATTTGTATTTTGGTCACTATTTTTCAAGAAATTGTTAAAATCTAACGGTCTTGAATGAAAATGAATTAAAAACTATTATTTATAACAGATTTGTTTTAAAAATTAATCAAAAACTAAGATAAATGCCAACCGGTTCTCTTGTTCCGGTTCCCCGATTTGAACTGTCGATTTTCTGGTAGGGCTGTAAACGAGCCGAGCCGAGTTGAGCTTTGAAGTTTCGAGCTCGAGGTCGTATAAAAGTTATCGAGCTCGAGCCCAGTATGACTGTTCGAGCTCGGAACGAATCGATTTTCGAGCTGTTCTCAATCTTTTCGCGAGTTGCTCGAACTCGAGTATTAACGAGTCGAGCTCGAGCTTGGACTTATTTTTTGAAAAAAATCTGAAATCAAACGAGCTTTATCGAGCACTAATTCGAGTTGTAATCGATCTCGAGCCTAAATGAGCCTAAACAAGTCATTCGCGAAAAAAATTCATTCGAGCTTTTAACAAGCTTAACGAGCCGAGCTCAAACAAGTCGATCTCGGTCAGAGCTCGTCGAACATACGAGCCGAACACGAGCCGGCTCGAAAAAGAAAACGAACTTGAAAATTGGTTCGAGCTCGAGCTCGAGTTCACCTCGAGCCCACTCGAACTCGAGCTTTCACGAGCCGAGCCCGAGCCGGCTCGTTTCGTGTAACAGCCCTAGCACATAGTGCTTAATGGTTCCCACATAATACCTACTCCCTTTGTCTTTAAAAAATGCACTGTTTGTGTCGGAATACTTTTTTAAGGAAAATTGTATTATCTCCTTCCCACTACAAACTACTTCCTTCGTTCTACAAACTACTTCCTCCGTCCCACAGTAAGTAATACACAAAATGTGTTGACGCAAGAATTAAGAAAAAAGGTAAAAAAAAAAAAAAAAAAAAAGGTGATATGTTGTGAATGTAGATAGTTTGGTAGGAGAGATAAAGTGAAATAAGTAGGTAATAGTTGTGAGTATGACAAGTGGATCTCATTTATATTTCGGGACTTTGCTGATTACTTTGGGACGCCCAAAATATTACTATGGGACGGAGGGAGTACACACTTTCCTTGTTGAAAGTCCCACTAGAAGCTACACAGTTCCTAAAATGAAAATATTTTATTATTTTTATATTAATGAGACTTACATGTCATACTCACATCAATTATTATTTTTGTAACACCCCTAATTTTTTCATACATAAATGAGCATTCAATGGCAATAAATAATACTTCAAGATATTAGGGTTTCCACCCACAAACTCTATTACATCATAAATGTCATTAAATACCATAAATAACCTAATAAATGCGGAAGCGAAAATAAATACTTAATGTCTCAGCTAGTAAAACCACACCAGCCATTAATGTACTTACAACCAAATGAAATAGAATAATTATTCAATAACCCTAATTATTCTCCAAACGTCGCCCTTCTCGCAATCAATCCGATTCCCTTCTACTTAGAACCTGGAAAGAAAAATTTAATGGAGAAAGAGTGAGCGAACGAATGCTCGGTAAGTTCATACGAAGTCTCTTCGGGTACTAAGAAGAGACGACCAGAATGAACACTTCAATAACAAAATATAAGGATAGGGTAATTCAACTTTATAATGGATTGCGGTACAATACAGTCAAGACAACATTTAAGATTATCTTCAAAGAATTATGGCACTACGATTCAAAGGGATTCACACAATTTTCGTCAATTCCAACGTACATTATAACCTCAATGCCAAAGGTACAATTTAATACACCTAGCTTCATCAAGCCATTAGTGTGGGTCGAAACATACATGGTATCCACACATATATGCTCTGGATCTAGCAAGGTTCTAAAAAGCGCTAGGCGGATGCTAGGCAGCGGAGCCGGGCCTAGCGCCTAGGCGGGGACTAGTTGGAATTAGTCGGGATTAGTCGAAACCTAGGCGCCTAGGCGGGGCCTAGGCGCCCTTAGGCGGGGTCTTTTAGAACACTGGGGTCTAGAATTGCCCTTGTAATCAGACAATTCCTGAGAGAAGGCATGTGATCACTCATGCAATCCTTAATAAGAACAAGTCTTTTTCTAACTAGACAAGTTCTGATAATGCCTTTTGTAACTGGACATGTCTATCCTAAGCAAGTAAGTCGTTCAACAGACAAGCTAGGATTAAGAAGCATACATAGGTACAAGTATGCATATAACAAGTTTCAAACTTTAGATATTCAGTGAACAACAATATCATCACCGAATATGGACATTTCCAAATAACGTTCAATAACGCGGATTATTTCCAAATACTATCATGCCATTTGATAGTTTGACTTTATCAAGAAAATATAGGAATTTCAAAGGTAAATAATTCAATTACAGTAAAGGAACGTAATCCCTTACCTTGGCTTCACTTAGCTTCTAGGATTCCCTTGCACGTATCTACAAACATACAAGAATGACTTAGTTTCAGTAGACACTTACTTCCTAAGTATCTACTTTTAACTTCTCCTTTCTTGCTTTCACTTTACTTAATTTACCCATGAGTTACTTTTCGGCTCAACTTTAAAGGTTGGTTTACTTCTTATTCGTAACATTCTTTATTTAGAATTCCTACTTAAGCCCTTCTACTTTTGGCTAATTTTTAATAGGTCCTCTATCTTTTAGGTATTTATAAAATGACCCTTTGCCTTTCAAGGGTTTACGAATAGGTCCCTCAATTTTTGAATAATCACAAAATAGTCCTTCAAATTTTAATTAATTACATAATAGTCCCTCAACTTTTGAATAATCACAAAATAGTCCTTCAACTTTTAATTAATTACAGAATAGTTGTGAGGACCCTGACCCGGAACCTACACGTGTCCCGAGCTGGAGCGTCTTCAACTAACCCAAATTTCCAAAACTTTTAAAACTTTGCTTTAACTTTCAAACATAAACACAATTATCATTACCATTTCAAAATAACTCTACACCTTTCCATAAAGGAAAAAGAGTTGAACAACTTTGAAAGTAGTAAACTGTTTTAGTTACAAAAAGGTATCGATTATGACATAAAATCAAGGTTTATAAATACAAACTCCCCAAATGAATTATACTAAATACACTTTCTACGCTAACCTTTACATAACCCAACAATCCCAAAATACCACTTCTAAACTCCTTTCCGCCCTTACTTGGCCGGTCCACCTGTCTCGGGATCTAAAACATTAAAGGGAGAGGGGTGAGAATAAATCTCAGCAAGCTATTATGAATGCAGCAATATGCCATATAAGATGCAACACATAACAAGTTGCATATAACACATTGGAAAAGATGTAAACACTTTACATTACCTCGATTTACCTTTTCCCGTCTGAACAATAGTCGTACAACATTGGATATAAAATTCCAATCTTAGGTGAGCTGCTTAAGCAATACTCACATCTTATAAGACCCATTTTTCAGGAAACCATATAAGATAGTAGCAACTCTGTAAGGCTTTTGGCTCACTACAGATGCTATAACCCCTACCCGCGGCCACGGGGAGGGGACGGTCACAGATATAACATAATCCGATCACATTAGGTCACACTTCCATAATTGATCGTATTATGTTATACCCCCAACATCAGCTGATTAACAAATTATCAAGCACATAATAGTTACTTGAAATATAATCCACAAAGTGGATAAGCAACATAGCAACATGGTAAAATATACTCATGTTCAACCAATATCATAGTGCAACATTTATGTAATACACTAAGCATAATACCAACAATGAATATGTACTCAAGTGAAGTAACAAAGTATCAGCAACTAACCACACTTAGACAATATTCAATAATACATGATCTCTATAAGGATCCAAGTTAACTTTACCAAGTGGAAGTCATATTTAATAAGTAGTCAAACAAGATTGCCGAACAATGCCTGAATTGTATTTAAAGGGCTTCCTTAGTTCCCTTTAACCCCTTCAAGGTGTCATTAAGTATCTCAAACATTCTACTTTACTCTAGGTTAAGGGATTAATTCATATTCCGGAAAGGTTAGGTTCCATTACTTTATATTGGTTAAGGATCATGCTAGGAGGTTACTATTGAAAATTCAGAAGGACAAGGAACTGGACCAAATTCTGTCAACATGGATGACCGTCCAAAGGGGTATGGGCGACCGCCCAAGCAAGGGTAAGAGGAAAGGTAGTTTCTGGGGTCATGGGCGACCGCTCAGGAGGACATGGGCGACCGCCCAAAAGGGGTTATGGGCGACCGCTCAAGCCTACTTGGGCGACCGCCGAAGCTTGAAAAGGAAGGGAGATAGTTGTTGTGGTCATGGGCGACCGCTCAGCCCACATGGGGACCGCCCACGAGCCATTTTCCCCAGTTTTTGGCAGCTGAACCACACAAACCCAAACTTACTAAATTGTGAACTTAGAAGGCTTACTAACCTCATAACTCTCATACTAAGCCATATAACCCAAAATGATTTAATCTTAGATCATTTAACCCTTGAATCTCTATCCATTTCACTACCACATTTCAAGTTTGAACTTCTTAATTTAATTAAACCCATTTGCTTACCCTCTTGACCTACTTTCTTAACCAACAACAACATTCTAAATCATTAACTAAATTTCTCAACTCCAAGAAGGTTTCCAAGCATCAAACAACCATTTCAATAACAAGAACAACATTAAATAGTTTATGAACATCACATAGAAGGGAAAGTCATAATAACTCACCTTAGGAAATAAGAGGTGGATTAAGGATTTTCTTGGCTTGATCAACTCTCCTAGTTGCCCCAAACTCAAAAGTACAACCGGATTTGAAAATGGAGGGGGATTAAGCTTGCTAGCCACTTGGAAGGTGAGATATTGGGGAGAGGGCTTCCATGGCTTTTTGATACTTGAGGAGGTGAAAGAGAAAGTGATGGAAGAAGTATAGGGAAGAGTACATAAAGGAGGTGATTGGAGGTGAGGGGTAAGGGGAAGTATGGGAGGGTGGACACTTGGGGGTTTTAGGAGGAAGGGAGAAATTGGCCCCCCTTCACTAAATAACTAAAGCCTTCCCAATCATTTAAATTAAACCCTCCATTCTAATTCTTTACACTACTGTGAATGTGTGCCCAAAGTTTTTTGTGTTCGTTGGATTCACGCGAGTTTGAAGACATCCGGTTTAATTTGAAAAACGGAGTCGCCATGCCATTTTGATTACCTCAAAACTTTGAAAAAAAGGTTTTATGGGTTCGGAGGTTAAGTTACCCCTTGGGAAGAACGGATCGTCGTTCACCCAAGGTGCCTTGCCGGAGCAAGTCTCCCAAGATTCCATTAATCGTGCTTGCTTGCGTGCTTTCTTGTGTGCATGTGTTTGATGATAAGGAGGGAATGTCCCAAGTCGTCTTCCAGACGTACAAACCATTTGTTGGTTGTCGCTCGGGATTCCTTGGATTTTATGTATTCGGGATTATGATCCCGTCCTCATCTTGGACTTGTGATCATCGCATTTTTTGAACCTTGGGACTTGCGTGATCGAGAGAATGACTCTCTTTGTAGTCAAAGATGAGGTTCTTTAGAAAAGGAGGGTCCTTAGCCCATCAATCCTACACTTTAAGATGCTCGAGCTCGTATAGATGCTTCATACTCATCTTAAGTGATAATCGGAGATATAGGGTTCAAAGGTGTCCCTTTTCTAAAGAGATTATGAAACCTTTATGGAAGAAACGATGTAAAGATAGAATCTTTTACATCTGTCCGTTCCGAGGTTACTAATGGGGAATGGGGGAATGTATGTAAAAATGACATTTTTAATGAAAAGATGACATTTTTGGGTTGCAAATGATGCATTTGATTCAAAGAAATGATCTTTATTGCAAATGATGCATAAAGATATGATTTTTATGCAAATGATGCATTTTTATGAAGAAATTGGCATTCATTATGCAAATGATGCATGAAGATTGCATTTTGAAAAGCATATGATGCTAGTTTATGGTAAAGACATGATCTTTAAAGCAAATGATGCTTGAAAAAGAGATTTTGAATGCAAAGGATGCATTTTGATTGAAAAGATTTGATTTTTATATGCAAAGGATGCATAAAGATGACATTTTTATTGGAAAATGGGGATTTTAGGTGCAAAGGATGCACCTTTATATGGAAAGACTACATTTTTTATGACAAATGATGTCTAATGCATGCAAAAGGGGAAGGGGGAATATAAAGATGTGATCTTTAATCTACCAAGTCCCAAGCAATATAAAGGCAATGCAATGAGCAATTTATAAAGCAATTAGGATGCGAGGTTAGGGCGTGCGAGGTTACCAATGGCTTCCTTCTTCTTTGGATGCAGCTAGGAGGAGAGGTTGATCTTGGATCTTCAAGGAGGAGGGAGGTAGCTTCTTGGCCTTCTTCTTCACCTTCTTGGACTTCCAGCAGCTTCTTGGGAGTATTTCTTCGTAATATGAGTAATTGATACCTCTTTGTTGTTTTTTAAAATGGGTAGAGGAGGGCTCTATTTATAGGCAGTCTGGATAAGGCTAATGAGGCCGTGCGGCTAGGGACCTCAAGCTAATGCAGCCGTGCGGCATTATCCATTGTGACTCAGCATTTCTAGAACCATGCAAGGTGGCAAATTCTAGAAACTTCTTCCTAATTAAGAAAAACGTGTTTCTTAATTAGGAAGGCTCCTCTTCAGCCTTTAATTAATTTGGAACTGTTCCGGAATATTTCCGGAACACTAGGAAGGTCCGGGGAATTACCGGAAAACTTACCGAAATTGCCGGGAAATTTAACCGAAAGGCATGAGCCAGATTTGGGTACTTACAGAAGCCCCTCGGCAACGTCACTTGCAAGGCAAGTGGGGTTGTCGATAGAAAAGGATCCGATCTGGCGAATGCCGAGACGGATTGGGAGACCGAGGTGGTCGAGTGGCTGAACCTCTTATGAAAGGCTACCTACGTATCCCGGAGGAATCAAGCCAGGCCGTAGTTCGGAGTAGGATCCGCTGAGGAATGAAGAAGAGAAAACTGGTCTCTTGCTGGGAAAATAGAAGAGAAAATGGCCTAGGAGGTCAAGCAATTGATCCTACTGGGGATATGCTAGAAGTGACCGAGGTGGTCGGATAACAAAGTCTCTTATGAGGGACTACTTCATTACTGAGGAGTGACGGGGGAACAGGGTGACCAAAGTGGTCGGATGGCTGGACCTTTTATAAAAGGCTACCTACGTATCCCGGAGGAATCAAGCCTTGATCGTAGTTCAAGCATCACTAGATAGTTAGGAACGATGTCTAGGATCCTTGAGGTTTTGACAATTAATGGAGGTTGTCACCTGACATTATTTCATTCCAACGGAAGCTAAAGCTTACGGCGCTATCTCTTCTTGACAAAGATAGAGGGAGCTAAAGCTGGATGACGTTATTTCTTTATGACGGAAATAACGAAGACTAAAGCTTACGGCGCTATCTCTTTTTGACAGAGATAGAGGGAGCTAAAGCTAGATGGCGTTATTTCTTTATGACGGAAATAACGGAGACTAAAGCTTACGGCGCTATCTCTTTTTGACAGAGATAGAGGTAGCTAAAGCTAGAAGAACTTAATTATACTTCACTATTCAGGATAGAGGTAGCTTAAGCTAAGAGGAACTCGAGCATACGTCACTATCCGGGATAGAGGTAGCTTAAGTTTAGAGGAACTTGAGCATACGTCACTATTCGGGATAGAGGTAGCTTAAGTTTAGAGAAACTTTAGCATACTTCACTATTCGTGATAGAGGTAAGCTAAGTTTAGAGTTCTTGACAATTCGGAGGTTGTCACCTAGCATTATCCCGTTATAACGGATTTAACGGAGGCGACTGGGAATAAAGCTTAATTGCTTAAGAGATAAAGGATATCTTCTGAAGAAGATGTTATCTTAGTTAAAAGATAACGGGAATTGCATGCCCAAGTGGAGGGTCCAGGGGCAGGATTGTAATTTTCTGCTCAGAGCGAATGAGGCCGCCCGGCATGAGATGGAGAAAAAGGAGCCGTACGGCTAGAAGCCTGATTTTTCCAGATTATTTAAAATCAGATTTGAACGGGCCATTGGCATTGTGTTGCCGCCCAAGAACGCAGAGAGAGAGAGAGGAGGAAGAGAAATTTTGAATTCCTTCAATTTCCTTTGCTTCCTTTGATTTGAGATGGATCCGGAGGGCAATCCTATACCGAGGCAAGCAAGAAGAAATATCTCCGCGGCCGCTCGGAGGAGAAGAAAGGAGCTCGTGCGAACGGAAAGAAAGTATGACTTTCTTGCGCCTCCGTCGGAGCTTTACCCGGGGAGAAGAGAGCACAAATCGACGAACCCGCGTCCGGTTGGGGTAAGCATTCTTATTTGGCTCAATTCCGTCGATTTTGATTGAGTTTTGAATGATTTAGGGCTTGACCCGAACTTAGGAATTTTCTAGGATTTCCTTGGATTTTTGAATGATTTTGAGACATTGATGATTAACCTATGAGGCTAAGAATATGCATGCGCAATTTATTTGACAAAAATAATGAGAATGACCCACTTTTTTCTCGAAAATAAAGTAAGAATGATAATTGTTTAAAGTGAGACGGAGTTCTTGCATGTGCTAGAACTAAGTCAAAATTTTGAGAAAACATGATTTTGGAAGATGAAAAGGATTCATGCATGCCATTTTTTGAAAGAATAATGCTTATGTGCAAAGAATTGTGAAAATTGTGATTTCGTGCTTTAGGAAAGCAATGGGACTTGACATGACGTGTTTCAAGTGATGAAAAACGCTTTTTTGCCGCGAGGGATGCTAGAAAAACTTTATGAATGCTTTTCTTTTGAAAACATGTGCACTTTTTGAATATATGCATGCTTTTGAAAATGATGAAGGACTGACACATTTCTTTTGTGCTTTGCTTGTCTACAGGAGAACAAGTCTAGAGGACCATCAGAGATTGCAGTCAAGCTTTGGCAGAGGATGCCGGATTTCGAGAAGAATGGGGTGAACCCCAAGGATTTGGTGAGGGCTACCGGCCTGGATTCATTCGTCGAGGCTATCGGCAGGGGTGTTCATATCACCTCTAAGAGCAAGGGCTTGATCCAGGCCCTTTACGAGTTACAGTGGGATAGCACCCATAGCTTCCATCCGAGTGGGGAGAGGCGCGGTGACTCCTGCCGATTTCACGGCTATTGCGGCCTACGAGTTCACGGGAGGCCCGTGACTTGGAGAGACCATATTACGGTGAGGAGTTTCGGAATTTGGTTGGATTTGAGTTGATTCCCAAGGGGCTGGGTATGGAGACGCGGAATGTCGAGGTGGCGATCGAAGCTGCATGCGAGAACTTTCTTGCTAATGATGTGACCGCCCACCGGCTTGCTAGAGCATTTGTGTGGTTGATCTTTGTCGGTCACTATTTTTGCTAATTCAGGACACGGCCATGACTTGCCTCCTCGACTCTCTGGAGGATGTGGATGGGATAGGGACGGTCTCTTGGGGAGAGGCCGGATTGGCGGAGCTCTACTTCTCTTTGGACATGTACAGCCGGAATAAGGCTGCTTCTATGGACTGTTTCTCATTTGCCCTTGAGGTAGTCTCTCTTTCTTTTCTCTTTTCTCTTTTCTGTCTTGGGACGTTTATGAAAGAGAAATGACCCTTTTGATGTTTTGAACATGCAGGTCTGGTTCTGCGAGGTGATCGGGTTCTTTCCGTGGAACCAACAGAGCGATATCACCATTTTCCCTGCTATGGTTCGCTGGAGGAGATGCGAGGATAAATTCACGGGAAGACCCGGATCACCTTCGACTACAAAATGGTGAGGCCGGTCATCAACGAGGATGGGCACGACGGAGTGGACTTCTACCCTTGGGGCGGTATCAGGAGATTTTCTTTGGGAGATGCCATTGAGGCGACTAGGCGAGAGGAGATGGCTGTTGGCGACATGTGATGTCATTTACTTGGGGGACCGTTTCTCGAGCGGCGTGGCCATGTCCCTCCATTGGACGCCATTACTCCTCGGGATCCTCCCGGCACGGATCTGCGGCCCGAAGTTGGCCGAGAGGACGAGATTGCTAGGTACCCGGGCGGCGTGGCGGCGAGAGTACTTTGACATGGATACCCCTACTGCTGTGTTTGTGGAGCGACGGCGAGGACGCCACGAAGCTAGTGAAGGCGGCGGTCACTCGGGGATATGGGGAGGATGAGCCTGCGACCGCCGATCCCTCCTGCGCATCTGTCCTATGTGGTCCATGGAGTTGCAGGAGATTGAGGATACTGTCCCCAGACGCTAGGGAGCCCGGTACACCTTGCCTTGCTGACCTTTGTAAGTATACTTTTAGGGTCTTTCCCTTTTGCGGCTTTCTTTGCTTTTTGCAATTGAGATTTTACGAGATTTTTCGAGATTTTTCTCTTCTTTTTCTCGGGTTCCGGCTCGCACTTATGATAGGGCGATCGGGCGGAATAGAGTTTGGAAGGACATGTCGGTCCCTTACGAGGAAGGCGCTGCGCTTGAGCGGCGGCGGATGCACGGGAGCCGGGCGCGAGACGGCATGTCGGGGGCACGGCGTCTACCTCATCGGCCTCGGAGTACTCTTCCGGTGCCATGCCTCGGGGCGGGGACCATGGCCCGACATTCAGGCGGTGGGTGAGTACGGGCACGATAATGTCCATTTGTCGACGTGAGCGACCGGGAGGACTTGATGAGGAGGCTAGCATTTATGAGGCGAGCGGTGATGAGGAGGAGGAAGAATCGGAGGCCTAGGAGGTCTCTAGAATAGATTTGGAACAAAAACAAACAATGGACAAGATTTATGCACACTTTGTTTATTTTTGCTTTATTACAGCGCCGATGGGCGAAGACATTGTATTTATGCTTTATTTACTTTTCTAATTCATGCTTTTTAAATTTGCATATTATCGAGCCTTGGGGCGATTTTTTGCTTGGAATCGGATGGCTGGGCCAAAATGATTTATAATGGTGTATAAATGCTTGAATGGCCTTGGATATGTTTTTGTACGGGTTTTGGTTGAAAAAGTGGGGTGAAAACTCCCTTGGGCAGCAACTTGGTTCTTTGCAGAATTTCTGAGATGGCTAATGTGGCCGTGCGGTTTTGTCCGAGAGGGCAAATGAAGCCGTGCGGCTCACGGTTATACGAGCTGGTTATTTTACGAATAAAAGCAAGGCTTGGCCATTTCATTTCATTTTCAACTTAGACTTGTCCCAATTGTTCCCGAGCACATTTTGGACCTAAAAGCACCACCTTTGGTCATTTTGCGATGGAGAAGCCCGTTAGATTGCAAAGGGAAGCGAGACCGTTTTACGTCCGATCTTCAATCTTGGGTGAGACACAACTTCCAATCTCATAGGGGCTGCTTGATTCTTCCTTCAAGATCAAGTCTTTATGGCATTTGAGGATCTCCGCCCGATTGGGACCTTTTGAGAGCCGCGGCAAAGTTAAGGACGTCAGGAGACATGTTCTTGCTTTTCTTATAACGAGATTGTCCCGACGCATGAAGACTTCCGAGCCTTGATTGGGGGTCGAGATTGAGGCTATATCTATTCCGGCTGGTCGGAGACGTGCCGGTGGCGGTAAAGCTTGCATCTTTTACGCGAGATTCCTTTGGGGAGGCGAGAGGATGATGGTAGCCCGGACGGGATTGACCTTTCGATATCCGGGCGGAGTTTGGGTCTCCGGATATAGGCTGCGACCACGGTGGCTATGGACGCATTTATCCTTTGCGTATTCTCTGCTCACATTCACCGAGTCAGTGGGGATCTGTCATAGTGGTCTCTTGGACATGGTTAGAGGCTGAGGTGGGAAGGATATTGTCCATTGGTTTTGGGAGAGACACTTCATGGGATTGACGAGGATGGCTCGGGAGACCATTTCATGAGATCAGAGTCATTTGTCTTGACCTTATGGCTGCGAGAGGCTCGGGGCTTTGCCGGGGGCTTTGCCGACTCGGTGCCCTTGGGTGATTTCTCGGAGAGGTGCGCAGAGACAACGGGACCCGAGTAGGCAGGAGGCGACGATGGCTAGGCTATCCACTTCGGACATCCGTTGGTGGATACCTCATTGGAGGTTGCGGACCGGGAGGATATTTCGGGAGTCCTATCTTTGTGAGGGTTCGAGGATTATGCTGGTCATCCTTCTACATACCACCTTAGTATCCGGGCGGTTTGGGGCTTTACGGGAGCCATTGAGTGATTGGGAGGACATCCGGACCATGGAGGTGGTGTCATTGGATATGAGGGATCCGGCCCGGCTTCTCTTTCTTCTCGAGGGCTTGGACATACCTTTGCTTTCCCACCCGGGGCTATCTTCGGGAGCGGGAAGAGTACCATCTTGACCACTTTGTCTACTTGGGTAGTACGAGAGGGAGATGGGAGCGACTCGGGTCATCTTGGAGGAGAGACGTCAAGCTTTATTGGGGGCGGCGCTGACTCGAGCGGGACTACGAGGGAGGCGAGGCTAAGGCGAGTCGCCATAACCCGGTCGAGGTGACTTGGTCGGAGACATGGAGGCTCGGTACAAGAGGTTGTCAGAGTCGCTCCTTTGGCGAGGCTCGAGAGGGAGGAAGTGCGGACTCGTGCTCGGGTAGAGAGAGCACTTATTGACACGGGTTTGGTAGAGGCTCCGGTGAGGATACCGGAGGTCGGGATGAGGATACCGAGCATCATAGATAAAAAGAGGAAGAAGACTCGACGGGGCCGAGGAAAAGGGAAAAGACCAAGAAGACTCGGCGAATGACGGCGACGAGATCTTTTCTTAGGATCCTCTTATTGCCATTTTGCAAACACATTAGTTTATTTAGGCATTTTATTGTATTTTAGATCTTTGTAGCGAGGTTAGCGAGTCAAGAGGTAGGCCGTGCTTGAACTCATCAAGAAGTTTTTAACTTGTAATGAACAAGAAATATTATCTTAAAAATTAATCGAGACACATTTCATGGAAATTCAAATGTCTTATTTATTGGGACCCGTTTTATGGCGAAATACCCTTTATTATTTAGGACGCACTTCATGGAAGCTTGATTGTCCTTTTTATTGTTTAGACCGAACCATATATGGTACGCCTACGTTCCCCTTTTACAAGAAAGACTAAGGGGCTCGGGTCTTCGTAGTTCATTACAGTGAACTATATATATTTTTTTATGTGCGGCTGTGTTTTTGCCTAGACCGCCCTTTTTGGGTTTCGGCCTAGGCTGGGCATTACTCTTTTGCACTAAGATTTTTTATGTGCAACCTTTGTCTTTTGCCTAGACCGCCCTTTTTGGGGTTTCGGCCTAGTGGGTATTACTCTTTTTGCACTTTTTTTTTTTTTATTATTTTTTTCTTTTTTTTTTTCTTTTAGACATAGTATCTTTTGAGCTTATCACCGTTATTTGGGTGGACAAAGGGATTGCCGTCCAGTGCAAGCTTCATGGCTCCTCCCGATAGTATCTTACGCACCACATAAGGGCCGATCCAAACGGGTTCCCATTTTCCCGGGGTTGTCTGCAGTAGGGGCTTCACTTTCAAAACTAAGTCACCCTCTTTGATGTCTACGGCCTTGACCTTTTTATCAAACGCTCACGGCCATCCGCCTCTGGTAGGCTCGGGTGTGTTCCATGGCTTTTAGCCTTCTCTCGTCAGCGGGGCTAACTCGTCATCTTGCATTTGCGCAACCATTCTACTTCATTGACCTTTGTTTTCGGGAGGACCCTTAATGACGGGATTTCCAACTCCACTTTGGTAACACTTTGCTTCCATCCCGTAGGTTAAGGCAAAAGGAGTTTCTCCTGTGTTTATTCGACGGACGTTACGCAGCCCCGAGTGCCGGTGCGGCTTTTCGGGCCAATCACGACCACGGGTGGCCATCTTCCGGATGATCCGTTCGGCGTCTTATTAGCGGCTTCACGGCTCCATTAGTCGAGGTGCATGCGGAGACGACTTGTGGCGAGTGATTACGAATTACGACGGCAACCTATCGCGGTCCCCTTCAAAGTGCGACCCATTATCGGAAATGATCTCGTTGGGCACCCCATATACGCACATTATGTTTTCTTTGATGAATTGGGCCACTTTTACGGAAGTGAGGACCTTGTAAGACTTGGCCTCTACCCACTTGGTGAAGTAGTCGATGGCTACTAGCACAAATTCATGTCCATTGCTTCTGTGGGGCTATTTTCCCTATCACGTCAATACCCCAAGTTGCAAACGGCCAAGGAGTCGTCATGCGATGCGGGTCGTGAGGCGGGAGATGGTTGAGGTTGGCAAACCGGCGGCACTTGTCGCATGCTCGGACGTGCGGGACACGATCTGTTTCCATGGAAATCCGGTAGTAACCCATTACGAGGATCACTTGCATCGGGGCTCGGCATTCATATGAGGACCGCGTGGACCATTGTGGACTTCAGTCATCAATTCTTTGGCCTTTTCTTGAGTGACGCACAAGAGGAGTGGTCCTTGGTATCGCTTCTTGTATAGGTTGCCTCCTAGAATGACATAATGGGAGGCCAACCTTTTCGGGGCTTGCAAGCTCTTGGCTCACGACACCTTCTTTTGGTCTACCTTCTTTGTCTACGAAAGTGACTCTCCATCTTTGAGGAGCTGGTAAATTTGATTGTACCGGGGTTCCTTTATAGGCTCGGGTCCCAGTCTACTTCCTGACGGGAAAGAATTTGGGGCTTCTTTTCTACCCACTCGGAAGGGTTTTATGGCTTTTCCCTCGGGGATCTCTACCAATGAGGCTAGAGTAGCTAGGGCATCTGCGAATCTGTTCTTTTCCCTTGGCAAGTAGTAGAAGGTCACTTCTACAGAGCTGTCGATCCAACTCCTCCATATGGGCATGATACCAGCTGCGAGGTTAGGGTCCACAGTCTTCCACTTGTTGGAAACCTGGTTGATGATCGGGTGAGTCTCAGTAAACTTCTAGCTCCTTGACATTCCTTTCTAAGGCGGCTTCCAAACCGGCAATGCGAGGCTTCATACTCGGCAACATTGTTCGTGGCGGGGAAGTTCAACTTGAGGGCTATGGGTGTATGCTCATCTTTTGGATCGACCGGTAGCATCCCGATACCGTTTCCTCTTTTGTTAGCGGCTCAGTCGAAGAACAATTGCCATCGGTTTTCGGGCTCGGCGCAAAGATCCCTTCATGCAGGAATTGGGGTTCGGGCCCTCTGTCTTCATTCTTTGGGAAAGTTTGCCGGGTGGTCGACAACGCTTGACCCTTGATGGCCTTTACGGTCACATAGTTGATGTCGTACTCTGCTAAGAAGAAGGACCACTTTGCTAGACGCATCGAGAGGGAAGGCTTATCAAAGATGTATTTGATGGGGTCCATTCTTGAGACCAAATTCACGGGGTGGGCTTGCATATAATGCTTCAACTTGCCGACTACCCGGACCGAGTCCTGCGAGGTCTTTTCACATCTTGAGTAATTGAGCTCACTTCCTGCGGCTTAGGTGACAAAGTAAATGGCGTTTTCTATCCGAGAGTCTTTCTTCTCACAGGCAAGCATAGCCCCAGCTGCCGTATCGGTGACGGTGAGATAGAGCGAGAAGAGGTTTACGTCTATGTGGGGGCATAGTAGGAGGATGTACCAAGTATGCCTTGATGCGGTCAAAAGCATCCTGGCATTCTTCGGTCCATTACGTGTCTACGTTCTTCTTCATGAGCTTGAAGATGGGCTCGCACATAGTGGTCAGCGATTGACGAAAGCGGCTAATGTCTTTGCGGTTTTCCCATAAAGCTCTTGACTTACATGCAGGTCGAGGTGGCCTCATATCCATAATGGCTTTGATCTTTTGGGGGTCAACTTCGATACCTCGCTCCGTGACCATATACCCAAGCACTTTTCCCCTTGTCACTCCGAAGGTGCATTTAGCGGGGTTTAGTCTCATGGAATGTTGTCTCGGCCTCTCGAAAGAACTTCCGCGAGTCAACAAAGTGCTTTGCCCGTCCTCGCCTTTGGAGTGGATTATCATGTCGTCTACGTAGACCTCAATCTCCTTGTGGATCATGTCATGAAAAAGCGCGGTCATTGCCCGTTGGTAAGTAGCCCGGCGTTCTTAAGCCCAAATGGCATCAGCTTTGTATAACTAAGTTCCCCACGGTGTGGTGAAGGCTGTCTTTTCTTGGTCTTCCTCGGCCATCTTGATGCGGTTGTATCTGTAAGCCATCAACGAAGGATTTGACTTCGTAGTTAGCGAGTGGAGTCCACCGGGATGTCTATGTTTGGCAAAGGGTAATCGTCCTTGGGGCTGGCCTTGTTCGGATCTCGGAAATCCACACGGCGCACCTTCCCATTGGCCTTGGTGACGGTCACAATATTGGATAACCATGTCGGATATTCGATGACTACTAATGAATCCTACCCGCGATAGCTTCTCAATTTCTTCTTTGACACTGTAGAGACCATTACGGCTTGATCTTCCTCGGTTTACATTTCTTGGCTTAGCATACTGGTGCTAGGGGATTACGTGCTCTACTATCGGCTGTCTAGCCAGCCGGCATATCCTGTATGACCATGCAAACACGTCGACGTATTCCACTGAGCGGATCGATCGGTGCATCCCGTTCAACCCCCTGGAAGAAGTTTCCGATCTGTGTCTCTTTAGGTTCCTCGACGGTACCCAAGTTCACACTTGTCAAAACCTCCTCGGCGGCTTGGGCCCGGTTTTCCTCTTTTACGAAACACTGCTTTAAAGATTTCTTTAATGTATTGTTCATTTAGTGTGTTTGCATCTTGTTCAAATGATTCATTATTAAGCTGTTGTTGAGTTTTGAGTTAATTTATCATTTGTTAAGTTGGCAATAAGAGGATACTCGAAAGATCTGTCATTTCATTCAAAATAAGGGGAAAGATGACATCGATTACATTTTGATAGTCCTCGGGCGTGAGGCCTTCGGATGACTCGGAAGGGCCCGGAATTCAAAGATTCTGACTCGGCGAAGCAGGACAACGGGGTGTTTGACACAAGCCAGGTTGAGAAGGACGAGGTACCAATCAAGCTCGCTATCATTTCTTTGTCGAGTGGCTATCGGCCACGAGAACGTCTCCCAATTCTTCAACGGCATTTGTCTTAGTTACCAAAGTGCGGGGATCAAAGGATTTTCACCACCGTCTCCAATTACGGCAACTATCTCATCATCGAGTGTGAAGTCGATCAAATGCGGGATACGTAGCTTCTTCATCAAACAAGCGTAGCAAGCCCCGCTCATTGTCTTCACTATTGGCGGCTTCTATCTGGCGATCTTCGGAAGAGCTAACTCGAAGGCGGAGAAAGTCCATTACCACGGATGCGACTCTTTGTGCTGTCTGAGTTTCCTTTGAAGACATACTCGTTACGAATGGTAGTGGTAGCCCCGGGAATGTCTGGCAAGTCAAGGAACATTCTTCGAACAGGATTGGTGGCTTTCCCTTACTTTCTCAAGATTCTCCGAGAAGGGTTTTACGCGAGGAGATGCGGTGATCACTTTTATCGTATTGTGTCTCGCCTTTTGTAAAATAATGGGTCGGGGATAAAGCGTAGGGATGAAGAGTGGACCCCTTTATCTTTTACGCCATTCGAGAATTTGGTTTTGTACCCCAAGCCGTATGCGGTAGTCTGTTCCTTTACATCGATGATGGTATTGCGACCACTGAAGTCTTCTACCCAATCCAAGTCCGGGAAGATAACCCATTTTTCTCATCATTCTCATGGCGGGAGGGATTTTATCGGAAGTAGTAGTGAGGTCGGTGCAACACGCTTGTGCTTTGGAAGGAGCTACGAGAGAATCCTGTCAATGCCAACCCTTCGTCATCATGTTTGATTTCCAATATCGGGATGTCTCGATCTTGGTTCCTTCTACCGTGACCTTTGTCTCCATAAATGGTGGTGATAGTACCATCATTTGGTGAAATTTGGCCTTGGTGCAAAGTAGAGGCTACCCCATTTATCTGGTGGATCCGGGGCCGTCCCGGGGAGAGCGATAAATGAAATCGGAATATCAATCACTTGAAAATCAACGTCCGTGACCTTTTTCCGAACCATAGCTTGAGAGTAGCAATCCCCAAAGCGATCGTGCCGTGGAGTCATAAGCCTTAATAGTCGACTAGAAGGCTTCAAATCTGTTGGTTTCGGGTCGATAAGTCCATCATCTTGGGTGGCAAGACATTCATTGCCGACCCTCCATCGACTAATACCCGTGGCAATCGACGCTCTTCTAAGCTGGGTTTGTGATGTAAAGAGGTTCGTTATGACTAGCCCCATACTTTGGCGAGGTCCAAGTCGGTGAAGGTAATAATGTTTCCGTAGTGGATACTTCCAATCATTTGGACGACCTCATGCAGGGTGACATCTATGGGCACCCGTGGTCTTGGCCAAACTTTCTTCTAGCTTCGGCTTATGAGGGTATGAAGAGGTTAACGGGGACCACAAGGAGATATTGGCTTGGGTACACTTCAAGCGAGTCAACACTTGGATCCTCTTTGTCGAGTACGGCTTTTCTACTTAGGCTTATAAGGCCTCTTATCTGTCTTTGGCTCAGAGACGATATTCTTTTGTCACCCTTAGGGCTGCTCAATACTCATACATCCCGGGCCGAGTCATCACATAAACATTAGATTTTCTAGAGTCATTATTCCCTCTTGGAGGATTACATTAGCTCTTTCAAAGTCGAGGGCGGGCTCTTCCGGCGTATGGCCAATTCTGGCGATTAATCGATTAATGGCACTACCGAGGCGTAGGCCGCTTCTCGAATCGATCCCAAGTTAACGGCTTTCGACCTTCTCGGGGTTTCGACTCTACGATTGGCTTAGCGGTTGGGCTGGTTTCGGCTTTACCTTCTCCGTTTAGAGCCTTCACAGTCTCATTCAAACTTTTCAAAGTCAACATGCAACGGGAGTTATCACTTTCGGGGTTTGGAGCACCGGCAACCGGCTTTCTCATCCAGGTCCAACAATTTTTCAGCAGTGGGATCACATTCCTCATCACTGTCAAGCATGTCCCTTCTTTCTCTAGGGGTCGACCTTCCGACGGCATCTTTGACATTGGCCAAACATTTTCTGAAGTGAGAAATTCCATCATCAATAAGGATTTCTGCGAGGTCGAGCCTCATGGCGGGTTTACTGTTCTTCAACTGTCGGGAAGGTTTTCCGGGCTTTTTGGCTTGGGCTAACCATTCTTCTACTGTTCCTTCCGGCACTTCGACCGTGTCTTCATCGGTATCACTGCAGTAACTCTCGGGAACTTTCGTCTTGACTCGATGACCAATGAGGGAAAAAGGTGTCGGGATACTTGACGCCATATAAGAGGTATCTTGGACTCCTCCTCGACTTGGGAATTACCAAGAAAACATCGTTGTCGTCCACAGACATAAAGGGGACTGGGGTCGCCTCGAGACTTAAGACTCTTTCCAGGGCATCCATACACTCTTCTTCGGACAAGGTCTCGTGGAGTGACTATTAACACCGTAACGTAGTCTACTCTCCCCGATGAGAGTTTGGCTTCCGCGATGCTTACGTTTTCCCGGATCGGTGGGTGGAGTCCACTTTCCTCTTTCGGTAGGGCTTCAATTAAATCCCTCCATTCCACCGACCAAGTCTTTGTAAGGAGTATTGAACTCTAGGATGTAGGACTCATATACCGCCTCATCTAAGCTAGCATCCTTTTCCTTTTCCGAGCCTTCACACAAAGCCGCAAATACACTTTGAAGTGATTTCATCCCCTATTCCGGCCCGTGGTTTTCTACCTCATCTTGCCCTTCGGGTTTCACTTCGCCGACTCCAAGTCCATTCCTTCTACCGAACCGTCATCATCAGAATCCATCCATTCCTATTCTCGTTCCCGACCGATTCTTCACTACCACCGGTCCGAGAGATAGGCAAATTCACAAAGGCGTTGACGAAATTAGAGAGGTCGTTGGTACCGGGATTCCAAAGTAAAGGGATTTGGATTAGGCCGAAAGGAGGGAAAGAGTCCCACTGGGGATACAAAGGCCGCGAGGGTGTCGACCCCGACGGCTCGGGATGTCGGGGAAGACCGAAAAGGGACAGCCTTTTGGCAAAGGATTATATGTGGATGGAGGAGGGGATTGGCTATAGGCTAGCTCGCTTCCCTAGTCATCTCGGTTACCCAAACCAAGCACGTTCTCTGTCGAATCGGACATTCTCGACTCTCTCGACCGACTCAAACCGAGGATTCTGCGAACTGTCTGCCCGAGAATTCTGCGCTAACAAGTCGCCGACCCGGTGTTCTCACCCACTTCTTTCTCGCCAAGGGAAAGTGGATAGGAAAGGTTTAGACTCGTGGTAGGTGTTTAGGGAGAGGCTCGTGCAATATGCAAATTAGAATCTTCCAAATTTTTACTTAAAATGTTGTCTTTTATTAATATCTATTTGGTTGGAAAAGGGGTTTGCCCTTCTTTTCGTGAACTCACTCTAGATCCTATATCGCTGGGTTCCGTCACTACGTCTATAAGCCCCTCGTATTTCACCCGTATTTCGACCTCCCAGGTGGACAAACTCGGCGAGGGTCCTATAGGGCACGCGGATCCCACCGACCGAGAGTAAAGAACGCTCCTAACGGGTCTAGCGGGTCATAGGAAATTTCAACGCACGAGCGATGCAGATTATAGTCAAGGCAATACCGGGAAAGTCTCATCTTTCTGCCTTGATAGGATTTTGGCAGATTTTCGCTTGAGCGAATGACGTTTTGACTTTCGGTAATGTCCGAGAAGATAATAGGCATGGGTCGGGCGGCAAAAGTCGGATGACACAGTGTCACATTGAACTTCGTTGCATACGCCGGGCGTGAGTTAGAATCGAAGTCAATGCCGGGTCAAGATCTTGCCAATTTTTCCTTGTCGGAATTTTAGCAGAGCTTCGCTTGAGCGAAAGATCTTTTGATTTGTTGGCAAAGACTCGGTCTTGACTCTTACGCATTCCGTGCAGGTCAAGGTCAATAGTCAATGTCGGAGTCGAGATCTCGCCAATTTTTCCTTGTCGGAATTTTGGCGTAGTTCTTCTTCCGTTATGAACTAAGGCTTGACCTTTACGAGGGTATGCAACCGGGCTATATGACACGGACTAGACCAAAAACCAACCAAAAGTCACGGTTTTTTGAAACGTGTGACACCTGACCGTGCATCGTCGACACCGGCCGCCATGGGGAGGTTGGGATGATTCCGTGCGCGCCCGGGAGCATCGTAAGGCTATCCGTGATCGCACTGAACCACCCTCGGGTTTGAAGGACGTGCGTGCAAAGTGTACGTGATATATCAAAGTGCCAGTAGTGTGCGGTCTCCTAAAAATGTTCCTTTTTGAGTTAAAACAGAGATTTTCGTAAATGTGTTTTAAAGGAATGATTTTCGGGACGGGAAAATGCAACACATAAGCACGTAAATTTTATGGGAGCCCCAAAGCCGCCACATGGAGCCGAGTAGCCCCAAGCCGCTAGGACTCGCGATTAACCTCAATTTTTCCCGGTGGAATTGCCACCGAGGTCGCCCTGGCCGTAATCCAGGAGGATTGAGCCGTACGACTGCATGAATCAATTTTCCAGGTTCCACTCATTTGCTATTTTTCGGGTTGTTTCCCGTTCAAAGTATACACAGATTCCAAGATGCAAATGATGCAATGCAAGGTAAAGAAAGCAAGTACGATTAATGAAATCGGCGACGGGAGTCTAACCCGCTCAAAGGGAAAAGCTTTCTATTTATTTTTTTCGAAAAAGTGATACCGGTACGTGGGATTGTTAAACCACCGGTTATCCCAACTCCCACGTCAGGGAGTGTACAGGAAGGGTAAGTGGTTTCCACCTATATACCGAGTATCGATTTTTGTTTTGAAAATAAAAGCTTTTCTCCTTTGGGATTTTCCCCAGCGGAGTCGCCAAACTGTGAATGTGTGCCCAAAGTTTTTTGTGTTTGTTGGATTCACGCGAGTTTGAAGACATCCGGTTTAATTTGAAAAACGGAGTCGCCACGCCATTTTGATTACCTCAAAACTTTGAAAAAAAGGTTTTATGGGTTCGGAGGTTAAGTTACCCCTTGGGAAGAACGGATCGTCGTTCACCCAAGGTGCCTTGCCGGAGCAAGTCTCCCAAGATTCCATTAATCGTGCTTGCTTGCGTGCTTTCTTCTGTGCATGTGTTTGATGATAAGGAGGGAATGTCCCAAGTCGTCTTCCGGACGTACAAACCATTTGTTGGTTGTCGCTCGGGATTCCTTGGATATTATGTATTCGGGATTATGATCCCGTCCTCATCTTGGACTTGTGATCATCGCATTTTTTGAACCTTGGGACTTGCGTGATCGAGAGAATGACTCTCTTTGTAGTCAAAGATGAGGTTCTTTAGAAAAGGAGGGTCCTTAGCCCATCAATCCTACACTTTAAGATGGTCGAGCTCGTATAGATGCTTCATACTCATCTTAAGTGATAATCGGAGATATAGGGTTCAAAGGTGTCCCTTTTCTAAAGAGATTATGAAACCTTTATGGAAGAAACGATGTAAAGATAGGATCTTTTACATCGGTCCGTTCCGAGGTTACTAATGGGGAATGGGGGAATGTATGTAAAAATGACATTTTTAATGAAAAGATGACATTTTTGGGTTGCAAATGATGCATTTGATTCAAAGAAATGATCTTTATTGCAAATGATGCATAAAAATATGATTTTTATGCAAATGATGCATTTTTATGAAGAAATTGGCATTCATTATGCAAATGATGCATGAAGATTGCATTTTGAAAAGCATATGATGCTAGTTTATGGTAAAGACATGATCTTTAAAGCAAATGATGCTTGAAAAAGAGATTTTGAATGCAAAGGATGCATTTTGATTGAAAAGATTTGATTTTTATATGCAAAGGATGCATAAAGATGACATTTTTATTGGAAAATGGGGATTTTAGGTGCAAAGGATGCACCTTTATATGGAAAGACTACATTTTTTATGACAAATGATGTCTAATGCATGCAAAAGGGGAAGGGGGAATATAAAGATGTGATCTTTAATCTACCAAGTCCCAAGCAATATAAAGGCAATGCAATGAGCAATTTATAAAGCAATTAGGATGCGAGGTTAGGGCGTGCGAGGTTACCAATGGCTTCCTTCTTCTTTGGATGGAGCTAGGAGGAGAGGTTGATCTTGGATCTTCAAGGAGGAGGGAGGTAGCTTCTTGGCCTTCTTCTTCACCTTCTTGGACTTCCAGCAGCTTCTTGGGAGTATTTCTTCGTAATATGAGTAATTGATACCTATTTGTTGTTTTTTAAAATGGGTAGAGGAGGGCTCTATTTATAGGCAGTCTGGATAAGGCTAATGAGGCCGTGCGGCTAGGGACCTCAAGCTAATGCAGCCGTGCGGCATTATCCATTGTGACTCAGAATTTCTAGAACCATGCAAGGTGACAAATTCTAGAAACTTCTTCCTAATTAAGAAAAACGTGTTTCTTAATTAGGAAGGCTCCTCTTCAGCCTTTAATTAATTTAGAACTGTTCCGAAATATTTCCGGAACACTAGGAAGGTCCGGGGAATTACCGGAAAACTTACCGAAATTGCCGAGAAATTTAACCGGAAGGCATAAGCCAGATTTGGGTACTTACAACTACACACCTAGACTAGACTTCATACTTTATCTATTTTCTATTTTTTATACTTTTCCCAAATTGCTTTATTTAATGTCTCTTGCAATCCTAAGATTTTAAAAATCATTTCCCAACCATCTCATCTTAAAATAAGAATTTAAAGACATAAAATGAGCACATAAAATTAACATTAATATTAAAAGCATATAATATAATACTAAAATTAGTGCCTAGGGTTAGGGTCGTTACAATAGTCTCTCAACTTTTGAATAATTACAAAATAGTCCTTCAACTTTTAATTAATTACAGAATAGTTCCTCAACTTTTAATTAATTACAGTTTGGTCCTCCTGTAGTTTTGGACTTTGCAGTTTAGTCCTTCAGTTAAGTTTTTCAGCTAGTTCCTGACTGTAAGGTCAGAAATCTAACGGTTTCAGCCTATAACTATTCAGTTTGACAACTAACTTGGCAACTTAGAATTGGCCAAAACTCTAACAATTCAACCCAAAAACATAATCAACATCATAAGGCCATTTGGCCGAACCCTCTCATGCCTAAAACATTATTTTTGTTCCATCTTTTCCTCCAAGAACATTGACATAATATTTTAATTCACCCCAAAATCATAATTAGGGATTTCTACATCTTAATAATTCGAGTTTCTTATTCTTATTATTCAAGATTTAAGATTCATCATTAGGTTATACTCCTAATCATCCAACACTAAATTTTCCCATATTATGATCATCAAATCAATTATAAAACCCCAAGATCAATCATTCCTAAATTTTATTAAACACTAACTTCAAATATTCATAGAAAATTCGATACTTAACCAAATTGAATGAAACGAATTTTGGATTGTAGGGAATTACATTACCTTAATTTTGGCTAAGACGAATTGATCAAAGAAGATCAGAAATTCCGGCTGCTCTTCCTCTCCTTTGCGGCTGCCGTCCTCCTCTAGGGTTTAGGGTTTATTTTCCCTTTTTTTTTTTTTGTCAATGATTAAGGAAATTGTGATAGGTTTAATTATTTATACTTTGGGTATCATCCTTCTTGGGCTACTTAACTTCACAAGCCCACATACTTAGCCCAACTTGATTAAATCCTTCAACTCATTTAATTAATTTCAATAATGGCCCAATTATTAAATGCTAATTAATAATTGAAATTAAATTAATTATTTTCTAATAAAAATAATTAAATTAAAAGTTTAAAATCTTCGGGTTCTTACAATTTTCTAACCCATTTTCTCTCTTTTACCTCACTTTTCATACACCTACTACACTAGATATGTTCTTAATTTTCCTGTAAATAATAAATGTATAATTTGTAGTGAGATAGAGGGAGTATAATATTGATAGTTGAGTATGTGTTTTAGTATAAAAAGAAAGGTATGCATGACTAAATAATTATTTTTGAGGATACAATTATTAGATGGTTCAGTCAAGCAGGTGATGAGTTTCTGGTTGTACATTTTTTTTTGTAATGAATAATTAAGGGAAATGATTCCAGTTTGACCCGTTAAATGAGCCTCTAGTTTTGTATTTTGGTGTTATATGTTTAAAAAAATTTCATGAAAAAGCATGAACTATGGACAGAAACTTGTGCAAATAAATACAGCTTATTTAAAAAAAAAAGGTGATATTTTTTATGGAACAGAGTGGAACGAGTATTTGATGCTTGGACTATTCGATTTCCTCTCCGAACTCTTATCAACAAGACTAGAATGGGAGTATCCGACACAGATATGACAGAATAAATCAAAGTGACAGTTTCGTGTAGCTAGGAAACCAGCAAACTCAACAGAACACATATGTGAGAACAGATGTGAGATACAACTGTCTACACATCCAACAATATGCAGCGGAATAAAATAAATAAACACAAGAATTATAAACGTTTACTGGTTCTAATTCCAGCAAACATTAGGCTTACGCCCAAAAAGCTTTTCGCTATTAAAAAAGTGTTACTTACAAAAACACAAATAAGTGAAAACAAAAATATAAAATACTAAAACAAGTTCTAATCACCTTCTATGATAAGAGCAGTCTCCCTTTTCCAAGTAGATCATATTCTAATCAGAAGTAAAACAAGGAACTTGATAAAAAACTAGATGTGAGTTCGAATGTAAGACACAACCTTCACTCACAACCTAAAAGGTAAAATTGAAACGTGAAGAACAAACATCAATTTGTCTTCCAAATAGTTTTCTAAAACCGTGTCTTCTCTTTGTGATGTTTACTTGTATTTATAGGCACTTTGAGAAGATCTTCACGTCAATCGAACTCTTCCATATGTGAGATTCCAATTCCTACATGAAAACATAAAGCACACTCACAAGAAAAGAAATTTGTTAGTAGGTTAGTCATAGTCTAAATATATGTACATAAATAAAGATATTTACATATTAACAATGTCCTTTTCATAATAGGACAATATAAATCTTTCCAAGAAAGTCATAAAATCAACTTACCAAATATACCAATTTGATTCGAAATAGGAAAGTAAATATTCCCTAAAATCTTACTCTTTCAATCTCCCCATATTTTGGACTTTCTAGTCAAAACTAAAGATTTATGTTGTGTATACGATGACCAATATTTTCAGATTCGAAAACTCCCCCTGAATGGATGTGTGTGCAAATGTTTCAACACATCCACACAAAAACTGCATAGAACATGTTAGTATAAAAAAATTGCAATTTAACAAATATCAACTAAATAACCATTCAACAAATGTATTTAGGGATTACAGACCATGTCTTAAACTAACAAATATTAAAAGCAAAATAGAAATTGTTTAGGAAAACCACCACCGTTAAAACAAAAATTAAAACTAACTAAACTCCCCTTGAGTTTACAGTTCCCAACTTCTCCATGAAGATAAATCAGCAGCACACACAGAATCAGGATTATCACCAACAGCTTCTCCAGTTTCTTCTCCCCCTTTTTTACTAGAAAGTTTAGTCTGCCGTCTCAGGAGTCTTGCCTTCAGGGCTTTGAGATTGTTGGCATGGGACTGGGAGGCAATCAATTGGTCATTAAGAGCTTTGGAGAGAGCATAAGTCGGCAATCTCAAAGATCAAGATCTTTCATTTGATCCTAAAAAGGTCCACAGATGTGTGGCTGGATATACCCACATCCTGCATTGTAATTTCAGGAACAACCCCTAAAGGGAGATCAACAAATCTTTGCTTTGGGTCCAATAGGGTTTTGGTCTCTTTAAACAAATCAAACTTACTTACTCCAATTACTACTACCACCACTACTACCACTAACACCACTACCACTACCACCACTATCACCACCACCACTACTACTACTACTACCACCACTACTACTACTACCATCACTACTACCACTACTATCACCCCTACCACTACCACCACTACTACCACTACTACCACTATCACCACTGCTACTACTACAACAACTACTACTACTACCACCACTACTACTACCACTACTATCACTACCACCACTACTACTACCACCACTACTACTACCACCACTACTACTACCACCACTACTACTACCACCACTTACTACTACCACCACTACTACTACCACCACCACTACAACCACCACTACTACCACCACCACTACTACTACTACCACCACTACCACTACTACCACTACCACCACTACCACTACTACTACTACTACTACCACTACTACTACCACTACTACTACTACTACCACTACTACTACCACCACTACTACTACCACCACTACCACTACCACTACCACTACTACCACTACCACTACTACCACCACTACTACTGCCACTACTTTCACTACCACTACTACTACCACTACCACCACTACCACCACTATTACTACCACCACTACTACTACCACTACCACCACTACTACTACTACCACCACTACTACCAGCACTACTACCACCACTACTACCACTACTACCACTACTACTACCACTACCACCACTATCACTACCACTACTATCACTACTACCACTACTACCACTACCACTACTACCACTACTACCACTACTACTACTACTACCACTACCACCACCACTACCACCACTACCACCACCACTACCACCACCACTACCACCACCACTACGACCACTACTACTACTACTACTATTGCCACACTACTCTTTTGCCGCTACTACACTACTTATGCCGCTGCCATTCTACTTCTTCTTGCCACATTACTTTCTTCTATGCTACTTCGCATTCGCCGCTACTACCACTACCGCTACTACCACTACCGCTACCACCACTACCGCTACCACCACTACCGCTACTACCACTACTGCTACAACCACTACTACTACTACTAACAATTTTTGAATTAAAAAATTAATTTTTAACAGTTTTTTGAAAACACAGTTAACTTTTTTACAGTTTTTGTTAAGTTCTATATTGTATATTAACATTTATTTATTTTTCAAATTTTTTTTTTTTTTGATAAAGAAGACTATTTTTGATGTTGGTTAGTCCTGAATTTTTTTGCAAAAAGTTATACAAAAAAAAATATAAATTTTGAAAGAAATTAAACTTAACTTTCTTTTTAACCCAAATTTCCCTTTTGTTATTTTTTAGTGCCCACTTTTTATTTCCTCCCCAAAAGGAACGAAAAGTCGAAATCTCTTTCCCTCCTTCTCATCTCCCGCTTCCCTCAAAATCTGTACCGCATAAACCACATAAATACACACAGTGTCCCACCCCAAAAGCTAAGGGTCCGCTCCCGAGTTTCAGAAGGAGAGAAAGGAAAGGGAGGGGGAGAAGAGAAGGGGAAAGAAGAGAAAGGGAGAGAATTCAATGTCTCTTCTACCTGCTCCCGAATTTAGGAAGGAAAAAAGTTTAAATTACACTTATATTCTTAATGAATGAAGAATAGATATATATTTGAGGAGTAAAGTAGGTATCTCAAAAAAGTTGGTTAATAAAATTTTCTTTTCATTCCTCCCACTTTTGGGAGGATTGTGAAGGAAGGAAAATCTTAAAAAATTTCCTCTCATTTCCCTTCACTTTCCTCTTAAAAAAACTCGAGAGCAAAGCAAGGACTTCTTTCTATTTCCTTACCTTTCTTTAGTTTTTTAAACTAAACTAGGGAGCACACCCTAAATCTAGGGCTGTAAACGAGTCGAGCCGAGCCGAGCTTTGAAGTTTCGAGCTCGAGCTCGAATAAAAAATATCGAGCTCGAGCTTTTCTCGAGCTCGAGCCTGACGCATGTTCGAGCTCGGCCTCGAATCAAGTTTCGAAGCTTTTCGCGAGCCGGCTCATGAGCTTTTCGCGAGCCGCTCGAACTCGAGTTTTAACGAGCCGAGCTCGAGCTTCGACTTATTTTTGAAAAAAATCGAAATCAAACGAGCTTTTAACGAGCCGAGCTCGAGCTTCGACTTATTTTTTGAAAAATCAAATCAAACGAAGTTTTTAACGAGCCGAGCTTCGAGCTTCGACTTATTTTTTGAAAAAAATCGAAATCAAACGAGCTTATAATCGAGTCGAACTCGAGCTTCGACTTATATATATATATATATACTAAAATTTATTCGAGCTTTTAACGAGCCGAGCCCGAGTCGAGCTCAAACGAGTCGATCTCGAATGCAGCTCGCCGAACATACGAGCCGAACACGAGCCGCCGAAAAATGACGAACTTGAAAATCGGTTTCAGCTCAGCCACTCGGTGCCCCACTCGAACTCGAAGGCTGAAATGAGGCGGGCTGAGCCTAGCTCGATTCGTGTAACAGCCCTACCTAAATCATACTCATATTCTCACAAGCCCGGAATTGTGTTGAAGGAAGAGCAGCTCCGATCTCGACCATTCCATTCGGTGGCGGCCGTTCCAAAATCGAACTCATTTTGGCCGTGGTTGCAGCCTCATCGTCGCCGCCGTTCATTCTAAACCCTAGCTGCGTATCAACCCCAGAATTGGAGTTAAACCCCCGGTATTCTACTATCTGCTCTCGAGTATCACCTGGAGTTCCAAAAACTCCATTTTCTCTTTCAAAATTACAATCTATTTTCCATTGCGCTCTGTGGTTTACTTAATTGCTGGATTCATCGTTCCTTTTGATTTGATTGTACTGTTTTCATTTTTTAATTGCTTCTTCATCTCCTTTTACACTGATAAAAACCCTATATGATGTACTGATCTATTTGATTGGATTTTGATTTTCCCATTTTTCACTTTAAAATCTTGTTTTTCAAAGTGAAATAGTATATGCTTATAAATTAGTAGCATTTCTATTTTTATCCCGCAACAAGGATAATAATCTGCGAATCCTGTGCTGAAGTAAGTCGTAACGTTATTCATTGGTTCCATATATGATATGCATTTTTTTTCTGGCATTGGAAGGAGCTGATGTTGTCATCATTCCTGCTGGTGTGCCAAGGAAGCCCGGTATGACTCTAATGTGAGTGTTGCAGCCATCCTTTTCATTGGTTCTATTATATGAGCTCATTGCATCATACATGCCACACCCAAAGCGAATGAGTTGTTGTCTGATGAACTTATTACAGCTCTTACAAAACGAACTCAAGACGGTGGGACAGAGGTTGTGGAAGCCAAAGCTGGAAAAGGTTCAGCTACACTATCAATGGCGTAAGTAAAAAAATAACACAATCTTTTCACTTTTCTACTGATTGATTAGTGATACGTGGACTTTGTTAAGTTTGTGTAACTTTGATAGAGTGACTTGGCCTCATTTGAGATAGATGGCTGAACAGTCTGATGTATGTCAGATTAGACATACTTCAGTGTCGAGCATGCATTCTTCAAGCAGACATGCCTTTTTGCTTGCCCTAGTATTGTCATTGACTAGTTGTGGCATCAAAATGAATGGTGCTTATATTAACCAATTACATGGCTCTATGTCGTATCTTGACTATTTTCTATCTATGAGCATGACTGAGAGTCTATGTAGCAATGATCCAAATTAGAAGAGTATGGTAATCAAAGGTTGTTGGATATCTGCCAACTCTTGTTTTATGTGCATTTACATTTTGGAGCTGTCAATTGTTTTACTTTGTTTATGCAAAGGTTGATTGGGGCCAATTGTTTGATTTGCAGGGAAGTTTATGCTGTGTCAATTGTTGGGCCTTTTCCTACTGTTGTTGTCAATTAGTGTAAATGCCCACCTTGATAGCCATAGAAAGCTAGGTAAGCCTGTTTCTTTGACAAATTGTATCATAGCTCAGAGCTAATTGTGATTTGATATCATAATCTTAGCATGTCTTGTATTGTGAATGAAGTTTAAGTTTGGTGCACTTATGTCATCGAAGGCATGAAGCTAAGATGTTTGAAGCAGCCGCACAGCCCATATGATGATGATGATATGCATTTGAATAGTGATTGATCTTTGAATCTGGGAATGCCTTCTTCTATTTGATTCTTTTGGCTGTGAACTGAAGTTTTTAACATTCAGGTATCATCTCCACTCTGCCCCTTGTCTGAATCAAGTCATAATGCATTTCTTTTCCATCTTGCTTTCCATCAGCTGCCATAGACACAATCTGCTCATTGTTTTCTGAACGTTGCCCTTCCTCTATTTTTTCTTCTGTTATTTTCTCCAAAACTTGCTTATTTTCCATGGTTTTGCTCTTATCTTGCCCCTGTCCCCTTTTTGGATCATTTCCAACTTCAGTACCCATTTTATTGTACCTGTTGTTGTTGTTGTTGCTGTTGTTGTTGCTGTTGCTGTTGCTGTTGCTGCTGCTGTTGTTGTTGCTGGGAATTGATAAAAAGTATTTCTGATGTTAGTTTTGTTTCCTTAAATCCTGTTTCCCATTGTTGCATGTAGATTTGGAATCTATCCCATTTTTCTCAATGATAATAAAGTGCCCTTCCTGTTTGTAATCATTCCTGATGTTAGTTTGATCAATTTGTTCGTCTCTGTTTGAGGAAATTAACTTTTTTCGTGGTTTTGAACGGCTAAAGACAAACCCCAACTTTTTGAAAGCAGTAATTTGATGGATTTTTTATGATATTGAGCATTGAGGTTTCTATATGTTGTAGAGAAACCAACTTAATATTAAGAGCTAGATTCTTTTAATTTTCACTCTTGTTAATTTCTTCGAGAAGTTGGCATTTGTACAGTTGTTGAGTGGTTATGGAGAAACCCACTAATTTGAAAGGCCCGCTTAGTTTGATCACCTCCCTCATTTTTATTTTCACAAATTGATATCTCCACTGGGTTAGTAAAAAAAAAACATCGTTTTTTTTTTTACGCTGGTTTTGGGCTACCAGAGAAAAACCCATTTTTTGGAATTGTCTAGTTTGATCAGGTTTATTAGTTTTGCTTTGTGAAGTTGACATGTCTACCTCATTCGATCTGTTAAAGCGAAAACCTATAACTTTTCAAAAATCTCTTGAAATTTGGTGTTATCTGTGAATTCAAGTTAGCCTTAAGAATATTTGTGTACTAGACCAGTCTGCTACTATGTTTTGACTATATCTCTGTTGGTTCTATTTACAAGGACAGTATAACAAATGGCTTGGCAAGAGAGATGGTTCTGTGAACTGATGTTCAACTCAACTATGTTTTAACTTGTAGGTACGTGGTGAGCTAAATGGATATGAAGAAAGATGGTGGAGCCTATTTTTTGTTTTTACATCATTTTGTAGTAGTGTTAGACTAGGAGGGAGGATTACTCCTTGAATTTCAGAAACATTGCATGCGATCTGTTTACTAATTATGACCACCTATTTATCTGCCAAATCTTCAAAAAATAATCCATTAATTCATTACCCCCAATGTTTTTGTAGCTGTCCAAAACCTGGTCCTTGAAGGAGGGGACTTATTTTGGCATTTTCACCTCTTGCATGTTATTATACATTTCAAAATGAGTAATTGTTAAATGTGGTCCTTGAATTTCAGAAACATTGCCTGTCTATGATCTAACAGTGTCTCTAGTTTTGCTCCCACTTCACAGGATGTGCCTGATTTTGCACCAGGGACGCAGAAAAAAGTGACAGGGGAAGTAATCAGGTGGAATAATGTTTCCGGTCCTGAGAAAATAGATGCAGTTAAGTAGATTGAGTTACTTGAAGGGGAAATTGAGGAGCTGAACCGTCAAGTAGGAAGAATGTCTGCAAATGGACCAAATGAACTGTTGGACTATCTTAAGACTCTTGAACCTCAGAATCTGAAGGTTAGGGAGTTGACTGCTTTTTGTTGGGAGAGTTCTGCATATATAGTTGCTTTTTTACTAATTTATGTGGAGAAAGTGTTAAATCTACTAAAACTCAAATTAGCATACATGAATTTATGATTTGTTGATACTACCTCCGTTCACCCAAAGAATCCCACTTGCCATTGTACTATTATCCGACATTCACCTTAATCATTATGCTTTTTTTATTAGCATATAAACCACAATACTTTGGGAACCTACCATCCCGGTCCTAAATTCGTGCCCTAAGGCTGCAATTTCCGAACCAAGATGATAGATTTTTCATAGTACGGTCGTTTTTATGTTGATGAAAAGGGAAAAAGACTAATTAGGGTCCAAAGTTTAGGGAAAGTGTCCCAATTAGGGTATGATGTTCTACTTTTGGCAATTTAGGGTTCAAAGTTAGCAACATTAATCATTTTTTTTTTCAAAATCGCTAACAAACCCCAATTAAATTGACACGTGTGACTTAACTGGGGTTATTTTTTTTTCTCCCTTGGCCTTTCATCATTTCTCTTGTGAAAATTATTGATGACAATGCCAAAAGCATTGATATTTTCATTAAAAATAACCCCAGTTAAGTCACACATGCGAGGGACGTGTGATTTAACTGTTTTTTGTTAGCAATTTCGTCAATAAACCCCTAACTGGCCAACGTTGGTAACTTTGAACCCTAAATTTACAAAATTGGAACATCAAACCCCGATTGGCACAATCCCCTAAACATTGGATCCTGATTTTTCATTTCCCCTAATAAAAAATCAGAATAGTTAGAATAAAAGTACCCTCAAATTATAGTGGACAAAGGACAAAAACGAAGTTTACCTCTTTCAAATACCGATGTACGATGACCCTCTATGACTAAGCTAGCAAATGTCAAGACAACCAGCAATCAGGGAAACCATTTGGTCCCTAATTTAATTTCATACAATACATTATCTTTTCGAACATGAAGAATTAGTTTTTGACAAAGCAAAATAGATGAAGGGACACGATGTTAGAACATGTTATAATATGAGGTTACATTTACAATAATGAACTCCTATTACCATCAATTTTAGACACAACTTGTAATTGCAGACAATTGGCCCTTGTTTCCTTAATTGACCAATGGGATTCTGTTTTCTGAATTAGAACATGTTATATAAGGTTGGAGTATAATATCCATTATTTCCTTATATTGGCTTTGACAATCTTCATGTGGTTTGACAGACGAGTGTTACGGAGACAAGTGCAGCAGAACTTGGGAAGCTGCTATATTGGTTGATGGTGTTCGGATATAGTCTTCGTAACATTGAAGTTCGTTTTGATATGGAAAGAGTACTTGGCTCTCCACCAAAGCTAGCAGAGTTGCCTCCTGGTGAAAATATTTAGAAAAACCTGGAGCATTTTATTATAGAAATGAACGGAGAATGGAGCACGACATCAATCAGTCACTGGGCGTTACATTTTCTTCCAGCAATGAGTTTTACTTATATATGAAGAAGTTCGGTTGGCCATCATGGATAATGGGTTAGTTCTTCATAACGAAAATACTGCACATTAGCTACATGAATTATTTAGCACTTTAGCTACATGAATTATTTAGATATATCAGAAATGTGATGGGAACATTGTAGGAACACAGGAAACACTTTTGCCCTCTCAAAAGCTACTGGGTATTTGAAACCTTTGATTCATGCTTTATGAACTCGTACTGCTGCTCAATCATTTCTCTTAACTTGATGGAACAATGCGTTTCTTGTTTGTCGTGCTATGTTTCAGTGCATCCATGGAGATGATTTTCCGAAAATGTATTATTTCTCACTGTTTTTCTTCACAATCTACGCTTTCAATTATAACTACAGAAGCTAGCACTGGAATTAGGACAGATCTCAGATGCACACTAGCTAGAATTAGTATAAAATTCATGTGGACATTGAATTTAGGACAAACCTCGTGTGGGCAGTATGACATTAACCATAACCAAAAGCTGCAAAATCAATTCAACCAACATTCAGAAACTAGTTGAACCAGAGGGCTAATGAAGTCTGGGGTTGCATTTCAAAACCAATTGTTTAAGAGAATAGTAGCTCTGGATCTCTATATATTGAAGGCTTGCTAGACTAGTTAATTTTCGACGTGAGATATGCACGCATAGCCTAACTTTGAGCTTACACGTGGACATAAAGTTGGATGGGTGCTGAGCTAAATTATTGGGGTCCAACTTTGGGCTCGCACATATATATAGGACACGCTTTGATACAATAATAAAGTTTGAGATTACATTTCAACTTCTTTCCTCAAAGGTGGCTCGGCTCGAGCCATTCTCTACAACTTCTTTCCTCAAAGGTGGCTCGGCTTGAGCCGTTCTCACACACTATCTGTGTGGACTGTTGTCGTAAACTGTCTTGCTGAAATGATGTCGGCCTATATTAGAAACTGAGCAATTGAGAGAGGGGTTAAATTGGAATTTGGAAGTAAATGTTGTATTTTTGGATATATAAGTTTGAATTTCAGTTTTGTGGGAGAGAAAAAAGGGGATGTTATGAAATATAAATTTAAATTATTATGCAGGTTTCATTTTTTTTTTTTCAGTTTTATACACACAAATCTTCAGGGTGTGTGGAGAGTGGGGCCCAAAATCAAATTTGGCTGAAAAGGAAATTACTGTAAAAAGCCATTTTCAGGTATTTAAATTACAGTTGTAACAGAGCAAAACAGAGTACTGAGATATGAGGAATTGGTTGAGTAGTTTGATGCTATAATTCAGCACAAAAATCAGTTTGAATTTTGAATTTCAGTTGTGATATAGAAAAAGGGAGTAACTTTGAAATCCTAAATCCTCCCAGATAAAAATTAAAAAAATAAAAAATACTCCACGTCCCGAAATAAATGTCGCACTTTGATATTTTTTATCAACCATTTAATGATAAGTTGTTTATCTCTACGAAAATTTGAAAATGGTTACGGATAGTGTTTCTTTTCATGTAGCAATAACTATTGTTAACCTAAAAACAGATCAGCAAAAGTCGATACTCTTCTGTGCACCAAGTCAACTACTAAATCTTTATGGGCCTTTTAGGCAACTCATAAGGCCTTAGACAAAGTTTAGCTCACCCTTAAACGTCTAGAACTGTAATTTGCAGAAAGCCTCCGGTCCCACTGACTCTGGTTGGGTACCCATGAAATCGGGTTCCCATCAATAGCACACCATCTTAAATTCAAAAGGGCAAAGGAAAGATCTTCCACCGAGTCCTTGAAAAGTTTCAGTATTCTATAATCAGCCTCTTCCGACTCTTCTGCATGAACAAAGTAGTCCTCCAAGATTTTCCTTTTTTCCTCATCAGCAATATCTTCGTCAGGAATCATTCGCATGCTCAGAACCTGAAGAGCTTCCATGGCAGTGGTGAAGAAGCCTCTTTCCACATATGCAGTGAATACAATAGCACAGGTTGAAGCATCTGGCTGGATCTTCTCCTCGTGCATCCTCTCCACGAGATGCTCGATTATATCTATTCTCCCCTGGTTCAATCATTTCAGTCAGACTGAGTTGAAATTTCTAGTTGTATATTTGCGAAAACTAAAACCACTAACATAATAATTTACGGATTTAATTAGAAAGGGGGTCAAAATTACAACTTGAGTGTTATTTTTCCTTCAAGAAAAGGGGTCAAAACTAAATTTTTTAGAATTTCATTAGGATGATCAGATTGACATTAATTCTTGGTCAAAGTTCACTTGTGTTGACCATCAAAAGTCAAATGTGGCCAATATAAATGGGACGGAGGGAGTAATTGTCAAAAGATAAGGGGGTCAAATGACTCCCTTGTCTACAATGTTCCTTTGAAACTGCACACATGTATGTACAATTCAAATACATGCATATGGACAGACTGAATGTATATATCTATCTAGTATAAATATAGAGATAGGAAAGTGAGCTCAAATTACCTTGTCACATGCTACTTGGAGAAATGTGTTAAACAACACAGCATCAGGTTGAATCCCTTCAGAGCATCCTCGATTCAGAAGATGTAACGCTTGGTCAAAATCTTCATTTGCCAATAGAATCTGAGAGTCCAATTACTCTATAAGAAGGATGGTGATAAAAAAAACTTTGTACAATTTCCACAACATAAAACGAGCAAGTATTCATGCAGAAGTTTGAAGCGCCAATCATGGGAATGTGAACAAATTAAAAAAAGATTATTTAATGCCGTCTCATGTTTTAAATTTCAGAGATGAGATGAGTATCCATGAAGATCATTATCATCTCCAGAGTGCAAATGGAAGAATGAGCATGATCAAATAGGAAAGAGTTGAGAAATGTATGCAAGCAAGATGGCATAGTGGCTTGATCAGCATTAATTACTATAAACATGGTTCCACGAGAACAACAAAACCCTAGTCCCAAAATGAGTTGCTATGGTAAGGAGTTGTTAAACCATCCAGTACACTCTCTCCGTGCCCAACTCTATAATAACAGACATCTCACCCCCTGATGTGGGGTACTAGTGACGACATAATTGGAAGTTGAAACAATGTCGATGCGTTGTTTAGGTTGACATGTGATTATTGCAGAGAATCAAATTGGTATTCTGATGTCAAGTAATGTCACAAATGAGTTTGGTGTGCTTTACGTCCTTACGATAATGTCTATATTATGTTATATTGGTTCTTTTGATATCTTAAATGATCCTATTGGTATTGATATAATAGACAGAATAATAGCATGGAGATCATATCATAGGTGCATTATGTCTATCAAGTACATTCTGGTCACCACTTACAGACACACAACAATAACAAAAAAAAAAAAGAGAGATCAACAAAGAAAGAACGACAAGAAAAACAAAGAGTGCGACTGCGCACCCACAATAAAAATGATTTTTCTTACTGTATAGCCACGGTTCGCAAGTCAGATGAAAGAAAATGTGAATGCCAACTACATATACTCACATATCGCAGGATGACTTTGGTCAATCTACTACTCCAACTACATATACTCACATATCGCAGGATGACTTTGGTCAATCTACTACTCCATACCTCCCTAATTGAATGTCCATTTAAAAAAAAAGTCCCATAATGAATTTCCTTTTTGAAAATAACTGTCCCTAAATGTTTTCTTTACCATTTTTTTTCACTGGTCATTTTATACATGCAAAACTAAATGTTTAGAAAGTAGATAACAATAATATGTATGCATCTTTGCCATTTAATTGTACAAGAGCAAACATTATCAGAATGTCCCCTAAATGAAATTTGGATTTTCATTCAGGGGCGGAGGGAGTATTTAACATATTAAAGCATAAGAAGTAGAGGAAGATAATTGTAGATATTTCCACATAACCATAAGCCCTGTTCTAATTTCATTCAAAAAAAAAAAAAGAATTGAAAAACACAAAAACAGCAAATAAACCATTCCTCCAAACACCCAAATACATATGATTGTCTATCACCACTCCAATTAATTAAGCAAGGCTTTTATTGTGATTACCTTTATTAAAGCAGTATAAGTTTGCACTTGAGGATAGAATCCATCCCGGATCATCATAGAAAGCAGTGCAAAAGCAGATTTGAATGACCCGACAATGCTGCAGCAATCAATCACGATAGTGTAAGTCGCTGCATCTGGCTGATGACCACATAATAACATAGTTTTGAATATATCGGCCGCCATCTGACTCTGAATCACAAATAAAATTAATGTTAGTATCCACAAAGTACAAGAATTTGGTTTGTCAGTTGGCAGAACAGCTGAGAAAAAAAAAAGATTGTATAAAGTATTTACCTCCCAGCGTCAATGAGTGAATGCAACACCGTATTATAAATTGACGTTCCTAGAGAAGAGTTCCTACGTGAGAACTGATTTTCTGCCAACTGCAAGTATTCTATTAGCTCCTTTACCATCCCTTCCGTTCCAAGTGCTCTCAGTTGTACACGGCCAAGAATAAGCAAGTGTGATACCAATATACCAAGCTGTATTTAATTGTTTACCGATATTCCCTAAACAAGGGGACACAGATAGCATAAATGAAAATATTGTCTTTTGGGTAGTTAGCATAAAAGAGAAAAAAGGAAAGCAGACAGAAAATACATAAATATACGTGTCGCCCTTATTTTACTATTCAAAATTCTAAATTGATAGTAGTTGGACAAAAGAAGAGAGAAAAAAAGGTGTTTACCAAGTTCATAATCGATATATAACTATGGTCAATGCCATGCCGCCACATGTCCTCTTCTATAGCTCTTATCCTTTTAGCAACATCTATTTGTGATGACGTATCGCCTTCTTCATATGGGGCATTCACATTACCAAACAAAGAAAATAGTAGCTCATATGTTCTGATATCAAGCTTGACTTTCAACTGCCTCATTTTACTGAAAATTTGAACAGCACGTTCGGGTTGATCCTGCAAAAATTGGAAGAGATGTAATTATAAACTATGATCACATTCACAATATGAACTACAAAAAAACTGACTGGAATATTCTCTATGCCTAGAGTCACTATTTGACTAAGCAGAATCAGGAAGAAGAAAGGGCATCATAAAGCAAAAAATGATAAGTTTGACTTGAAGATCTCGTTTCATTTAATACTTACTAACCAGGATGGCACATGCTTCAAGAAAAGTATTATAATGATAAGGAACAGAGCTGTTGGGTATCTGATTTATGAAAGCCTCAGCCAAATCCAATTTCAAAGCTTTACTGCAACCAATTGATAAGGTTGCAAAAGTTGAATCATGTGGCTTCATGTTCTTCTGTTGCATTAACTTTAACTGCAGAGTGAAGAAAGAATAGACAAATGATTTTATGTTTCAAACTACTCAAGAGAAAGATAATTAATCACTTTTAATATAAACATGTACGTCCTCCGTCCCTAAATGAGTCTCGATTCTATAAAAGTTTGTCCCTAAAAAAGTGTTCTTTTTCAAGGAAGTTACTAAATTCATAACAAATATATTAGTACAAGTGTATAAGGTGGATATAGGGGTGCTTAAGTATATTTGCTATTAAAAATGGCTTAAATGTCAACTTCCTTAACTCTCACTCAAAGTCAAAAAACGGATACTCATTTAATGACGGTGGGAGTACAAAGGAGAAAGAGAAGAAAAATATAATCAGCAACTTTAGAAATGTAATCATAATTAACGAATGAAACAGATTATCTTACAGCTAGTATGCCATCACGAAAACCTCTCGCACCAACAAGAGCTCTTATGAAGCCATCATATGTCCCACAAGAGGGATCCACACCAAGATTTTGCATCTACCACATATAAAAATGACAGTCAGGAAATGAAGGATGCCAATGACTATTCCATCCAGCAAACATACAGAAAAACTAAAGCTAAGGTGCAGAACAATAAGAGCTCAACAAGTATGGACTACAAAATCTGTCGAAAAAAAAATAAAAAAAACCAACAAGTTGGAGATCTATAAAATATAGATATACAATTTTAAGTTGTCACCCGTAAAAACAACCGCTCCGCAAGCTCACAATCTTTAGCTTTTGCACATGCATGTATCAAGTCACTATAGGACCATCTCAAGAGCTTCATCACAGGCTTACTTGGTCCATGTAATCCAGCACTATTGACTTCTTTCTTTTTAGCGTTACTAGTCGTGTAAAGCTCTGTGCTACCTGCCTGACTTTCTGCATTCTCATAGTTTTCATACACCGAAGGAACAGAAGTTTCATCTTTGATCCCATAATCGCTCCAATTCATGTCACCCTTAAAAGGTATAGGGATGTCTAATCTAGAATCCCTCAACTTCCCTTGACCAGTTTTAGAGATATTAAATCCTCCTCGACCAACCGAAGCGACCATCTGCTGTACAGCTCCAAAAGCGGATTTCAAATCTCCTAATCTTGTAAAGGACCGTATGAATTTACGAAGAGATATAATGTTAAGACTGTAGTATTTGGTACACTCCTCCCAGGTACAATGGACTGCAGAAAGATTTTGCTGCAAAACTGCAAGCTGGAGGAAAAAATTTAGAGTCAAGACCGTTGGACATCAAAACCTTCTTCCACAAGAATATGATCAAAGAACAGGAAGATACAAGAGACAAATTCTGCTCAATTTGATTTGGCCAAACCAGTGTATGGTTCAAGAGCAACAATATACCAAAGATCATATAAATTTCAACTTTCTCAATTATAGTGTTAACTTAATAAATTTTTCACCCCCCTCCTCGCGCCAAGCCTAAAAAGTTAATTAAATTAAAACTCAAATAATGGTAATAGAAGTAAAACCCCCTTCAAGTTCTGCACTGAACATTTAATGTTGGGAAGAAATACTGGATTTCCATAAGCCTAAAGTAAAATAATGTTACATGGATACAAATTGTAGCTCCAGAATCACCGCTTGGGAACTATATAAGATATCACTCCTCATCAACCAATTTACACAAAACACACTTATTCCAAAGATAAATCCCTCTAATACCTTATCTTCTTATCAAACTACACTTGCTTGTTTCTAGGCAATATGTAAAACGATTGCTAACCTTTAATTTTTCAATACAACTTGGTGAAAAAGAAATAAAAATGTTTGACCAATTAGAAGTGCCCCAATCTGAAATAAAAATCTGGTTTAGC
The DNA here is from genome assembly GCA_022495995.1 of Adenophora triphylla var. japonica. NCBI lineage: Eukaryota > Viridiplantae > Streptophyta > Magnoliopsida > Asterales > Campanulaceae > Adenophora > Adenophora triphylla. Next base: position 157,982 of record JAFEMH010002419.1, read on the forward strand.
TAGATAGCTAACCCTACGCAAAGTAACAGGTTTAGAAACACTGAAATTCTACTTGTGCTGCGTATTATTTTCCTCCAAGCATGAATAAGAGTTTAAATATGTACCCACCTTGAGAAGCTCCATGTATGTTCTTTCATCCTTTCCCATGAACGCATGATCTGTGTTTCATATCAGCACAATCTGTGTGTTTCATATCAGCACAAGCTCCCAATAAGTTATTGTACATGTGTAAATCAGGATAGTGATCTGGAGTTTCCCCAAGTAAGCTTATCATACTGAATGCCTACACAAATAAGAGAGAACCCACATACATAACAAATTAGATATTACTCGAAAGATATCATAATAAAAGTTTGTAAACGAACAACAGAAATTTTCTCTCCTTAACTTGAGGTCATGATTTCATAATTGCGTAATTAATTTGACAAATAACACACAATGCAGGTTTTTTGAAATCAAAGAATAATAAAGATATACTGAAACAAGTAAATCACCAGAAGTAAAATGTAGAAAATGACTGACATCACACCTCCTCTACATAGCCTCCTTTACAAAGTGCTTGGATGATTAAAAGATGGCCTTTGTTGTTCATTTCAACCTCTTTTTTCCTCATTGTTCCAAAAGTTTCCATCACAAACTGCACAAACAAAGAAGCACGTTCTGTTAATGATATCATGGGTACACTTGCTCATGATGGGAACGAAGTTTCAGAAGAAAAGGGCCCCGCATAGTTAGAGGCTTAGTTTGTTACTTTGTTAAGCAAATACGGTAACAATTAATAGTCGAGCAAAGATGAGCAAAGTTGAGCACTGGTCAATTAATATCTACTCAAAGCATTCTCTGTTGTCCTGGTCCTTACATCATAAGCATACGCAAACTTACATTCACATCAGGGACATATTTATTCTTAGAACCTATATACACAACTGCACACATAATATTGTTGAAAAGATTGTCAGCTACTCGGCCATCATATCTAATAAACACCCAGAATAGATATGTTCTATTTTATCCTGCAAAATAGTGACCCATAAGTGTTAGCAATCATATGTTGCATAAAGGAAGTCTAAACCATACCGTATGACAATATGTGGATTCATTATTTATCAGGGAGCCTACCAATGGATCAGGTGTCCGTGCACAATATTCAAGAATATAAACAAAATCATCTGCTGTAAACGAGTGACTCATGTCGATGAGATTTGACAGCAGACCTGACGCTATGCTTCTCTCGCCCGAACGAAGTGCATTCACCATTTGCAGCTGCCACAACCATGTGATAGAATCCCTCCCATACGTTGAATTACAATGAGCTGCATTGTAAAAGATCTGTCATTCTCAATAACCCTATCACTATCAATAACACAGATAGAAAAAAAATCGAGAATGAAATGACAGTTACTAAATTTTTTGCAACAAAAAGTTTACCAAATCATGTGAGTGGATACCTTGGATCCATGTCTACATTTTAGCCAATCACATGCATTTGGTAAATGTTCACTAACCAAAATCAAGCATTTAGCCGTGCCATATAAGGTTGAGAAACTTCTCCACTCATTCACTTTGCGAATTACATTCCTTCCTCCCTACATGATAACATCAATTCTGTATGAGTAATACTACCTCTATCTTAAAATGAACCTCATAATGCTACACTTACAGAAAAACAGAATGCACTTACAGAAAAACAGAATGCACTGATGTATTACACACTAAACACATCAATGAACCAGTGTCCTAACTTACCCACTTTCTTTTACAGTAATTTAAAAGGAAAAACAGAATGCTTATCATGTTAGTATAAACTACAACAACAAATGTATAAGTGTTATACAATACAACAATGAAGTGGTATTGTGGTAGGGTAACTAAATTTTTAGGGCTCGTTTGGTAGCAAGATAAGGATAAGCATGGTTATTCATCCCCATATTAATAACACCATCCCCTTTCAAGGGATAAATAATAAGGGGATAAGCCCCTTATCGGCCACACCCTTTTAATTAATCAAAAAGTTTAAAATCGTACCAAACAACCCTATCCGGTATTATTTATCATATCCAGACTTTTATCGGGTTACCAAGCGGCCCCTTAGAATTTTCTATATCCCATGTACATGCACAAGAGGCACATCTTTCACTCTCTTACAGGCTGAAGCTTTATGACCTGACATTCATTATAGGGCCAATGACTACTTTGTATCCATAATCTTGGAAGTAACTTACAGAAATAAGAGCATACAACAGACAAAATATCACTCTTGAATAAAATGAATACAAAAGTGAAAAGACATACAAATGCAGCTACATTTGATTGGCGAAAGGAAGTTGCAATCAACCGCAAACGGAGCTTCTTTCTGTTCAAACACAACAATAATTTGAATTTCCAATGCTATAAATTGGAGGCAGATATATGGAATTGAATCGACATAATATGAAAGGTATGCTTTTTAACTCAAATTCCAAGTTTTGCATTTGGGTTTTGAAGAAAAAAAGATAATATTTTGTAAAAATATAAAATTGCTCCCCAAAATCCAATTACACAGCTTAGAATTTAGTTGTGAAAAAAGAAGAAGAAGATTAGAAGATGAAAGTGGGAATAAACTCACATTGACTTCAGCATAATTAGGGGCCTGAACAAAACCCTAAAAGTCAGAACATGTGAATGGACGACGGTCAGACGAATTGGGATCTAGTTGCCGGACGACGGATGTGGAGGTGCGGTTCGCCACCGCCGGTGCCGCTAAATGTCGTTCACCTCTCACCCACTGCCACTTTCCTGGTCTCTCTCAATATGCAAACACTATTATTTTCGCCACCCTCTCAATTTTCTCTAAATTTGTTTTACATTTTATCTCAATATCTCCAAAATTTTAAAAATGATTTTCATATTCTTACAGGTTTGGATTTTATTTTTCAAGATCTGATTTTGGCTTATCAATTATCAATGGAGCTTGAGAGAAAGAGAGAGAGAGAGAAAGCTTTATGGAATGATACGAATGTTTAGATGGTTTATCATTTTTTAAGATTTGAGATCTGATTTTTGAATGTAAATCAAATGAAGATTGGTGTATTAAGTTATGGGTTTTGTTTTGATTCTATCAATCCATACGACAACGGTTTAAAATTACTTTTGTTTTTACGCCTCCGTCCCTAAATGTTTAAATTTGAAACAAAAAAAATAGCCCTAAATGAATATAAATGTTAAAAATTTTTACTATTTTTTTTTTGCAGCTCATTCGTCCCTAAGTGAATGTTAAAATTTGCAAATGAAAAAATAGTTTCAAAATGAACGTACTGTTCAATATTTTTATATTTTTGTTTACTCCTCCGTTCCTAAATGAATGTTCAAATTTGTAAGAATTAAATAAATAAATAGTTCCACAACGGAGTTAAGTATCTAAAAGATCACTGGCCTATAGAACTCTTTATGAAAAGGTCTCAATTAACAGTTAATGGATGAAAGTTTTAACGGAAGGACTAAAATGTCCCAATTAAAATAGTTCAAGGATGAAAAAGGCTTAGAAAATAGTTCAATGATGAAAAAGACTTAAAAAATAGTTCAAGGACTAAAAGGTCCCAAATAAAATAGTTTAAGGACCAAAAAGGTACTTTTCTCGTCATTTGATAGAAGGACTTTGTCCGTCTTTTTGAGGTATTAGCACTCAACGAAGTTTCTTCATATCAAAGCGCGCTTCATTCCAAACGCTTAATACGAATATATTTCTTTAGTTTAAGAAAAAATAGGTTAAGCAAGTTGATCGACCCAAATAGGTTGAAGCTGGCCGACGGAGTCACACATAGGTCAGCGACAGTCACACAATAAGTTATGAAAAAGGTCACACAACACAACAGGTAATCTTCTCTACCAATGACATCATCGATCATACTTCTCTAGTAACGAATAGGTCACACCCATCGGTTGAGCCGTGACATAGCCATTACCTATACCCCTTAATTTACCCATATTCGGCCCTGTATCCAAATCAAATGAAAATAATCTCTACTTATAGAGAAAAAAAATTATGATTTTTGGTATAAAAAAATTAATTAATTTATTTATTATAAAATAATTTAGGTCAAAGGAATCGGATTAAAAAAAATCTGAAATCCAACCAGCCAATAGTAGGACGCCACGTGTCCCAATTAAAAAAAAAAAAAGGAAAAGGAAATCCGCCTTCCTACCCGCGCCCCTGTCGGCGCGTGTATTGCACGCGCCATTTTTCTTCCAATCATGACCTGCCACGTGTAATTTGCGTAGCATATCTTCAATTATGCCATGGAAGGAAATTACTAAAGTACCCTTGAAATTTTGGCAAAATTTTTGACGCTTGGACTGTTCATAGAATGACCTGCTTTAATATATAGATAGATTTGACCCGGTTGAGGAAGACTTTGGGGAATTAATCTAAGTTTGTTAAGTGAGACGGATGGAGTATATATACGACGTTAAAGCAAGTATTAAAAATCTGGACCAATTAGAGCATCAGTTACTGTACTAAAAAATCTAAGACCATGTCCAATAATAAAACTATCAAAAAACATTCAACTATCCTAATATCATGATACCTCATCTTCTCTCTCCATCCACTTAATCATTCAACTACTTTCTCAACTACACCCCCCACAATAAGCTAGTTTAGTTTAAAATTCAACTCCTCCCAACTCATCATTCTATACCCCACCACTTTTTATTTTATTTACAATATTTAATTTTATAATTAAAAAAATAATAAAAATAATAATAATTTATTATTAAAAAATAAATTATTAATATTTTTATTTATAAATTCGAGTTGGAGTTGGAGTAGCTTCATCAGCACCGCTATTGCTACCCAGAACCATTTGTGTTGAATATTCGGGATATTCTGATTCTTGAGAGGGTAGTGGTGGTTGTAGAGGTCGTAGAAATTGCATACCATAATATGGATTTCAGGTGGGTACAACTGAAGGCATGACATTTGGTTGATAATAAAATTGATTTGGCGATTGAAAATCATTAGGATTGGAGTAATTTGGTGGAAAATTACTTGAATTCTGACTGTAGAAATAAGGATTATTGGGATTATTGAGATCCATTTAACTAAAAACTAAAAAGATGATGAATATTTTAAATTAAATTAAAGCTCGCATGGTCTAACACAAATTAAATTAAAGCTCGCATCACAGCAGTGCTATTGAACAAAAAGATCACGCTACATTTACACAACAGAGTAAAACAAAAGAAATAGTGTATTCTCAATACAGAGTAAAACAAAAAATAGGTCAAGCAAGTTTCTTCATATCAAAGCGCGCTTCGTTTAATAGAAGGATATCCTCTTGAATTCTTCAAAATCCCTCTTGCATATCCTCTTGAATTCTTCTGGCATATCCCCGATGAATAACTCCTCGAGGGTTGAAATGAATTTCAGTTCCTCAGGAAGCATCTCTAACTTTGAGCATCCCCAAATCCCTACACGGCAGAGATTGGGCATGGCACCTTCTTTAACACACCACTTCTCCAAGTTTTCCAGCTTAATTAAACCCAAATACTTAAGTTTGGGAAAACCAGTTGAAGAACAAGTCATTTCCTTTCCCTTCCATTTCCCATCTTCTAATCTGAGCTCCTCTAGGTTTGAGAGTTTCTCCAGTGTCGGCATAGGGTCTTCTTCTGGCATATCCTTGATCCATAAATCATCGAGGGTTGGAATGAATTTCAGTTCCTCAGGAAGCATCTCTAACTTTGAGCATCCCCAAATACATAACCCCTTGAGATTGGGCATGGCACCTTCTTTAACACACCACTTCTCCAAGTTTTCCAGGTTATCTAAATTCAAAATCCTAAGTTTGGGAAAACCAGTTGAAGAACAAGTCATTTCCTTTCCCTTCAATTTCCCATCTTCTAATCTGAGAGTCTCTAGGTTTGAGAGTTTCTCCGGTGTCGGCATAGGGTCTTCTTCTACCTCAAATTCTCTCAATTCCAAATCAGTGAGGCAACTAAATTTGGAAAATTCAGGTAATAACTTACCTGTCATCCCTTTTATCCTCAACTCATGCAAAATTTCTGCCCAACATTCAGGAATTTGTCCTCTTAAAACATCCGAGTACATCTCTACCTTTGGATTGAACAGTTCAATTGCAAGTGATGAATGCCACGACCGATCCAAATTCACTTTATTCATGAATTCCTTCGTCTTCTCACCATCATCCTCACTAAAGATACAAATCCTACATTCTAATCTTCTAAGATTGGTGATATGAATGACATCTTCCATCTCACACTTCATTGAATCGAGGATTACTAGCGTCTCCAACTTGGTCAATCCATCAAGTCTCAGTCTGGAAAATTTTGGGGTCACCTTATAGTAAATGCTATGAGGAAGAAATAGATGCTTCAATCCTTTCAATTTTCTTAGAGCAAGATTTGGTATCCTAAATTTATCACCTTTATTAGGATTTACTTGCATATCTAGAGTTTGCAAGTATATAAAGTCATATATGGATGATGGAAGGCATACTATACGACACCCACAAAGGCTCAAGTATCTAAGGTGGATGAGCTCATTGGTAATATCTTCCTCCCCAATTGTGGTATCATAAAAGCTTAGTACTCTCAGCAAATTCAACTTCTTCAACTTGGATAATTTCCTCACACGTCCATCTTTGAACATAAGCGACCTCACATGCCCAGTTGCATTGTGTTTATCATCCTGAACAATGAAATCATGTTCCTCGGGAAGATACAAGACTTGCCTAGGAGCTAACTTAGTATTATTCCCTGAAAAAGAGGAACGAAATCCCAAGACTTCATCTTTACGACCACGATAGTCATGGACCTCGAGATAATCTTCCTTTTTAACTATTGACAAACATAATTTTCTCATTAGATCATGAAGCCAACAAAACTTGTACCTCCTCTTAGTGTTAGGATGCGCCTCATCTAATTTTGCTTCAATCATGCATCTTCCCACTAATTCACCCAAATATCTCTCTGCTACATCCATATTTGTTTCTCCTACTTGTCTGTCCTTTGACAATATCATGCCTTCAGCATCCCATAACATGTACAACGTCTCCACCTCTATCTCCTCGTCCTCAAGAAGACTTGCCATGTAAAGAAAGCATGGCCTTAGCTGGTATGGTAACTCATTGTAACTAAATAATAACTGTTCCTCCATGAATTGTTGATACACCTCTCCGCCCCATGTTCTGCTTTCATAAAACCTTCTCCACTCCTGTAGGCTGCCTTTTGTAACTAAAACCCCCCGGAGAACACACACAGCTAGGGGATTACCTCTACACCAAGCAATCATTTTCCTTCCCAGCTCTTCCTTCCTTTTCTCTATTTCAGAATCTATAAGGAAAAAAGGAAAAAATACATACATTAACAGAGATATAATTATGATTACATAATTTTATAAATAATAATGAGTACATACTTTATTAATGTAGGGAAATTCATTATTTTCTTCCCATGTCAATTACCAGGTTCTATTTCTCACGCAAAAGCAAGATGTCATATGGACCATGGTAAGATCAGTAAGGGCGCTTAAGTATTTAAGACACTAATAATTCTTAAAAGCTTTCTTAAATGTCTCCAAACTAAAGACAATCCAAAGTTAACGAATTGAAAAAAAAAAACTGGTGAAGCAACGTAACATTTATACTTGATTCTTATAATCATAATTAACTAACCTCTGTCTGTGCCTATTCTCTTCTGAAATAGCTCCCAGCCCTCATCTTCGCTTAAGCACTCCAAAGAGTAGCAAAATCCCTTATCTGCAACATCCTTGATCCGAGTGGTAAGCAGTACTTTGCTACCCCTGCTTTCATCAACTAAGCCGCAATTCAGGCTTTCCCAATCAACTACGGACCAAATGTCGTCAATAATGATCAAACACCTTTTCTCTACTTGTACTCTTTGAAGTGATTCAATTACATCCCCCTGAGTCATGCTCTTCATCTCTTCCTCCTTCGCATGAGAAAGTTGTTGTAGTATATGTTTCAAAATTTCTTCCGCTCGACATTGTTCGCTCACACAAACAAAAGCGAAACTTTGAAAATGGCTCAACACTTTCTTGTCGTTATACACTTTCCGAGCAAGTGTGGTCTTCCCTAAACCACCCATTCCATAAATGGAAATGACCCGAAACTCATTTTCTTCGTGATCAACCAGATATGACACCAATTTATTGATTTCTTCCACCCTCCCAACAAAATCTTCTTCATGGAATAGACTAGAAAGATCTTGTACTTTGTACGGTCTTCTTGAATCCGAGGAGCTGGCGTCCGCATCTCCACTTTGGCTGTTGATAAAGTCACTGATTTTGATTGTGATCTTCTCAATAGCCTTGCAAACTTTTGGACGCAACAAACGTTCTCTGATGCCAGTGTGCTTGTTTACAACTCGGATGACATACATTTCAATGGAATCGATCAGCTGATCAGCCAACTCTATGATTTCTTTGGCACGTTTATCCTTCCTAACGTGCGCGTATTCTAACAAATCTTCCATCTCTTTTAGCACTTTTACAAGCTCATCTACACCTTCCAGAGCCTGCAGATACTCCATTTCTTGGACCAACAAATCATGAAGCCTTCCAATCACAAAGGAGTAAAGGGTTTCTCCTTCCATTTCAAAAATACTTGAGATCTAGCAGATAGATGTGAAGAAAAAGAACTGACGGGTGAAAGAAGAAGAAGGGTGAGATCTAGCAGATAGATGGGAATGAATCAAGTTGAATTCTACAACATGTGCTCATGCCAGCCTACTTTGTTGAATTCTACAACATGTGCTCATGCCAGCCTACTTTGTTGAATTCTACAACTGGCACTCAGATGAGATAATCAATAAATAAATAAAAAAAGACTTGGTATGAAGTCAACTTGATTCATTTAAAGTTTTTTATTTATTTTATCTGTATTTTTATCTTTATTATTCTTATGTACCATTTTTGTTTGTATTTGTTGAAGGTTTATTGGTTCAACTCAATAATAGAGTAGAAGTTGTTGAAGGTTTATTGGTTCAACTCAATAATAATTGAACAAGTTTATGCAATAATAGAGTAGCTTAATATGTGTGCTAGTTGGAATAGGTTGTCATGGACCACGTCTATATCATTGAATATTAGCAACAAGACATTGTTATTATTAAGGGAAACTACTGGGAAAGTCGGTGAGATTTGTGGCAAGTTGTTGAATATTTTTTAATTGGCTCAATATTCAAGAAGTTGACAAACTCTGCAATTGAATCCACAAAAATCTCATCCAAGTGAGAATGGCATCTATTGGTTCAGCTCAATGTTAAAGAAGTTGACAAACTCTGCAATTGAGTCTACAAAGATCTCATCCAGAAAGTTGCCACTTCCTCTCTTGATGGATCAATGATCGATCGGATTTTTATTTTCTTGAGATGGATTTCACGGGAATCTAAATTTATCCCGACCGTTGATCCACCAATAGAAGGTGTGGCAAAATGTTGTGCATTAATAAATTGCTGCTAACTTGTAGAGGAGTTTCGGTTAAATCATGTGAACCACATGGTGAATGAAGACAACAACAAAGTCCAATAATAGAGTAGCAAGTTGTTGAAGGATTATTGCTTCAACTCAATAATAATTGAACAAGTTTATTGCAATTGTGTCCACGAAAATATCATCCAAGTGAGAATGACTTATATTGGTACATCTAAATAGTAATTGAACAATATTTAAAATGCAATATCTCAAAATCTAAAAGTCGAAAAAATAATCCGAAACCACTGTTTTAATCACATCGCAAGACGAATCAATTTACTTATCATATATTTCAAAATTTATAAATAAAAAAAAATTATTTTTCACTTGTAAAAATCATTTATAAACTGAGAATTCTATTTCACAGTTTCGATGTAAATAACTGTATAATGATTTTCACATTTAAATCCTGTGGACCACAAGGTGGATGGAGACTACAGAAAAGTCCAATAATAGAGTAGCAAGTTGTTGAATGATTATCGGTTCAACTCAATAATAATGGAACAAGTTTATTGCAATTGTGTCCACAAAAATATCATCCAAGTGAGAATGACTTCTATTGGTACAGCTCAATAGCAACTGAACAATATTTTTCCAATTGAGTCCACAAAAATCTCATCCAAGTAACTAGTGCATGTTGCATTTATTATTTATTTATTTTTATTTTATACTCCCTCCGTCCCATTAGTAATGGGAATTTTACTGTAGATACGGGAATTAAGGAAAAGTGAATTATAGTGGAGGAAATAGTGAATTATAATGGTGTTGTGAGTATTAAAATAATGTAGGAGAGAGAATGAGTGGAGGGAATAGTAAAGATTCCTTTCCATTTTAGGAAGTTTGTGGTTTGTAATGGGACGACCAAAAAGGAAAGTTTGTGGTTTGTAATGGGACGGAGGGAGTATGTGTTTTTGTTTTTATTTTCCCTAATGTACCAAAAAAAATTGTCTTAATTTTACTTTTTACTTTTTTATTTTTTTATCTATTTTTTTTTTGTATTTTATTATCTTATCGTACTAAAAAAATTGTTTGATTTTTTTTAAAAGTTTTTTATTTCTTTTATCTGTACTTTTATTTTTATTTTTCTTATGTACCAAAAAAATATTTTATTTTTTATTTTTATTTTCCACAAAAATCTCATCAAAGTTGAAGAAGCGGAATATACTGAGAGTGCTAAGCAACAGCAATTGGGAAGGAAGGAGGTCTCTTCTAATGTCAGTCGTGAACATAAGATACCAAATTGCTCAAAGTTAGAGATGCTTCCTAATGAACTCAAATTTGAAAAATACTATAATTATTTGAAATATGCCAGAAGAATTCGAGAAGAGGTTGGTTGTTAGAATGGGAGACGGAACTGAAAGACCACACTTGTACACGATTCCAGGTGCCTCCGGTAATTGGTCTGGAGAAGAGATATATACAATACGTAGGAGGAGAAGAAACTCCATGACACCATGCAATCATTTTCTTTCCCGGTTCTTCCCTCCGCCGATATACTTGAGAATCCATGAAAACAAAAACATTCTCATGTAAATACTCTTTGGATTTGGTCATTTTGGGCTATACATTTCCCAAAAGTGACAGTTTTGAGGAAAATAAGCAATAATCTCAGATTTTAGTAATACAAATTTGATCATGGAACCATGTATAACACTTATCAAACAACAATGTCTCCTGTCAACTTATAAAGCCTATTCCTCAGCTACTCTAAAGGGTTTATGAATGTAAGTTCCAAAATCGGATATATGTATGTTCAGGACTTGTGGTTGTTCTTCAATCAGCTACCATCTGCAGCCGCTTCTACCTATAAACAAAAAATGATTTCTTCCGACATATACTGACATCCTCCACGCTATGTAGTACAAAGAAGATAGATAAGGCCCTTGAGATACTCCACTATCTCAGATCCTCCAAGCTTGGAAGTTCCGTACACCCTATCAACGAAAGTTATTGGAACCTATCAACAGCCATATAAACCATGTTAATTCTTAGAAAAAGAGGCAAGACGCCATTGAAATTCTAAAAATGTTATAGTTTATTCTACAGGTTTTTCAAAAGTTCTTGTTTCATTTCTGACAACAAGTGTCAGTTCTTTGAAGTTTGTGAGTGAGGAAAGATATCGGATGATGTGTTTTCTTCAATGGGTTCCGCTAAAATTTTTGAATTACTCTCAATAACATGAGTTTGTTCTTCAAATTCCTCGTTATCGTCCCCAAAACTCTCATCTACACTGACGGAGGTGACTTCAATATCGCTTTCTTCCTAGCTCTCTTCAACTCTGTAGAAGACCTTGAAAAAGAGAAAGATTATTCAGACCAATTTGGCAATTCGCCTCGTCAGAAGCAAACTAGAGAGACACTGTAGCTCAGAACATACCACACATGTTCGAGGTGATAAAGAGTATTTTGAAGGAGTTTGGTTGGTTGTTGAAGTACGATTTTGGAAATCCAGGAATTCCTTCAGGAGTCGTAAAATAATCCATACCTTGGTCTACCCGTCACAAGAGTTAAACGCCGACACGTCATTAAAAAATGGTATTGGTAAGTGATTAATAAACTTCATATAACTAATTTTTGTGAAGTTTTTACCAAGTTGATGACGTGCATGGTCATAGGTGGGACACGAGGGGCTCATGTACCTTGTTAAAGGCGGAAGTTTTACCTCCTAAGTCCAGTCAGCATGCACGTCATCAACTTGGTTAAAAACTTAACAAAATTAGTCATATAAAGTAACATGACTAACTTTCGTTAAGATTTTAGCAAGGTTATGGACGAAGTGAGCACATTTGAAAAACTGAAAAAAGTTCAATAAGAACGTTTGCAAAAAAAGTTTGGTGATCACATTGAAAATTGGCCTAAAATTCAATGACCAAAATATGGTTCAACTCATAGTTATTAGGAGTAGAAGTTCCTTACTCTTCCATGCCCACCGAATTCCAAAGCATCACTGTCCAGTGCAACTCTGTATTTCCCGGGTAAGTGACACCCTACTTTATACCCATCATATGTATTCGACTGATGGAAGTTGAAAACAAAAACTAATTCTCTGCGTTCAAACACAATAACCTGTGGAACAAAGAAAACCTGTGATGCTCAGACCCTTTAATTTGACCAAAAGTGTCCAAAGGATAGGACATGGGTGTGGATGTGGGTGTGGGTATGGGTATGGGTGTGACTATTTTACACTAACTTTGGTTTAAAATCTTAAAAAAATGGAGGATCTGACACTTGAATCCATAACCGTGTCGGACACTCGTACCCGAGTTCGAGCATCATAGAAGAAAACAACCAATACATAAGTAAAGAATATTATAGGATCAATATGATGATGTTCTTTGAGTACCCTTTTCAATATCTGAAGAACATCTTTACCTTGTCATGTTCATTTTTGCTGCTCACTATCTGCTTTGTTGAAGCAAGGAATGAAAACTTTTCATCAAGTATATTCATAGCTCTATCAAATTTGTTCATGAACTGGATTTTGGATTAGAGGACATCATATTAAAAATCAGTTGTTTGTAACCAGTATGAAAAATCAACTACTCCCTCTGTCCCAAATTGAATGACCATTTTAGTCCCAAATGAATGACCTTTTGAAAAATTTCCATCAAAAAACTTTGTCCCTAAATGATTTTTTTTTTCAAAACTAAAAATAAAAAATCATATTCATTATATTTTTTTGAAAGTGAATATCAAGATTGTTTATGATTTTTTCTATTAAAAATACATTTTCAAAATAACACTTGAATTCAAAATGGTCATTCATTTTGGGACGGGGAGGGGGTATAAGATAGATATTAGGAAATGTGTGTGTGTGTGTGTGTGAAATAGTGTTACTGTCAATACAATGAGATTTTGGACCTTGTATCTCAAGTTTTCAGCATCGACTAGCTCCCACTGACGTCTGCATCTTTCATAACTCCAACCATTTCCTTCTCTAGGGAAATCAATACACTCAGGATGACCAAACTGCAACGAGCATTTATAGAAAGTGACTTGATAGGGATAAGGAAACAAAAAATTATGGATCCTGGAGTAGGAGTGGCAATTTGGGTATAATGGTTGGATTCTAGTTAGGTAATGGCAATTTGGGTATAATGGTTGGATCCCGGAGTAATAGTTGGGTTCTACTTAGGTAATGGCAAATTAGAAAATTAGCCTTCAAAGTAGAAAATTATGTTATTTTCTCCAATTCAATTTAATGTGCATCAAAAGATTGTAGCATTAGTGAGCCATTACTTCAGGAGGTCTGATGTTTACCTCATTTCCCATGATGTTGAGGTAGCCTTCTCCACCCAATGCCATGGATATAAAATGAATCATCTGCATAACATAACATACTCCCTCCGTCCCATTACAAACCGGAAAGTTGGTCAACTGTTGACCATCTTTGACCAATAATTTATGAATATCTAGATATTTTTTTGTAATTTTAAAAATTGTTATTGCTTCACCATTAGAAATACTATCAATAACTTTTTTTAGAATTACAAAAAAATATCTAGATATTCATAAATTATTGGTCAAAGATGATCAACAGTTGACCAACTTTCCGGTTTGTAATGGGACGGAGGGTAGTATATGTTATACATTAGATTCGTCAAACACCAAACGAGGAAGTCCGAGTAAAGTACTGCACTATACATCTGAACTAGAAAGCAATCAATCCCTTGAGAAAAAAACATGTTTGCCCATTCAAATAGCATTGTTGCCATCTAGAGTAGACGGAACCCGTTAAGGGGAGAGAGAGAGAGACTGATGCAGGATTTTTGATGTTTTAGTGGAGTTTTTTTTTTTGGGGGGTTTATTGTGCAAAAGGAGAATAGTTCAGGGAAAGCAGACATAAAAACAGCAAAGTGAACCTTGTGTAGTGCAATCCCGCGCTCAATAGTTGGAGAAGCATCTGTCGAGCAAGACATGCCAGAATACATTTCATCGTCCATGAGGGAAAAAGCAAGTGACTTGCCTCCCACAATAGCCTGTTTATAGCACAAACAACAAGATTCAAATCATTAAGGAAGAAGGAAGAAATCCAAAAGAATATAGTGAAAGAAGATACGCAATGATACCATAGTGAAAGATTATAATAAGGAAGTAGCTGTAAACCCCCAAGTCACTAGACCTGGAAACTCGACAAGACTCAGAAATATGCAAAAGGCTAAATCAAATTGTTGTTTACCCTGTAAATCATACTCTCTCCATCCCGAAATGATCATCCCATTTTTTTGTTGTTAAAATGCAGGTACTTTGAGCAATAAATTTAGGTTAATTCAATTATCCTAATGAAATTTTAGACCTTATTATTGATACACCATTATAGATACTATTAGTAACAGTTTTTAGATGTTCATTATGGTAACTAAATTAACCTAAATTTACTGCTTAAAGTACTTTTTCATAATTTCCGATTGAGACAAAGATTCACTATTATTTGGCTTGGGAATATGATGGAATAAAGCAAAATGGCTCACTAAACTGTTTGCGCTTCTTTGTTATGAAGCAGCAGTTGGTTCATGCAATTTTCGACGCAATTTTCGTCATAGGTCATCCGTAAACATCCTCTTTGTGCTTTAATACAAGGGCAAGGTTGCGTACATCCGACCCCCCCCCTTACCTCAACGTAGATGGGAGCCTTTGCGGCGATAGGGTAATGTTGTTGTTACTGCTTAAAGTGCCTTCATGTTGACACCAAAAAAAAAAAAAAAACAGAAAGATCATTTAAAGGAGGGAGTATTACTTTACTCTACACAATACTCTCTTTTTCTCTCTCCCTCTCTCATAGAAACAGAGATGTTAATCTTTTTTTTTTTACACACACACACACACACATGCACGCACAGAAGCGCCTAGGAGATAAATCCTAGGGAGAGAAAGTCTTCCCTCTAACTTCTGGGGATTTGGCCTGATGGCTAGAGCTCATGGCTTCCATCCCGGGAGGTCACGGGTTCGATTTGGCCTCGGCTAGAGCTCATGGCTTTCAACCTGGAGGTCATGGGTTCGATCCCCCCAGAAGTTAGAGGGAAGGCTTTCTCTCCCTAGGATTTATCTCCTAGGCGCTTCTGTGCGTGCGTGTGTGTGAGAGTAGTGGAAAAAAAAAAAAAGAGATGTTAATCTATAAATAAGTGTTCACAAGTTTTTGAGTTTCAAGAAATTGATATATCTAAATACACTCACTTTATATTATTGCAAGTGCACATCAGAACATTCGTTATTAAGGCCAAATTACATTTATCCCTCCAAAGTATCCACCAAATCTCACTTTGCACCCCAATTTGAAAAATGGGCTTGTTTGGTACTTATATTTCCAAATCGTCTCACTTTACCCCTGGCACCTTCCAAATTGTCCCAAATTTACACTTGGTCAAGTCATGTCAGGGGGCAAAGTGGGACGATTTCAAAATTAAAGTACCAAACATACCCATTTTTCAAACTGGGGTGCAAAATGGATTTGGTGGATACTTTGGGAGGCTAAACATAATTTAGCTGGTTATTAACATTGGTGAAAGTAGGGAGGTCATTAGAAAATGGATATTCAATTTGAAAAAGAGGGAGTATATGGAAACAAAATCCTTCAATTCCTTTACCTGGTCATGACTCTCAGCATAAGCAATACACTTCTCGGTATATCTCCTATTTGTTAGACTCCACCATATTTCACCCACAGACCACTCTTCATCTCTCTTAAACTTCATATGGTACCACATGTCAGGAATAGACATTGCCAGACGGAAGTCAAACCCAATTCCTCCATCAGAGACGGGCCTACCAAGTCCAGCATACCGAAACATCTTCGCCTATCACAGCTGCATCGTGCAAGATAGAATGAATCAGACGGTTAGCAAGCATCATATAAACTACAGCATCCACATCTGCTGACTCACTGAAGTAATCATCATAACCTGCAACAACAACAATAACAAATTCTTAGTCCCAGAATGATTTGGGGTTGGCTAACATGAATCATCATATGTAATAGTCAATGGAAAAAGAAAAAAAAAAAGCTAAGAAGAAATAGGCGGGAAGAAAATTTTAGAGAAGGAAAAAACAATAGAAAAAAAATAGTCTAAAAGGAAAGAAAAAATAAAAAATAAAGTAAAATAGATAATTTAAAAAAAAAATGTGAGAGTTGAGAAGAAATTTAAAAGAAGAAAAAAGTGGCAAGAAATTTTCATAGGAAAAAATAAAAATCAAACCCCATCACCCACATGAATATAACCTGCAAATGTCTTGTTTATTCCATGGTGATGATACAACATTGAAGTTACTCCATCAAACCGAAACCCATCAAATCTAAACTCTTCCAGCCACCACCTTAAGTTGGAAAGCCACCACCTTAAGTTGGAAAGAAGGAATCTTTGGACTTCCCAGTTAGAATAACTGAAAAGTCTGCTATCCCACAGCTTATGGTATCCTCGATCTCCAGTATGGAAATAAGAATCTTGAGTACCCTGGCCCACATCAAAGCCATTAAGTCCGTCTGTGACATTATTATTAGCATGGCTGTGAACAACATCCATTAAGACACGTAAACCTAAGTTGTGGGCTTTGTCAATCAAATACTTAAGGTCCTCAGGAGTTCCAGATCTGCTGCTGACAGCAAAGTAATTTGTAACGTGATACCAAATGAACCGTAGTAAGAATGCTCCATCACAGCCATTAGCTGGATCGTGTTGTAATTGTTTGCCACAATACGAGGCAAAATATTATCTGCAAACTCCTTGTATTAATTTATACGGGGTTCTGAACTACTCATCCCAACGTGAGCCTCATATATCCGTGGTGCTGCAGCCTGCAGGCTGTGGTGGACGGGGGTGTTTGAACTGATACCTGCATCAATAAAAGAATTGACCTAGTTCAAAAAAAGTAAAGGAATTGACCTCAAACACCAGTCGGCCCTGTTTATATTTAGACTCAATGCTTGAATGAAGAAGAGTATACTTTATCCCTTCTTTTTATGGAATCACATCAAACAAGAAACACAATTCTTGTTATCTTTTTTCTTTATTTTTTGGTTCATATAAATCGACAACTGCCTTGACTTTTGAATTAATTCGCCTTTGCCAACTATCATGTGCCAATGAGGAGTTGCATTTATACATTGTACATTAAGAGCATTCATGTTGTGCCACCAAAATGACAAAAAAGTCGACTTCTTTTGATGTTGCAAAAACTAAAAAGGAACACTCATTTTGTGATGCATTACGTATTGAATATTAGAATTTCTCAAATCTTCATTAGGGTACAACATATATTTCAACTGACATAATAGAAAACAAAAACATCTTCGAGTATCCAACTGAAAAAAAGATAAAACCAATTGTGCCTCATTTGGCCATAAAATGGCATTTTCTACTTTTAATTCTTGTCATTGCTGCACAACCATGATTTTTAGCATATTCAGATTGAAATCAGTAAAAAAGGACAGTGTACCTTTCTGAAACTGGTGGGTCCCAGTACACACCGTCATAAGGTGCGGCAAAAATAGTGGTGTCAACAGTAGCATACTTGATCCAAGCCGGGATTCGGTCAACCCAAACACCATTGCCATGCTTGAATCGGAACTTAACTCTTGAATTATGAGAAATGGCTGGATTCCCACCAGCATCTGGAATCTTGATGCTCCATACCCCAAATTGATTCTTTTCCATCTTGTGGTTGGAACCATCCCATCCGTTAAAGTACCCAACTAGTTGTGCTTCCCTGCTCACAGACACTCCGAAGTAGAACTTAGCAAAAAGCTATTAACAACTAGAATGAATTTGTAATTGCCATTGCTAGTTAGGGAGATAAAAGTAAAATGAGTACTGCTTGAAGAACTTACTGAGCAGCAGGAGCCCACTCACGATACATAATACTACCATCTTCTCTGTTAAAACCAAATTCTAGATAACCTATATATGACGTGAAAAAAAATTATTTGTCAGAAATAAATTAGAAGTATGTTTAAATGGAAAGCGAGTTCAACCGAGGGAAAAACAAATTAGCATTTTAAAGAAACTCACGTTAAATCCTCGAAGCATTTGAACTGATGGATTATTATAATAAAAATTATACAAGTCGGATTGTAATAGTGGGTCTATCAACATAAACTGATAAAGGTTTCTTTTAATATGCCAAAACTCAAATGCATAAAAGATCACATTCCAGGTTATATGGTCATTCATGAAGTAATATGGAACAGACAAACAATACCCTCCCACTTCTACTTTTGAAGGATATGGTAGCATACGTACTGGTACGTGCTGGGGGGTCCCACAGATAACTCAACTCAGCATTTTCTCTAACAGCTTAGGAGTTCACTCCGAAGATATCTGGATATCTGGAGTAATCACGGAACTTTTTTTTTCACTTTTGATAAAGATTTTAATTTTTCACATGTTACATCTGAAGGGACTTGTCAGCCACAAGTATTATTAATCTCTTATATTGTCTTTCACTGATGTGGGGCTTTATGTCTCAACATTTCCGATTCTCTTTCACAATAAAAGTAAAATGGAAACGCGAATAATCTTTTTTGTTGTTTTTATAAGATTACCTTGCGCAAAATCCTCAATGCTTCCTTCATATTCTTCAATAAGCAGTTTCTGTTCCGCATATCTTTTCATTCTACCTTGGATGTGGTCTTTATACGGTTCCAAACCAGAATCCACAGCCAAGATACCAATATTTTCTGGATCATTTTTGATAGCTTTCATGGCTGGATTCTTATCGATCTGAACAGCTGAGATCATAAAACTGTTCCCTGCCTGGTGGAATATCACAAATTTACATTAGTTTATAGATTGCACCACAGACATGTGCTTCCCCACACAATAATTTTTATCAAATGGTTACACGTTAAATTATTAAAGTTCACCGAACTCCTTTATTCCCTTCCAACAACCCCCTGTTATAAATTATTAAAGTTCACTGAACAGCTGAGATCATAAAACTGTTCCCTGCCTGGTGGAATATCACAAATTTACATTAGTTTATAGATTGCACCACAGACATGTGCTTCCCCACACAGTAATTTTTATCAAATGGTTACACGTTAAATTATTAAAGTTCACCGAACTCCTTTATTCCCTTCCAACAACCCCGTTATAAATATTCATCACAGAAACATACCCTCACATCCGTTGAGAATCTTGATCGCGGAAAAATCTGGAGAACTTTGAGGAACTTTTCTGGTTGAACTATAAGTCTAGCCTGTCGCTTTGAAGGACCAAACAAGTTACACTCAGGGGCCTGTAATGAAATTAGTTGAGAGGTTATTTTCATATAGTTTAATAACTTATTTGAGAACGCAAGCAAGCACTAACATAACCAAGAAAAAAAGAGGACAAACTAGGCGCAAATGCCATATTTCGTTATGTGTGTATTGATTGGCATCAACAATAGAGCTAACACATTCCCATGCCCGCATAAAGAAATGTCGTCTTATCTCTCTCTCTCTACCCCAATCTTAGATGCACAGGTACAATAGAATTTCAAATAGCACATTAAAAAGGATCTCAATCATAAAAATGGATGGTTTAACAAAGGCGTCAAGTGTGAGTTTGACACCTCTCTGAATTTGATAAAAGACTAATTGCTCATAGATTCTGAGATTCACGTGTAATAATTGATGGGCAAAGCGTAAAAACCTACACCAAAAAACAAATTGTAGTATCTATACCATTATCTCTTAGTTGGGGAAAACTGCAGTAGCATATGATGCAAGGCATGGTGGCTTCTCACTTTGAATGAGCAAAAAGGAAAGAAGCTTCTTAAATCAGTAAATAGCTAATAAGAGTATGTGCTTACTGCCTAACACATACTCCCTCTGTTCAGAATAAATGCCGCAGTTTCCATTTTGGTTAGTCCCAAAATTAACGTCGCGTTTCTAAATAAGGAAAGTGACTAAGTGCAATTTTATCATTGTACAAGTAATGTACAAACTAGTAAAGCACCTTCCTTAAAAAAATGTTGACAAGTCAATTGCGACATTTATTCTTGGACGGAGGGATTACATTCAGTTAAAAATGCTAAAGCTACAACAGAGAGCATGGAACCCCCGATCCTACAGGAAATAGTGAGAACCACAGATTTGTAGCAATTTATTAAGTACCCTAGTCACCTGAATGGAGATAGTAACTTGTTTATCAAAAAGAATAATGATAAGCAAAAATGAAAAAAAAAAAAACTTTGAATTTTTGCCTTTTTGCTGATTATGGAAGAACTACAACTATGGTAGTCGAGACGTGAAGTGATTCTTTAAGCCTAAGCCTAATCCTACAAGTATATGTACATTTATGTGTGTGTATCCTTCTGAAGGTTCTCTATCACAAATGAACAATACCTACATTACTCATTACTTGACAAATAACAAACAAACACACAAACTTGTATCAATTCCTTCTGAAAGTTCATATTTTCTCTTAAACAATACCAATTCACAAGAACTTATGATAGATGATTAACAAAGTCAAATCCAAATGCAAAATGATAAAATAAAAGGCTGCAAGTGCTCATTTATTACACAATAAATCATAATCATGATTATATTCCATGTTATTTTGAAATATCATGAAACTTGTTTGAAACTAGAATAAAACAAAATTATCATTGTTTTGTACCAAACAAGCACTAAATAGAACTGGAATAGACAGATTATCTACTTACCAGTATAAAATCTTGATTTGGGAAATATTTAAACAATCCATTTGTAAGATTTCCCAAAGAAGCATACATTTCCCCCTAATTTTCTGTCTCTTTCTCTCTTATGCTTGAGGTGATCGAGAAAATCACTCGCCTTTAACAACATAATCAAGAATAAACCCAGATGGGACTTCAAGAAAAGCATCTGCTTTCGTTGAGGTGATTTTGAAGCAGAGTGAAGCAAAGGATATGCTTCTGTAATCGCCATGTGAATTTGAACTCTGGGGGCCTGTTCAGTGACTTTCTTTTTCTGATTTATTGGTTTTAATTTTGGATTTATTCCCCTAAGCCCACCAAAACTATCCAATTCTTAAAGAGGATAGGCTATTCTCATTATTTCTTCCGTGTCCATGTGTATGAATATATATTTTCCCAAGGCCCCGTTAATTCAAGGAAAACTTAAATTCTCCAAACTACCCTTCTTCCCCACTCAATCCCTTAAATGCGCTCAGTCACCATCCCCTTCAACCATCTTCCCCTTCCCTCTACCCCTACGAGACCTTACGCCCTTCCTTCTTCTTCGAGTGAGTTGTAGTCTCCAACCTCCACGGTCGGTCCAGTGGAATTTGGGGCCTAAGGCAAGGCATATTATTTGGTCGAGGACCTTAAGTTACCTTCACGAGCAACAATGCTAAAGGCGTTCTCGAATATCGACTTCTCTCTAATTTTTTTCGTCTTTCGTCGTTCTTTTTATTCAATGTCTTTATTTCCTACTTTTCTTAAGATTTAGTATTATTGAAAGTTGTTGAATCATAGAATAATAACGAGACTTAGAAAATTTTATTATTAAAAATAATGAGTTTTGGGCTTAGACAATTTGGTTTTGTATTTAGATTGTTTTGAGATAATTGTAAAAAAATGCAATAAATCTATTACTAAATAAAGGGTAAAGTGATTTTGGCACTTTCCCGCTCAAGCTCTCACCTGGGCAGCCCTTGACTACGTTCATTTGTTCCAGCTTTATTTATCAAGAGCACCTTATAACCGTTCAAATATCAAAAATGACACTGACAAAAATTGACACCTTAATTGATGAACCAAAAATTGACACTTAATTGATGAACCATAAATATCAATTCATTATTGATATTTATGAAATTTTTCAAAAAAAAAAACTAAAATTAAAATCGCTACTTGAACTAGCAATTTCAACCTTATAACCATTCAAATATCAAAAATGACACTGACAAAAATTGACACTTAATTGATGAACCAAAAATTGACACTTAATTGATGAACCATAAATATCAATTCATTATTGATATTTATGAAATTTTTCAAAATAAAAAAACTAAAATTAAAATCGCTACTTGAACTAGCAATTTCAATCGAAGTAGAATTAACAAAATGAATACTTTTCCGTCCCACCTCAAATTGCAAAACAATCGTTTTGATATGAAAATTATATCTTGATAAAGGAAATTGAGAGGAAGTTTTACCGTCTCAAAATAAATATTTTGAAAAATGTATTTATTTAAAAAATTATTTCCTTCATTTAAAAAATGACTATTATTTTCGTCTCAAAATGAATAACCAAAACAATAATACTACTCTTTTGTCCCAAAAATGAATATTAATTCCTACGTTCTAGTGAATATTTTAGAAAATAATACTACTTTATTCGTCTCAAAAATTAATTTTAACGCCTTCATCCCAAAATAAATAATTTTTTTATTTTCATTTTAGGACAGAATTTTTTATCGAGAACATATATTTTGGGCGAAGGAAGTAGTATTCATTTTCCGGAAAAAAAAAAGTATTATTATTTCTATAGTTATTCATTTTGGGAAGAAACTACTATTTATTTTTGAAATGAAGGATTTTTTTTTAAAGAAGTAGAATTTTTTGATAATATATATTTTGAGACAGAAAAAATAGTACTCCCTCTTAATTATCAAGGCATAATTTTCGCATCAAAATGATTGTTTTGCAATTTGAGTTGAGACGGAGAAATATTCTTTTTAAATGTAGGAAGGATTGTACCACTGAAATCATTTAATTTTTTTTTTAATTTTTTCATAAATATCATAATAAAATTGAATAAATTTAAATTCGCTATTTGGAGTAGCGATAAATGGTAATTTTGGTAAATAGTTTGAAAGGGTTGTTATTTTGAGAAATATATTTTTTAAATAAAATATTTAGAAAAAAAATCCAGTGTAGTACATACGAACTTGAATGTAGGAAGGATTGTACCACTGAAATCATTTAATTTTATTTTTTTTAATTTTTTCATAAATATCATAATAAAATTGAATAAATTTAAATTCGCTATTTGGAGTAGCGATAAATGGTAATTTTGGCAAATAGTTCAAAAGGGTTGTTATTTTGAGATATATATTTTTTTAAATAAAATATTTAGAAAAAAATCCAGTGTAGTACATGTGAACTTGAACGACCCCACAAGCAAAGAATAAATGAATAATCACTAGTACAAAATAAAGCTTAGATAGCGCTTTTTTTAGAGCTTAGATAGCGCTTTGCTATCTAAGCCACCGCTATGCAAGTTAGCATAGCGCTTAAGAAAGCGCTATCTAAGCTCACAAACTTAGATAGCGCTTTTTAAAAGCGCTATCTAAGCACTTCTTTTATTTTTTTAGAAATCAACTTCAATAGCGTTTTTTATGTGCTATCCAGTGCATTACACTGAGTTTTATACCATTTTGACACTAAATTAACTGTTTGAAATCCGGATCCAGTAACAAAGTTACCTCCGGCTTGGGCTTCATCCAAGTAGTTGATGGCCTGAAATTTATGTGGCATATCATCATAAGAAAGCACAATATCATAGGACGGTAACCGAGAAAGAGAAAAACTTGTAACATGGCACAACCTGCTAGCATCTTCAGTGTTCTTCCCAGCAATTTTTCCCTTGGGAGCTGATGACAACTGCATACAGTCAAAGAAAACTCAAGATATGAAACATGCTTATCAACACCACAAACAACATTAATATTATGATTACAAACCTGTGAGGCAACATCAACACCAATTTCATCTAGCACCTGCAGAACAGGAAATAAAATAAACAAGTAAACCCTCAATACAAAAATACATATACAGGTGTCTGTCAAGCACAAAATAATAGTTGCCCAAGAGAAGTATGAACATTATTGTAAACCCGCAAACTGTGTATAATCAGAGTAAGAAACACATATTTGCCTTAAAAAAAGTTGCTAGGAAGTGTTGTATTATTTATTTGGCGAGTACATAACTCACATCTACTGTAAAAGTATTTCATGTGTCTACCTGAAAAAGTAGTTGCACGATAGAAATAATTGTGGACCATAGTGAGTGTACCTGGTTTGTGAGCTCGTCAGTTTCCTCCTCAGCTTCATCATTATCCAAAGCATCGTCTATGGCCTCTGACATCATTTCAGTCTGCACACAGGAGTGCTAGTAATAAGCCATATATAATTAAGAAGTTTGTCCAACAGTCAGGACTCAGATCAATACCTAAATTATAATTTTTTGATGACTTAATCTATTACAAGAGTGACACTTGGAGAGTGATTTTCATCATTGGTGGGGATTGAACCCCTTGCCTTCTTGAGAAAGGAATACCTGATACCGGTTGAGCCAGAGGTAGAGCTCTTAGGCACATATTGAGACGTACATTTCAGTAACCCCAAGATGAAGTAGAAATATGCTTTTAAACATCATCTTCATTGGTTTATGTATAGTTTGATATGGCAATTAGTACATGAAAAGGATGACATGCTGACTTTACAATAACTAGCGACAATGGAATAATGGAGTGGTTCACATTACTTGAAATAAGATTGAGTTGTAGAATATGCTACTCCCTCCATCCCAAAATAAGTGTCCCTATTGGTTTTACGAGGATTTAAGAAAGTTCCATTTTCTCATGCTTTTCTTTCTATGCCTTATATTATTATTTAATGGTGTCAAATCAGAGAGGCCCGCCTTTTTTCATCACACAACTATAAAGGGCATCCTGCTTTGACATAATGTGGTGCGCTTAGGTACTTTGATGAATTTTTCAAGAGCTTGTAGCATAGATCAAAGACTCGGTTAGTCTCCAGCTCTCCCAGCACCAACCAAACAAGTGTAAAAGAACAAATCATCACATTAAGAGGCAGATACAAACTTGAAAGTAAACTTCTTTCCAAGTTTCTATTGAGGAAGAGATTGCACAATCTTACAGTCATATCCATCTGTGCTGATTGCCTTTGGAAATCTTGCATAACCTTTGCTTGCTTTGCAGGTGACATTTGCTGCAACAAAACAAAGCCATGTGGCTCACAAGCATTAAAAATGAAGGATTACAACCGCTGAAACAAATATATAAAATGCTTTGCCCACTCAGTTTATAAGTGAAAAACAACAGTACAAGTAAAAATGATGTGTAAGTGTAACTGTATCTTGCAAGTCCTTTCAGAAAAAGGTTCTGACTACATGTTGTTGTCATGAAGACGTGTATTCTCATAATAAAACTCAAATATACATTCTAAAGCTATTGAAATGTTACAACTAACCTTATTCATAGCTGTCATGGCCTTAGTGGCACCTTTCATTCCATCAGCCACAAACGAGTGTGCAGCTACCGCCTGAAAAGATAACCTCAGTAAGGGAACCACATAAAAAGCAAAAGAAAGTCAACTCATAGAACATCTGATAAAGGAGGTTCAATGTGTACCTGAGTGTGTGTTGATATACCTCTCATTTGAGCTCGACTACCTTGCAAGTTGGCTATTTGTTGTCTAAGCCTGACCAGCTGACGTGCTATGATTTTTGTGGCTGCCTGCACAGGGAGAATAGAAGGTACAACAAATCAGAATGGTTTGAGACTGCACCTCAAGTAATCCACAAATGGATAGAGGCAAAGTAACTAAAGTTTCTAACAAGGCCAAAACTGATAAACTACAATGTCATAACTCACCTCATTTCCAGTTTTAGCAGTTCTTTTTATCTCCGCAATAAGCTTCTTTTCCTGTTTGATACTAACTTGTATTAGATTTATGTAATCTACAAGTACATGTATGAATAGGCCTAGGATCAACTTATACTTGGTCTAGTGGAAACTTAGTACAAACTGAAATTTTGTAAGTCAAAATTCTCCTCTAACACGCAAAGCCCTAACTAAATTTCTACCAGCATGGCCCCTCACTTGTTGTGACGACAGGGAAAAATGCAAAAACGATAAATTTACAGACATTTGAAGTAATAGTTTATCATAGTGAGACTTTGTTGCGTGTAGTATATTTGTCGTCCCATGTCCTCCCTTTCATGTTGGGTATCCATTTCTTTAAGGATAAGGAGTTACTCTTCACGCATTTCACTCCCATGGATGACACGAGGCTCCACAAGAGTTTTATTTGCCAAGTTGAGATTGACACGATATCAGCAACTATTCCATAAAAAACAAAAACCTTCAAGCCAATATTTCAACTTTACTTATTTATTCAAGGGCATCAACTGAATGATAAATATTAGATTTACACAATATCAAGTATCTGCACATACACGGGATGATGGGGGATCCAGTTGCCAGCTTGACATTTCCAGAAAACATCACACATATGAGCAACTATAAATGAGGACATAGGAAGAGCACTTGTATATTTCCATGTGTAAGTTGATTCTAGCTTAATATACACAGACAATTTATGCATAATACGGAGAACTAAAAATTATAAATCAAATTTCTAAAGGAAGGTTCCAACATACTTCAGACTGCAATGTAGACTACAATGTCGTGATTTCCCTCTCTATACCTGAATCAAGAAAAAAGAAAAATGGTAATATGGTGTCTGAAAACTATAAAGAATCTACTTTAAGCCAAAAATAAAATATGAGACTAGGAAGTTTGGAGCAAAAAGAGAGGCTCTCGGAGAAGACTATTCTTTCAAACTTCAACCAGAAAACGCTAATAGATATAGAATAATAGACTGATTTTTCTGATGATGGGTTTCCTAAAGTTTTTAGAAACTAATTGCCTAAAGTTTAAGTATATCCTCAAGATGCAAAGCATTACAAAGATCATATGTGAAGCATTACAAAGGAATGAAGAACTTAAATAGTATGAATAGAAGATAAAGTTTGTAGGATAATATTTCTCCATACCAAAAAATAAAATAAAATCAATTGACAAGGATGATGCATTACTTGCTTGTACCTTCTTGAAATCGCACTATGATTATATGAAATGATTGAAGATGGTTATGTTCTTATGACCATGTTAAATAAGACACCAAGCCTAATTGAATAATTATATTTTCATTTTTCAAGATGAAATTAAGCAATATTACCTCTAGTAGCATTCGCCATTTCTCTCTTACTCTCTCAAAGCACCTCTGCAAACAAAAATACGCAAACATAAGAAAAACACTCAAATAAACACCGCTTCAATCAACAAACTTCATGAAGGTCAACTCTTAACCAAATCAAGTCAATGAAACATCAAATCAATCAAATAGCTGAACTAAAATCAACAAAATGCAAGTGATTACAAGTTATTTCACTTAAGATTTGAATTCATCAACAGTTATGCTGCGGCTTTTGATGGAAAAAAAATGAAGTTACAAAAATAAGAAATTAGGGCACGAAACCTTTGGCGGTTGGCTTATTCGAAAAGATGATCATGATTCAAGATCGAAGAGAAGGAGAGGCGCTTCGAGAATCGAACGGGATGATGAGCTAGGAAAAATTTGCAGTCCGGTTAGGGATTTAGATTCGCCGGAAAACGACGTGCTTTCCATCCAACCAGCTTGTCTTGGCGGTACAAATGAAGAACTGTGACCCGTTCGTTCCCGATCCGGAGTTCGCCATGGACAAAATAGCTTCTTTTTTTTTTTTTTTAATATGCACTATCTTAGTTAATTTATTTATTTTTTAATTTTTTTTCTTTAATTATAAAATTTAAAGATGTGAATGCGCTATGTAAATTTACATCTTATATAGCGCTTTTTAAAGCGCTATCTAAGGTGCGTTCCTAATATCCAATCTGTAGCTATTCATTTTGGGAAGAAAATGCTATTTATTTTTGAAATAAAGGATTTTTTTTTAAAGAAGTAGAATTTTTTGATAATATATATTTTGAGACAGAAAAAATAATACTCCCTCTTAATTATCAAGGCATAATTTTTGCATCAAAATGATTGTTTTGCAATTTGAGTTGTGACGGAGAAATATTCTTTTTAAATGTAGGAAGGATTGTACCACTGAAATCATTTTTTTTTCATAAATATCATAATAAAATTGAATAAATTTAAATTCGCTATTTGGAGTAGCGATAAATCATAATTTTGGCAAATAGTTTGAAAGGGTTGTTATTTTGAGAAATATATTTTTTTAAATAAATTATTTAGAAAAAAAATCCAGTATAGTACATACGAACTTGAACGACCCCACAAGCAAAGAATAAATGAATAATGTCAAAGATATACTACAAATTTACAAAATTATGATTTAAAAGAGGCCAATCAGACTTTTGAACCCTTGTACTATTATGAAGCTGCGGTTTTAACCATCGTTGTTTTTTTTTGGCAATTTTAACCACCCTTCTAATATTACACAGTCATAATAACCTTATTCCCAAACTCCGTTAAAAAATCTAACTTTCGTTAAATAATTTAACGAAACATAACAAGATTATAACCTAGATGATGACTTGGTTATAATTTTAACACATTCCTTATGAACAGTAAAAATAGTAGAGTACAAGTTAGAAAAATGTTTTAGGAAATATTTTAATTCCTTAATCAATATAAATAATCTCAAAAAAAAAAGAAGCAAAATATGTATAAAAATCTTCACAAAGAAAAATGGTGAAGAAAAACCAAAATATTTACACTGTAAAGAACAGGGAAACGAAATGACTAACATTAACCCTCAAAATGTGGCGTTTATTCGGCGGAAACTGGTTGAAATCGATACAATCAATCAGCTGTTTATCCGAAGCATCAATAAAATGCAGATCGTGGGTGGTTCCAGCTAATCCTCGCCTGGGCTTAACCACCTCTGTTTCTCGGCCATATTCTTCTCGAACTTTCCCCAAAAACTGACGAACAGTCATCAGTAAAGCAGGGTCACAAAGCATAATCCCTAAGCTTACTCCGTTCGGTAGCAAAATTCTGAACTCATGTATCCTTGAAACAACGACGTCGCGTTCGAGTTTAACGAGTAGTCAGTTTCCGCCGGTCGGCGTCGGAATCACCGCCGGACTCCATCGGCCGTTTTTGTGGTCTTCTCGGAGACATTATATCATCCATGTGAAAATTGTTTGGGGTGGAGGAAATTTGGACGGAGAGGGTTTATACTTTATGTTAACCGGGCCGGAAGGAGGAAGACGAAACGATTACGTGGAAGCAGGGTCTCATTTTGAGGGTTAATGTTAGTCATCATCTAGGTTATAATCTTGTTATGTTTCATTAAATTATTTAACGAAAGTTAGATTTTTTTAACGGAGTTTGGGAATAAGGTTAATATGACTGCGTAATATTAGAAGGGTGGTTAAAATTGCCAAAAAAAAACAACGATGGTTAAAACCGCAGCTTCATAATAGTACAAGGGTTTAAAAGTCTGATTGGCCTTTAAAAGATAACACTTCATTGAATTTTTTCTCATTTAATTCTTTTTTAAATTTTTAATTACATTTATGACTTACTGTTCAAATTTTTGTTCAAAATGTCCTACTTTTTGTATATCGCTACACCGTGTAGCGATTTTGACATTTTTAATTTCAAACTCATCAAACTATTTAGCGAGTTTATTTATTTTTTATTTCCATTAATTATTTTCTATAATATTAAAAAACAAATTCCAATTATTAAAAAACAAAGTCCATGGAAATTAAACTCGCCATTTCATTTGGCGAGTTTAAACGAAATTAGAAATCGTCAATTCAATTAACGAGTTTACGTTGAATATTCAGATTCCCAACTGTCGACTTTATAGTCGCAGACAAAAGAAAAAAAAATCAAGGAAGAAGAAGAGAGAAGGAAGAATGATATTTCAAGACATCCAAATTCAAAACCCCTCTATTCAGTGATTCTTCAAAATTGTTAAGTAAGTTTTCATTATCTTCCCCATATTTTCATTTTTTGAAGGTTGGAATGAGTTGTGTTTGTGAATTTAGAATTTAGGTTTGAGTTTGAATTTGGTCATTTTAGGTTTAAATTGAACGAATTTTGGATGTTTTGATGTGTTTTTGATTGATTTTTTCTGTGATTTCTGTATTCTGTTATGGATTTAAGTTGATTAATTAGCCTAGTTGATGTGGGCATTGATTGTTTTTAACAAATCACTGATATTTTTGTTCATATATGTTTTTTTTTCAATGTGAATTATAATCTTTGAGAGGTGGTGTAAGTACCCAAATCTGGATCGTCAAAATCCGTCAGAAAGTTAACCGAAATCCGTTAACTGGCCCGCTCCAGGTTAACCGGAACTCGTTAAACTCCCCGTTGCCAAGCCAACGAGACGTCCCGGGACTGCCCCGAGCATCCCAACGTCGAAGCGTACTTGACACGTGTCATCACACGTAAAAGCACGGCTTTCCCTGAAAAATGCACTTTTCAGCACTTTTCGGGGGCATTTCGGACATTTTCCGGACTGTTATTTTAAAAAAGGGACAAAATCGGGACCCGGGAGCGAACTCCCACACATTTGGTGAGTAATGGGACACGTGGCAGCCATGCCACAGCCCACACATCACCCTTCAATCAGAAATCAAAGGGAAAAGACTAAAATACCCCTGGTATACAGTCAAAGTCCGGCCGGACTCCCTGTGCACATTTTCTAAAATTGCCAGCAAGCCCCTCAGAATTCCAAAATACCACAAAACCCTGGAAATCAGTCTAAGTCAGACCGGACTCTTACTGCATTTTTCACCTATAAATAGAAGTTGCTGTCAAAGCCAAAGAAGGAAAAAAATTACTCCCAAAATTCACTCTACACACGGCCCAAACTGATTTCACCCCTCCCGAGCTCCCGTTTTGTCTCGATTCGCGTGAAACTTCCGTATTTCGATCAAATACGCCCCTCATCACTTCGAAACACCCTTTCGAACTACTTTCCGTGTCCCGTACACACCTTCCGAGCCAAAGGAGTCGACCCTAGCCATAGGTATAACTCCCTCTCTCTGATCTCTCGTTTCGTCTCGGTTTACGCGCCAGTCGCTATAACCGTTTCGAACACCGTTACTGAAATGTAGACACCTCCGTCTAACGGGGTCCGATACGTTTTAGCCCCTCGATCCTCTTCTCTTTCCGTAAGTGAAGTAATCACGGGTTAAAACGGCGTTCCGACCCCGTTCCGTTTACTTTTATGTCATTTGCTATTCCGGATCGATCGATCCGTTGATCGTCATTTACTTTCTGTCATTTACAACTCCGAGCCGTTTTGGCTTGTCGATCGTCATTTACCATTCCGAGCCGATTGGCCTCGTCGATTGTCATTTACAATTCCGGATCGTTTGATTCCGTTGATACTGCTTTAAATACTGTCATTTACAAAGTCCGACCCGTTTGGATCGTGATAGTATTTACTTTTAAAAGTCCGAGTCGCAACCCGATTCGTCGATCGCATATCATTTAATACGTGTTTTTCCCGTAAAAATCGTTAACAATGTAATGCCCGGTTCAAAACCGGAGTTCGTCCGTCGAACTCTCTTTCAAAACGCGCGAAATGACGTTTGCCACGCGAACGCTCATCTTTCACACTAAAAGCCGCTATTTGACATTCAAAATCATTTAATACGCTTTTTCCCGTAAAAATCGTTAACAATGACTCGCCCGGTTCAAAATCGACGTTTGCCACGCAAACGCTCATTTCAAACTCAAAATCGACGTTTGCCACGCAAACGCTCATTTTCGTCTCAAAACCGACATTTGTCATTCAAACGCTCGCCTTTTCAAAAGTAACCTAATCAACGTTTGACATTCAAACCAAGATTAAGCTTGTCATTCAAGTCCCCCATTTCAAAAAACACACACACACACACGTTTTCGAGAAAGGTAGAAAGACTCGTCATGCGAGGCGTTTCGGGTGATCTCAATATACTCTTCCCGAAACGTAACGTGACCTCCGAACCTAACAATCTCTGGTACTCAAAGCTTTTTACTCGTTCTTGCTACCAATAAAAATGATCCCCGTTTTCAAAGCCTTTTCCTAAGTTTTTGCTACCAATAAAAACGACACTCTTTTTTCAATCAAAAGCCTTTTCTCAACGTTTTGGGCTCCAAATACAAAAACCGCGTGGCGACTCCTCATTTTTTCCTTCCCGTGAAGCGAGGTCTCAGACACCAACCATCCGCGAAAGACAACCGCCTTCCCGCGCCCGCGCGCGAAAGACCGGGTAATTTCAGTTGGCGACTCCGCTGGGGAAAAGATACTTTTTTCAAAATTGCCGATGTTTTCAAAAAAGCCTTCCGTGGGTCAAACTTTCGTTTACCCTTCCTCATTTTCGTGTGCATGTGGTACTTTAAACCTCGAACGGTTTTTTTCAAGGCATTACATTGTCGTCTTTTCAAAATCATACCATGTTGTGCATTCCCATTCATGTTTGATTTTCATGCTGTCTTTTGAACTGCGCATCATAATTCTTTAAGACACATTCTGAAAAATCTCTGTTTTACTCAGAAAAAAAGAATTTTAGTGACCACACACTACGCGCACTTGCTGCCTCGGAACACCGCACTTCACGTGCACTTGCTGCCTCGGAACACTGCACACTACAACCCCTAACCCGGGATGGCCTTATCAGTTGCACCCCGATTGGCCTGCCAGATGCCTTTCGGGGGCGCACGGGGTCGTCCCAAACATCCCATCCTAGCCCGTGTAAGCCATGCACTCTTTGTGTCACACTTTGTCCAAGACCCCGGTTAGTTTTTGGCTTAGCTCGTGTCATAAAGCCTAAGTGTATGTTTTTTACGCTGGGCCCCGCTCCGAGTCAAGCTCGAGAAATTGAGACCGAAGGTCGTTCCCGACCCGAAGTCTTGAGCTCTTCAGCTTTGACTTTAACGCGGAGCTCTGCCGAAAAATATACCCGAAGGTTCAATGTGACACCGTGTCACCAAACCTCGCCGTATCCACCGTGCCAGCCACAACTTGGCCAACGCCAAAAGCTAAGGTCCCTCGCTGTGAATGTGTGCCCAAATTTGTGTTATGGAATTCACACGAGTTTGAAGACATCCGAGTTTATTTTGAAAAACGGAGTCGCCACGCCATTTTGATTACCTCAAAAGTTTGAAAAAAGGTTTTATTGGGTTCGGAGGTTAAGTTACCCCTTGGGAAGAACGGATCGTCGTTCACCCAAGGTGCCTTGCCGGAGCAAGTCTCCCAAGATCCCATTAATCGTGCTTGCTTGCGTGCTTTCTTGTGTGCATGTGTTTGAAAAGAGGGGGGAGGAATGTCCCAAGTTGTCTTCCGGACGTACAAACCATTTATTGGTTGTCGCTCGGTATTCCTTGGATTTTATGTATTCGGGATTATGATCCCGTCCTCATCTTGGACTTGTGATCATCGCATTTTAACCTCGGGACTTGCGTGATCGAGAGAATGACTCCCTTTATAGTCAAAGATGAGGTTCTTTAGAAAAGGAGGATCCTTAGCCCATCAATCATACGCTTTAAGACGGTCGAGCTCATATAGATGCTTCTTACTCGTTCTTAAGCGATAATTGGAGATATAGGGTTCAAGGTTGTCCCTTTCTAAAGAGATCATGAACCTTTAATGGAAGGAACGATGTAAAGATAGGATCTTTTACACCGGTCCGTTCCAAGGTTGCTAATGGGGACATGGGGGAAATGCATGATTTAAGATAAAATGACATTTTTAATGAAAAGATGATATTTTTGGGTTGCAAATGATGCATTTTGATTTGAAGAAGTGATCTTTATTGCAAATGATGCATTTTGAATGTAAAGATATGATTTTTATGCAAAGGATGCATTTTTATGAAGAAATTGGGATTCAATATGCAAAGGATGCATAAAGATTGCATTTTGAAAAGCATAGGATGCTATTTATGGTAAAGATAGGATCTTTAATGCAAAGGATGCATGAAAATAGGATTTGAATGCAAAGGATGCATGAAAATAGGATTTGAATGCAAAGGATGCATTTTTATTGAAAACATTGTATTTTTATATGCAAAGGATGCATAAAGATGACATTTTTATTGGAAAATGGGGTTTTTAGGTGCAAAGGATGCACCTTTATAGATAAAGATTACATCTTTAATGGCAAAGGATGCCTAATGCATGCAAAGGGGAAGGGGGGATGATAAAGATATGATCTTTAATCTATCAAGTCCCAAACAAGATAAAAGCAATATATGAAATGCAATGAGCAATTAGGATCACATAGAGCAATTAGGATGTAAGTTTAGGGCGTGAGAGGTTACCAATGGCTTCCTCTTCTTCTTTGGATGGAGCTAGGAGGAGGAATTGATTTTGGGATCTTCAAGGAGGAGGGAGGTGACTTCTTGGCCTTCTTCTTCACCTTCTTGGACTTCCAGCAGCTCTTGGGAGTGTATTTCACGTATTATGTGTGATGGTGTATGATTTTCCTCCCTTTAAAATGGGTAGAGGAGGGCTCTTTTTTTTTTATTTTTTATTTTTTTTTTTTTTTTTTAAAGAAGGGGATCAACACATTTCACCGCTCCCCCCTTGATGCACTTCACAGAGGCGCCTAGCTATGCTAGGGAGGGCAATGTCATTCCCTCTAACCACTGGTGGGGGAATCGAGCCCATGACCTCCAGGTTGGAAGCCATGAACTCTAACCATCAGGCTAAGACCCCGCGTGCGAGGAGGGCTCTATTTATAGGCAGTCTGGAGAGAGCAAATGAAGCCGTGCGGCTAGAGGTCTTGGGCTAATGCAGCCGTGCGACATTATCCACAATGACTCAGCACTTCTAGAATCATGCAAGGTGGCAAATTCTAGAACCTTTTTCCCAATTAAGAAAAACGTGTTTCTTAATGGATAAGCATTCCCTTCAGCCCTTATTTAATTTAGAACAGTTTCGGAATGTTCCCGGAACACTAGGAAGGTCTGGGGAATTACCGGAAAACTTACCGAAATTGCCGGGAAATTTAACCGGAAGGCATGAGCCAGATTTGGGTACTTACAGAAGCCCCTCGGCAACGTCACTTGCAAGGCGAGTGGGGTTATCGATAGAAAAGGATCCGATCTGGCGAATGCCGAGACGGATTGGATGACCGAGGTGGTCGAGTGGCTGAACCTTCGGAAGGCTACCTACGTATTCCGAGTGGGAATCAAGCCAGGCCGTAGTTCGGGATAGGATCCGCTGAGGAATGGAGAAGAGAAAACTGGTCTCTTGCTGGGGAAATAGAAGAAAAAAAATGACCTAAGAGGTCAAGCAATTGATCCTACTGGGGATATGCTAGAAGTGACCGATGTGGTCGAATAACAAAGTCTCTATGAGGGACTACTCCATCACTGAGGAGTGACGAAGGAACAGGGTGACCAAAGTGGTCGGATGGCTGGACCTTTTATAAAAGGCTACCTACGTATCCCGGAGGAATCAAGCCTTGATCGTAGTTCAAGCATCACTAGATAGGTTAGGAACGATGTCTAGGATCCTTGAGGTTTTGACAATTAATGGAGGTTGTCACCTGATTGACAATTAATGGAGGTTGTCACCTGATTGACAATTAATGGAGGTTGTCACATGATTGACAATTAATGGAGGTTGTCACCTGATTGAAACTAGAGCTTACGACATTATCTCTTTTTGACAGAGATAGAGGGAGCTAAGGCTAGATGACGTTATTTCTTTATGACAGAAATAACGGAGACTAAAGCTTACGGCGCTATCTCCTTTTGACAGAGATAGAGGGAGCTAAAGCTTGGAAAAACTTGAGCGTACTTCTCAATCTCTTTCGAATTAGAGATATGGGTATCTAAAGTTTGGAAAACTTGAGCATACTTCTCAATCTCTTTCGAATCAGAGATATGGGTATCTAAAGTTTAGAAAACTTGAGCATACTTCTCAATCTCTTTCCAATCAGAGATATGGGTATCTAAAGTTTGGAAAACTTGAGCATACTTCTCAATCTCTTTCGAATCAGAGATATGGGTATCTTAAGTTTGGAAAACTTGAGCATACTTCTCAATCTCTTTCGAATCAGAGATATGGGTATCTTAAGTTTAGAAGAACTTTAGCATACTTCACTATTCGTGATAGAGGTAGCTAAATTTGGGAGAACTTAAGCATACTTCACTATTCGTGATAGAGGTAGCTAAAGTTAAGAAGAACTTAAGCATACTTCACTATTCGTAATAGAGGTAGCTAAAGTTAAGAAGAACTCGAGCATACTTCACTATTCGTGATAGAGGTAGCTAAAGTTAAGAAGAACTCGAGCATACTTCACTATTCATGATAGAGGTAGCTTAAGTTCGGACTTCGACAATTCGGATGTTGTCACCTAGCGCTATCCCGTTATAACGGAATTAACGGAGGCGACTGGGAATAAAGCTTAATTGCTTAGGAGATAAGGGATATCTTCTGAAAAAGATGTTATCTTAGTTAAAGGATAACGAGAATTGTAGGCCCAAGTGGAAAGTCCAGGGGCAAAATTGTAATTTCTGCTCAGAGCGAAAGAGGTCGCCCGGCATGAGAGGGAGGAAAAAGAGGCCGTACGGCCAGAAGCCTGATTTTTACAGATTATTTAAAACAGCATTTGAACGGGCATTTGGCATTGTTGTCGCCCAAGAACACGCCGAGGAAGAGAGAGAGAGAGGAGAGAAATTTCAAAATTCTTTCAATCCCCTTTGCTTCCTTTGATCAAGAATGGACCCGGCGCCAAGGCAAGCGAGAAGGAATGTCTCCGATGCCGCGAGGAGGAGGAGAAAGGAGCTCGTTCGCACGGATAGGAGGTACGACTTTCTTACGCCTCCATCGGAGCTTTATCCGGGGAGAAGGGAGCACAAATCGACGAACCCGCGATCGGTTGGGGTAAGCGTTCTTATTTGGCTCAATTCCGTCGATTTTGATTGAATTTTGATTGATTTAGGGCTTGACCCAAATTTAGGAATTTTCTAGGATTTTCCTAGAATTTTTGAATGATTTTGAGATATTGATGAATAACCTATGAGGCTAAGAACATGCATGTGCAATTTATTTGAAAAAAAAAAGTGAGAATGACCCACTTTTTTCTCGAAAATAAAGTAAGAATGAAAATTGTCTAAAGTGAGACGAAGTTCTTGCATGTGCTAGAACTAGGTCAAAATTTTGATTATCAATGAGAAAACATGATTTTGGAAGATGAAAAGGATTCATGCATGCCATTTTGTTGGAAAATAATGCTTATGTGCAAAGATTTTGAAAATTGTGATTTTGTGCTTTAGAAAAGCAATGATGTGTTTCAAGTGATGAAAGACACGTTTTCTATGCAAAAGATGCTAGAAAGATTTTTATGAATGCTTTTCTTTTGAAAGTATGTGCACTTTTTGAATATATGCCTACTT
Source organism: Adenophora triphylla var. japonica (assembly GCA_022495995.1). NCBI lineage: Eukaryota > Viridiplantae > Streptophyta > Magnoliopsida > Asterales > Campanulaceae > Adenophora > Adenophora triphylla. The sequence goes on from JAFEMH010002419.1 coordinate 195,609, forward strand.
TTGAAATGGACTGAAGGACTGACACATTTCTTTGCTGTGCTTGTCTACAGGAGAACAAGTCTAGGGGACCGTCTGAGATTGCGGTCAAGCTTTGGCAGAGGATGCCAGATTTTGAGAAGAATGGGGTGAACCCCAAGGAGTTGGTGAGAGCTACCGGCCTAGATCTGTTCATTTAGGCTATCGGCAGGGGGATTCACATCACCTCCAAGAGCAAGGGTTTGGTTCAGGCCCTTTCAAAGTTCTGGTGGGACACCACCCACAGCTTTCATCTGAGCTGGGGAGAGCTGACAGTGACTCCTGCCGATTTCACAGCTATTACTGGCCTACAGTTCACCGGGAGGCCCGTGACTTGGAGGGACCACATTACAGCTGAGGAGTTTCAGAATCTGGTTGGATTTGAGTTGATTCCCAAGGGGCTTGGAATGGAGACGCGGAATGTCGAGGTGGCAGTTCAGAACTGCATGCGAGAGAGTTCGTTGCTAATGATGTGACAGCCCACCAGCTTGCTAGAGCTTTTGTGTGGTTGATGCTGTCAGTCACTATCTTTGCCAATTCTGGGACGCTAGCTATGACTTGCCTCCTCGACTCTCTGGAGGATGTTGACGGGATTGGGACGGTCTCCTGGGGCGAGGCCGGATTGGCAGAGCTCTACTTCTCTCTGGATATGTACAGCCGGAATAAGGCTGCCTCCATGGACTGCTTCTCATTTGCCCTTGAGGTAGTCCCTCTTTCTCTTCTCTTTTCTCTTTTCTGTCTTGAGACTTTTTATGAGAGAGAAATGACCCTTTTGATGTTTTGAACATGCAGGCCTGATTCTGTGAGGTGATTGGGTTCTTTCCGTGGAACCAACAGAGCGATATCACCATTTTCCCTGCCATGGTCCGCTGGAGGGGAGATGCGAGGGATAAATTCACGGGAAAGACCCGGATCACCTTCGACTACAAAATGGTGAGGCCAATCATCAACAAGGACGGGCATGATGGAGTGGACTTCTACCCGTGGGGCAGGTATCCAGAGATTTTACTAGGAGAGGCCATTGAGGTGACGAGACAGAGGAGATGGCTGACTGGGCTGACATGCGACGTCATATATCTGGGGGACCGTTTCTCGAGGCAGCATGGCCATGTCCCTCCATTGGACGCCATTACTCCCCACGATCCTCCAGCACGGATGCTACAGCCCAGGGATTGGCAGGCAGATGAGATAGCTAGGTACCAGGGAGGTATAGCTGCAGAGGAGTATTTTGATATGGCCACCCCGTATGCTGTGTTTGTGGAGCAGCGCCTGAGGACGCCACAGAAGCTGATGAAGCTGGCGGTTTCTCAGGGATATGGGGAGGACGAGCCTTCTGACCCACCGATCCCTCCTGCGCACATTTCATACGTGGTCCACGGAGTTCCAAGGAGGATGAGGATTCCTGTCCCCGACACTAGGGAGCCCCAGTATACCTTGCCGCCTGACAGCACTGTAAGTACACTTTTAGGGTCTTATTCCCTTTTCTTTTCAGATTTCTTTGCTTTTGCAATTTTCTGAGATTTTTCTGATATTTTCTGAGATTTTCTTTCTTCTTTTTCTCAGGTTCTGGCTCGCACCTATGACAGATTGGTCAGGCAGAATAGGGGCTGGAAGGACGTGTGCCGATCCCTTATCAAGAAGCTGGCCTGCGCTACCAAAGCGGCAACGAATGTGCAGGAGCCAGTGCGCAAAAGGAGGCACGTCGGGGGCACAGCATCCTCTTCATCGGCTTCGGAGTACTCTTCTAGCGCCAGGCCTCAGGGACGAGGACCCAATGCTGACATCTTGGAGCAGCTGGCTGAGTATGAGCACGACAACGTCCATCTGTCTTATGTGAGCGACCCGGAGGACTTGATGAGGGAGGCTAGCGTCTATGAGCTGAGCAGTGATGAGGAAGAAGAAGGATCGGAGGCCTAGGAGGTCTCTAGAGTGGATTTAGGAACAAAACAAACAATGAGCAATTTTTATGCACAATTTGTTTATTTTCTGCTTTATTTGGGCGCCGATGGGGCGAAGACATTGTACTTATGTTTTATTTACTTTTCTAATTTATGCTTTTTTAATTTGCATATTATCTGAGCCTCCGGGCGATTTTTTGCTTGGAATCGGGGCTGAAACTGGGCCAAAATGATATATAATGGTATATAACTGCTTGAATGGCTTCTGGACATGTTTTTGTACAGGTTTCCTTTGAGAAAGTGGGGTGAAAACTCCCTTGGGCAGCAACTTTGGTTGCTGCAAATTCTTTTTCTGCAGAAGCGAATGAGGCCGTGCGGACTGGTCCCAAGTGCAAATGAAGCTGTGCGGCTTACAGTTCTGTCTGGACTGGTCATTTTCTGAATAAAAGCAAGGCTTGGCCATTTCATTTCATTTTCATCTTAGACTTGTCCCAACTGTTCCCAGAGCACATTTTGGACTTAAAGACACCATCTTTGGTCATTTTGCAATGGAGAAGCCCGTTAGAAGGGGGAAGCGAGACCATTTTCTGTCCGATCTTCAATCTTGGGTGAGACATAACTTCCAATTTCACAAGGGGTTGCTTGATTCTTCCTTCAAGATCAAGTCTTTATGGTATTTGAGGGATCTCCCGCCCGATTGGGACCTTTTGAGAGCCGCAGCAAGATTTTGGGATGTCCGGAGACATGTTTACTGCTTTTCTTACAACGAGATTGTCCCAACGCACGAAGACTTCCGAGCCTTGATTGGGGGTCCAGAAATTGAGGCTATATCTATCCCGCTGATTGGAGACGTGCCGGTGGCGGCAAAGCTTGCATCTTTTCTGCAGATTCCTCTGGGAGAGGCTGAGAGGATGATGGTAGCCCCGGACAGGATTGACCTTTCTGATATCCCGGGCAGGTTTGGGTCTCCAGCTATGGCTGCGACCACGGTGGCTATGGACGCATTTATCCTTTGCGTCTTTTCTGCTCTGTTCACCGCTGAGTCCGTGGGGATCTGTCATGGTGGTCTCTTGGACATGGTCAGAGACTGCAGGGCTGGGAAGGATATTGTCCCGCTGGTTTTGGGGGAGACACTGCATGGGATTGACAGGATGGCTAGGGGAGACCATTTCATGAGGTCTGGGAGCCCGGTTGTGCTGACTTTATGGCTGCAGGAGAGGCTCGGGGCTTTGCCAGGGGCTTTGCCGACTCAGTGCCCTTGGGTGATTTCTCGGAGGGGTGCACCTCGGCAACAGGACCAGGGTAGCTGGGAGCTGATGATGGCCAGGCTATCCACTTCGGACATCCGTTGGTGGATACCTCACTGGAGGTTGCAGACCAGGAGGACATTTCAGGAGTCCTATGCTGTGAGGGTTCCAGGATTCTGCTGGTCATCCTTCTACATACCCTGCTTGGTATCCAGGCAGTTCGGGGCCTTACAGGAGCCGTTGGGCGATTGGGAGGACATCCGGACCATGGAGGTGGTGCCATTGGATACGAGGGATCCAGCCAGCTTCTCTTTCTTCTCGAGGGCTTGGACATACACTACTTTCCCATCTAGGGCTATCTTCAGGAGCAGGAAGAGTACCATCTTGACCACTGTCTACTTGGACTGGTGTGAGAGGGAGATGGGAGCGACTCAGGTCATTTTGGGAGAGAGACGTCAAGCTTTATTGGGGGCTGACTGTGACTCGAGTAGGACTCTGAGGGAGACTGAAGCTAAGGCGAGTCGCCATAACCAGTCGGGTGACCTGGTCAGAGATATGGAGGCTCGGTACAAGAGATTGTCCGAGGTCGCTCCTTTGACTGAGGCTCAGAGGGAGGAGGTGCGGACTCGTGCTCAGATTGAGATGACACTTATTGACACGGGTCTGGTGGAGGCTCCAGTGAGGATACCGGAGGTCGGGATGAGGGATACCGACATTATAGAGAAGAAGAGGAAGAAGACTCGACGGGGTCGAGGAAAAGGGAAGAAGACCAAAGAAGACTCAGCGAATGACGACTGACATATCTTTTCTTAGGATCCCCTTATTGCCATTTTGCAAACACATTAGTTTATTTAGGCATTTTATTGTATTTTAGATCTTTTAGCAGGTTAGCAGAGTCAAGAGTAGACCGTGCTTGAACTCATCAAGAAGTTTTTAACTTGTAATGAACAAAAGATATTATTTTAGAAATTAATCAAGACACAATTCATGGAAATTCAAATGTCTTATTTGCTTGGGACCCGTCTTATGAAAACTGAAATGCCCTTTATTTATTTATTGTTTAGGACGCACTTCATGGAAGCTTTATTGCCCTTTTTTATTGTTTAGACCGAACCATATATGGCTGCCTACGTTCCCCTTTTACAAGAAAGACTAAGGGGCTTAGGTCTCCGTAGTTCATTCTGGTGAACTAACAAAAATAGGTCTTTTTGACTTCTCTTTTTTTTTTTCTCTTTTTTTTTTGTGTGCAACCCTGTTTTTTGCCTAGACCGCCCTTTTTGGGGTTTTCAGCCTAGCTGGGCATTACTCTTTTTGCACTAAGATTTTTTCTTTTTTTTTTATTTATTTTTTATTATTTTTTTTTTTAGACATAGTATCTTCGGAGTTTATCACCATTGACTGGGTGGACAAAGGGATTGCCGTCCAAGTCTGCAAGCTTCATTGCTCCTCCCGATAGTATCTTCTGTACCACATACGGGCCGATCCAAACGGGTTCCCATTTTCCTGTGGGGTTGTCTGCAGTAGGGGCTTCACTTTCAGCACTAAATCACCCTCTTTGATGTCTCTGGCCTTGACCTTTTTGTCAAATGCTCTGGCCATTCGCCTCTGGTAGGCTCGGGTGTGCTCCATGGCTTTTAGCCTTCTTTCATCGAGCAGGGCTAACTCATCGTGCCGGCTACGCAACCATTCTACTTCGTTGACACTGTTTTTCAGGAGGACCCTTAATGACGGGATTTCCAACTCCACTGGTAACACTGCTTCCATCCCGTAGGTCAAGGCAAAAGGAGTTTCTCCTGTGGCTGTTTTGACAGACGTTCTGTAGCCCCAGAGTGCTAGGTGCAGCTTTTCGGGCCAATCACGACCACGGGTGGCCATTTTCCGGATGATCCGTTCAAGCGTCTTATTAGCAGCTTCCACGGCTCCATTAGTCTGAGGTCTGTACGGAGATGACTTGTGGCGAGTGATTCTGAACTCTGACAGTAACCTATCGCAGTCTCCTTCAAAGTGCGACCCATTATCAGAAATGATCTCATTGGGCACCCCATATCTGCACATTATGTTTTCCTTGATAAACTGGGCAACTTTCTTGGAAGTGAGGACCTTGTAGGACTTGGCCTCTACCCACTTGGTGAAGTAGTCGATGGCTACCAACACGAATTCATGCCCATTGCTTCCTGCCGGGGCTATCTTCCCTATCACGTCAATACCCCAAGTTGCAAACGGCCAAGGAGTCGTCATGCAGTACAGGTCGTGAGGCGGGAGATGGTTGAGGTTGGCAAACCGCTGGCACTTGTCGCACATTCGGACATGCTGGACACAGTCTGTTTCCATGGAAATCCAGTAGTAACCCATTATGAGGATTACTTGCATCAGGGCTCTGGCATTCATGTGAGGACCGCAGGGACCATTGTGGACTTCGATCATCAACTCTTTGGCCTTTTCTTGAGTGACACACAAGAGGAGTGGTCCTTGGTACCGCTTCTTGTATAGGTTGCCTCCTAGAATGACATAATGGGAGGCCAATCTTTTCAGGGCTTGCAAGCTCTTGGCTCTGACACCTTCTTTTGGTCTACCTTCTTCGTCTATGAAAGCTGACTCTCCATCTTTGAGGAACTGGTAAATCTGATTGTACCAGGGTTCCTTTATAGGCTCAGGTCCCAGGTCCACTTCGCAACAGAAAGCTGGGGCTTCTCTTCTACCCACTCTGAAGGGCTTTGTGGCTTTTCCCTCGGGGATCTCTACCAGTGAGGCTAGAGTAGCTAGGGCATCTGCGAATCTGTTCTTTTCCCTCGGCAAGTAGTGGAAAGTCACTTCTCTGAACTGTCCAGTCAACTCCTCCATATGGGCATGATACCGCTGAAGATTGGGGTCCACAGTCTTCCATTTGTTGGAGACCTGGTTGATGATCAGGGCTGAGTCTCCAAAAACTTCAAGCTCCTTGACATTCCTTTCTAAGGCAGCTTCCAGACCAGCAATGCAGGCTTCATACTCGGCAACATTGTTCGTGGCAGGGAAGTTCAACTTGAGGGCTATGGGGGTGTGCTCATCTTTCGGATCGACCAGTAGCATCCCTACGCCATTTCCTCTTTTGTTAGCAGCTCCGTCGAAGAATAACTGCCATCGGTTTTCAGGCTCAACTGCAAAGATCCCTTCATCTGGGAATTGGGGTTCAGGGCCCTTTGTCCTCATTACTGGGGAAGTCCGCCAGGTGGTCTGACAATGCTTGACCTTTGATGGCCTTTCTGGTCACATAGTTGATGTCGTACTCTGCTAAGAAGAAGGACCACTTTGCTAGACGCATCGAGAGGGAAGGCTTATCAAAGATGTACTTGATGGGGGTCCATTTTCGAGACCAAATTCACAGGGTGGGCTTGCATATAATGCTTCAACTTGCCGACTACCCAGACCAGTCATGCACAGGTCTTTTCACATGCTGAGTAATTGAGCTCACTTCCCTGCAGCTTCCGGCTGACAAAGTAAATGGCATTCTCTACCCGAGAGTCTTTCTTCTCCTGAGCAAGCATAGCCCCAACTGCCGTATCAGTGACAGTGAGATAGAGCAGAAGAGGTTTCTGTCTATGTGGGGGCACAGCACTGGAGGATGTACTAAGTATGCCTTGATCTGGTCAAAGGCATCCTGGCATTCTTCAGTCCATTCTGTGTCCACATTCTTCTTCATTAACATGAATATGGGTTCGCACATGGTGGTCAACTGATTGACAAAACGGCTGATGTACTGCAGTTTGCCCATAAAGCTCTTGACTTCTGTCTGGGTTTGAGGTGGCCTCATATCCGTAATGGCTTTGATCTTTCGGGGGTCAACTTCAATACCTCGCTCCGTGACCATATACCCAAGCACTTTTCCCCTTGTCACTCCGAAGGTGCATTTGGCAGGGTTTAGTCTCATAGAATGCTGTCTCAGCCTCTCAAAGAACTTCCGTAGGTCAACAAAGTGCTGCCCATCCTCGCCTTTGGAGTGGATTATCATGTCATCGACGTAGACCTCAATCTCCTTGTGGATCATGTCATGAAAAAGCGCGGTCGCTGCCCTTTGATAAGTAGCCCCGGCGTTCTTGAGCCCAAATGGCATCACTGTATAACAGTAGGTCCCCCACGGTGTGGTGAAGGCTGTCTTTTCTTGGTCTTCCTCGGCCATCTTGATCTGGTTGTAGCCTGCAAAACCATCAACGAAGGACTTGACTTCGTAGTTGGCGGTGGAGTCCACCAGGATGTCTATGTTTGGCAAGGGGTAATCGTCTTTGGGGCTGGCCTTGTTCAGATCTCGGAAATCTACACAGCAGCGCACCTTCCCATTAGCCTTGGTTACGGTCACGATGTTGGACAACCATGTCGGGTATTCAATGACTCTGATGAACCCTACCCGCAGTAGCTTCTCAATCTCTTCCTTGACCTGTAGAGACCATTCCGGCTTGATCTTCCTCAGTTTCTGCTTTACTGGCTTAGCATCTGGTGCTAGAGGGATTCTGTGCTCTACTATCGAACTGTCTAGTCCCGGCATATCCCTGTATGACCATGCAAACACGTCGACGTATTCTCTGAGCAGATCAATCAGTCTGTCCCGTTCAACCCCCTGGAAGAAGCTTCCAATCTGTGTCTCTTTAGGTTCCTCGACAGTACCCAAGTTCACACTTATCAAAACCTCCTCGGCAGCTTGGGCCCGGTTTTCCTCTTTTACGAAACACCTTAAAGATTTCTTTAATGTATTGTTCATTTAGTGTGTTTGCATCTTGTTCAAATGATTCATTATTAACTGTTGTTAAGTTTTGAGTTAATTCGTTATTTGTTAAGTTGGCAATAAGAGGATAATCAGAAAGATTTGTCATTTCATTCAAGATAAGGGAAAGATGACATCGATTACATTTTCATAATCCTCAGGCGTGAGGCCTTCGGATGACTCAGAGGACTGGAATTCAAAGATTCCTGACTCGACTGAATAGACACTACTGACTCTGGACCCTATACTATTTATTGACTCGAAAGGGGGACTTGACAAGGGTTGGACCGGGATCTCATTCCTTCTTGCTGTTGCCCTTGGGAGTAGCAGTCTTGTCAGAATTCTTCAAAAAGTTGGAAACTTCGAACTGGTCGAAAGCTTGCCGGTAATCATTGACAGGTCGGTACCGTGGAAATATGGTAAGGGGAACTAGAGTAGCCTGATGCAATCTTTCAGCGAGCTCATCTGTGACGACTGGGCTCATTGACTGGAGGGTCTGGCTCATCTTGTCGACGCACTGCTGATAGGTCATCTTTTCCTTGCCAATCTTTGATATCACAACTTTGATAGTATAGCCGACAGGAGGGTTAGCCTGAATGATGCTGATGAAATCCTCTTCAGGAGAGACTTTGATCCTTCCTTGCTTGGCCACATACTCTATAGGCTTTCTGTATTCTGCTTCTAGATCTGCTAGCTTCTCATTGAACTTTATGATAGCAACAAATTCGGATTTTTCTGCTTCAAGAAGGTCACTGATCACAGGGGTATTAGGCTGGAATTCATCTTGAATGACAGGTTCCTCGGTAGGCTCTTTGGCATAGCTGACGTAGTAATCATACTTGCCTGAAGGCTCCCCTAAAGTTCCCACGCTCTTATCCCCGGCTTCGTATCTTTCCTTTAGCTTCTGCTGCATGGACTTCCTCTTCTTCTTCTTCCTTGAAGGAGCGTCCTCATTGATCCATTCTTGATTCTCATATTCCAGGCAATCCTCACAATCGCACACATCATACCAGATGTGGGGCTTGGGTTGAACTGGGATGACTTCTCCGACTGCTTGGTTATTACCATTGTTGATTACCATGTTGGCCATTCTGACACTGGAAAACTGAGGATTCTAGAGAACTTGTCTGAAAATTCTGCGCTAACAAGTTGCTGACCCGGTGTTCTCACCCACTTCTTTCTCGCTGCGGGAAAGGGATAGGAACGGTTTAGACTCGGGGTAGGTGTTTAGGCTGAAGGCTCAGGCAATATGCAAATTAGAATCTTCCAGTTTACTTAAACACAGTGTCTTTTATTAATATCTATTTGGTTGGGAAAGGGAATTTGCCCTTCTTTTTCGCAACTACTCTAGATCCTGGATCAGTGGGTTCCGTCACTACGTCTATAAGCCCCTCGTATTCCACCTGTATTTCGACCTCCCAGGGTGGACAGCCCCGGGCGAGGGTCCTATAGGGCACGCGGATCCCACCGACCGAGAGTAAAGAACGCTCCTAACGGGTCTAGCGGGTCATAGGACCTTTTAACGCACGAGCGATGCAGATTATGGTCAAGGCAATACCGGGAAAGTCTCGTCTCTCTGCCTTAACGAAATTTTGGCAGAGTTTCGCTTGAGCGAATGACGTTTTGACTTTCGGTAATGTCCGAGAAAATAATAGGCATGGGTCGGGCGGCAAAAAGCCGGATGACGCAGTGTCACATTGAACTTCGTTGCATACGCCGTGCGTGAGTCAGAATCGAAGTCAATGCCGGTCAAGATCTCGCCAATTTTTCCTTGTCGGAATTTTGGCAGAGCTTCGCTTGAGCGAAAGATCTTTGGATTTTTTGGCAAAGACTTGGTCTCGACTCTTACGCATTCCGTGCGGGTCAAGGTCAAAGTCAATGTCAGAGTCAAGATCTCACCGATTTTTCCTTGTCGGAATTTCGGCAGAGCTTCGCTTGAGCGAAAGATCTTGGCTTCCGTTATGAGCTAAGGCTTGACCTTTACGAGGGTATGCAACTGGGCTATATGACACGGACTAGACCAAAAACCAACCAAAAGTCATGGTTTTTTGAAACGTGTGACACGGACTGTGCATTGGTCGACACTGGCTGCCATGGGGAGGTTGGAATGATTCCGTGCGCGCCCGGGAGCATCGTAAGGCTGTCCGTGACTGCAACTGGAACCACCCCGGGTTTGAAGGACGTGCGTGCAAAGTGTACAGGATATATCAGGTGCGCGTAGTGTGCGGTCTCCTAAAAATGTTCCTTTTTGAGTTAAAACAGAAATTTTCATGAATGTGTTTTAAAGGAATGATTTTCGGGACGGGGGAGAATGCAACAGATAAGCACGTAAATTTTCTGGGAAGCCCCAGTCAGTCATGGAGCTGAGTAGCCCCAACCTGCTAGGACTGCCAGATTAACCCTGATTTTTCCTGGTGGAATTGCCACTGAGGTCGTCCGGTCAGAATCCAGGGAGGATTAGCCGTACGACTGCATGGATCAATTTTCCAGGTTCCACTCCTTTGCGATTTCTTTCCAATTCAAGGTATGCACAAAATCCAAGATGCAAATGATGCAATGCAAGGTAAAGAAAGCAAGCACGATTAATGAAATCAGCGACGGGAGTCTAACCCGCTCAAAGGGAAAAGCTTTCTTTTATTTTTTCAAATTTTTTTTTCGAAAAGGGATACTGGTACGTGGGATTGTTAAACCACCGTTTATCCCAAGCCCCGGGTTAGGGAGCGATACAGGAAGGTTAAGTGGTGTCCACCTATATACCGAGTATCAATTTTTTTATTTTGAAAATAAAGTTTTTCTCCTTTGGGATATCCCCAGCAGAGTCGCCAAACTGTGAATGTGTGCCCAAATTTGTGTTATGGAATTCACGCGAGTTTGAAGACATCCGAGTTTATTTTGAAAAACGGAGTCGCCACGCCATTTTGATTACCTCAAAACTTTGAAAAAAGGTTTTATTGGGTTCGGAGGTTAAGTTACCCCTTGGGAAGAACGGATCGTCGTTCACCCAAGGTGCCTTGCCGGAGCAAGTCTCCCAAGATCCCATTAATCGTGCTTGCCTGCGTGCTTTCTTGTGTGCATGTGTTTGAAAAGAGGGGGGGGGGGAATGTCCCAAGTTGTCTTCCGGACGTACAAACCATTTATTGGTTGTCGCTCGGTATTCCTTGGATTTTATGTATTCGGGATTATGATCCCGTCCTCATCTTGGACTTGTGATCATCGCATTTTAACCTCGGGACTTGCGTGATCGAGAGAATGACTCCCTTTATAGTCAAAGATGAGGTTCTTTAGAAAAGGATGGTCCTTAGCCCATCAATCCTACGCTTTAAGACGGTCGAGCTCATATAGATGCTTCTTACTCGTTCTTAAGCGATAATTGGAGATATAGGGTTCAAGGTTGTCCCTTTCTAAAGAGATCATGAACCTTTAATGGAAGGAACGATGTAAAGATAGGATCTTTTACACCGGTCCGTTCCAAGGTTGCTAATGGGGACATGGGGGAAATGCATGATTTAAGATAAAATGACATTTTTAATAAAAAGATGACATTTTTGGGTTGCAAATGATGCATTTTGATTTGAAGAAGTGATCTTTATTGCAAATGATGCATTTTGAATGTAAAGATATGATTTTTATGCAAAGGATGCATTTTTATGAAGAAATTGGGATTCAATATTCAAAGGATGCATAAAGATTGCATTTTGAAAAGCATAGGATGCTATTTATGGTAAAGATAGGATCTTTAATGCAAAGGATGCATGAAAATAGGATTTGAATGCAAAGGATGCATTTTTATTGAAAAGATTGTATTTTTATATGCAAAGGATGCATAAAGATGACATTTTTATTGGAAAATGGGGTTTTTAGGTGCAAAGGATGCACCTTTATAGATAAAGATTACATCTTTAATGGCAAAGGATGCCTAATGCATGCAAAGGGGAAGGGGGGATGATTAAGATATGATCTTTAATCTACCAAGTCCCAAACAAGATAAAAGCAATATATGAAATGCAATGAGCAATTAGGATCACATAGAGCAATTATGATGTAAGTTTAGGGCGTGAGAGGTTACCAATGGCTTCCTCTTCTTCTTTGGATGGAGCTAGGAGGAGGGATTGATCTTGGGATCTTCAAGGAGGAGGGAGGTGACTTCTTGGCCTTCTTCTTCACCTTCTTGGACTTCCAGCAGCTCTCGGGAGTGTATTTCACGTATTATGTGTGATGGTGTATGATTTTCCTCCCTTTAAAATGGGTAGAGGAGGGCTCTATTTATAGGCAGTCTGGAGAGAGCAAATGAAGCCGTGCGACTAGAGGTCTTGGGCTAATGCAGCCGTGCGGCATTATCCACAATGACTCAGCACTTCTAGAATCATGCAAGGTGGCAAATTCTAGAACCTTTTTCCCAATTAAGAAAAACATGTTTCTTAATGGATAAGCATTTCCTTCAGCCCTTATTTAATTTAGAACAGTTCCGGAATGTTCCCGGAACACTAGGAAGGTCTGGGGAATTACCGGAAAACTTACCGAAATTGCCGGAAAATTTAACCGGAAGGCATGAGCCAGATTTGGGTACTTACACTCGCGCAAGCGAGTCAGGAGAGGTCATGCCAAAATTTTGGCACGATCCCCACCTTAACTTAAGGACGTTGACTTTGACTGTGGCCCGTGCGTCACATACGTTGAAAGTTTGCGTGATCAGCTAGCCTTAAGTTCACTTTTTCCTTTGTCGGTGGAACTCGCTTGCCTTATAAGACCTCGCTCGGGATAGTCCGTCTCGAGAAAGATGATCTACAAATGGAAACGAGGGGCTTATAAGCGTAGTGACGGGATCCACTGATTAGAGCTCTAGGATTAGTTGCGAAAAAGAAGACTTGCTCTTTTCCAACCGATTAGGACTCTGAGAAAACACGCGTTAAGTAAACATTAATCGGTAACTGCACATTGCACAAGCCCGAAACCTTGAGCCAAATACCCTTTTCCGAAGCCTAAACCCTTCCTTTCGTTCCCTGCAGCGAGCAGAAAGTGGTTCAGAATTTCGGGTCAGCGCCTCGCCAGAATCACAGTTACGGCAGCGTCAGACAGTTCTTCGGTTCCCTCAGTTCCCTCAGCCAGAATTTCCGACATGTCAGAATCGCCGAGAAATCGTGACGGGCACGGACCCCCGCCACCGGTAACAGATATGACTCTGGAAGAAGCCATCAGGGCTTGTGAGGTTCACAAGAGGCAGAAGGAAGATCAGCAAAACTTCGTGGTACAGCTTCTGAATGAGCGAGGTATAGCAGCTATCCCCCAGTCAGACGGTACTTTTATCCTGGTCGAGGATGACGATTCCCCGAAACCAGTTCACCAAACCTTCAATCAGGTTCCTCCCCCGCCAACTTACGGGATACCTTCTACCCAAAACACCGGGGACAAACCCCGATACAGTTCAGAAAAGGCCCCCATATACCAGCATATATCAAGCCTTCCACCTCCAATCACTACCGCTCACGTGGTTGCACCCGGCGCCGAGCCTCATAGTCCACCACTAGACCCAACCTTAGCCTGGATGGTCGAACAGATGAAAGATCTGAAAGCCACCTTGAGCAGCTCAAAGCAGGAAACACTTAAATCCACAGATCCGGGAATGGTCACGCCTCTCCCTGCCAAGTTCAGAATGCCGGAGATGGACCGATTCGACGGAACCGAATGTCCTCAAACGCATGTCGACACCTATGTTCTCGCATGAGAGCGAAAGGAGCAACCCTCCAAAGCAAATGGCCGACCACTTCCAAGATACGCTTAAGAGTTCGGCGTTACGATGGTTTCTAAGGGTCGAAGCCTGCGGATCGCCACAACTGGGATCGGATCGGTAACATCTTCCCGGAAGTGCACCGATCCAACTTAGAGTGGGAGACGAGTCGCGAGGACTTAATCACCACTGAACAGAAAGCGGATGAAAGTGTCGGAGAATTCTACAAGAGGTGGAGCTGGAAACTCTCTGAGATCATGGAGCCACTCTCCAAAGAGGAACAGATGCGGATCTTCAAGTCCTGCTTAAGACCGTCCATCAGAACTCTCATCAGTCATCATTTCTTCCCAGATCTCCGAGCCATGGTCAATGCTGGCTCACAGTTCGAGAAGGATATCAAGGAAAAGTTGGCTACCTTGCACGGCCCATACGAATACCGCTCAGCAGCTGCATTCAATCCCGCACCGGCCCCGGCAAAGGGAAAGATACGTCTGTCAACTATATCCATCGGGGACAGCGGTCGGGCAACGAAACCCGAGTCCCACAAAGCAACAACTCCACTTCGAGCGGCACCGTACACTTCGACAAGTTGGACATGCCACTAAGCAAGATGTTGGAAGGGTTAATCAAGGAAGGTCTCCTTAAACCCGTTGCAAATTACAAACCCAAGAATCCCATAGCCAATGCGGACAAGAACAAATACTGCGCCTTCCATCAGTATCACGGCCATACCACGACAACCTGCGGGGTTACGATACGAAATCCAGAACTTGATAGAAGAAGGCAAATTGGAGCGTCCCCGTGGGCCCAATACAGTCGGAAACCCCTTTCCGAACAATAACAGTGTGAACTCCATTGAATGGGTGCCTAAGAAGATTGCCGCAGAGCCAGTTCCTCCGCTTCTTCCAGCCGGGTCCTCATCTAATGTCCACATCAGCTACAATGTTTGCGACTACTCCGCATGCCTGGAGTACGAGTCCCAAGATATGGTTCGGAGCAATCCTCCGAGAAAACAGAAGAAGAAATCCTCTCAACAGATGCTGAGAGAAAGATACGAAGCTGGAGACACCAGCGTGGGTACACTCGGAGAGCCATCCGGGAGGTTCGACTACTACGTACTCTACTCCAGCCAGTCCTTCCTGCCTCCAGGCCATGCAGCTTTAGAGCAGACAGGGGTGGAAAAGCCGAAAAGTCCTGCTGACACCAGAGTTCAGACATTGGGACACCGGAATACCTCAGATCTTGGTAATCTTACTGCTAGTCAGAGACAAAACCTCCCGCGGGATCAGCTAAGGTTCAATTTGTCCAGCTTCCGAGCGCGGACCGGCAAAGGAAGATCAAAGTCTGCTTGGCACTCGCACTCAATCAACGTGCTAACCAAGGGTGGCAACCGCCACAAACAGCCTCAACGCAATCCCGAGGCTCCTGCAAAGGCTTTACCTCGCAAAAGAAAGACAGGAAACGGATGGCTGGACGACTCTCCTTCTACGGATAGAGATGAGATCTACGATTCCCTACTATATGGCAGTATGATCACGTTTTGTGATGAAGACCTACCAAGAGATGCCTCGGGGCACAACGAAGCCCTGTACATCACTCTCAAGCTCAATACCATATCACTCCCCGGAGTATTGGTGGATAACGGGTCTGCCGTTAATGTTCTCCCTCTCAGCATGATGCGAGCCCTCCGCACCAACGAAAGCCAACTGATTCCGTCTACCCGAACTATCAGGGCCTACGACAGCACGTCACGTCCCATTCTGGGGATGGTGACTCTGGAACTCTGGTTCGAAACCCAAATGGTGCCAGCAAAATTCCACGTGATGGACATTCCGTCCGAGTTCACAGCTCTTTTGGGACGCCCTTGGCTACATCACATGAAAGCCATAGCCTCCACTCTCCATCAGTGCGTTAAGTTCATTAACCGGCAGGGAGATCTTGAAGTCATCAGAGGGGACAGTTTCCTCATAGGAAATGAAGCCGAGATAGTAGCCAAGCGTGCCCGCAGTCAGGCACCGGGGCTACCTCCTTCAAACCAACCAAGGGACTATCAGGGCAAATCTCATCAGAATCCCTCAGAGTCCGGAGGTGCTAACTATGTCAACGTACTCGAGCAGGCAGACCCTGAAGCAGTCCGATACATCAAGTTCAACTGTCGTTTCCAACATTTGGAGGCAGATTGGAAAGAAACGCTGAACATCGCCATGATGCGGGCACGTAAACCCCCAGTCTCCAATCGGAGATTCGTCAGCATTCTTCAAACCAACTCTCTGGCCCCGCCAGGCGAAGAGATTTTCGTGATAAAGGTCAACAAGCACCGTCATTCTCGGGATGAATGCATGTAAGTCGTATGGGATGTCCTCCACGAAGAGGAACTACCCGCTGCATCCCTCTTCTCCAATGAAGGACACGATGTTTTCCTAGCCGCTCCAGCAACGCACCCGGACGCAATACGTCCCTACGTTTGGGTTGAACCGTCAGACGATGACGAATCAGGACTCTTTGGAGTCGAGGACGCGACAGACCCGCAAGAAGACCTCTGCATTCACATGCTCAGTTTCGAGGACGACACCAGTTCCAGAGATGTCACCTATGACCAAGGCTCCAATACCATGGAGATTGTCAAGCTCAACGTCCAGTACAGGCAGCTATCCGACAATTGGAAGCAACTGGTTGACACGACAAAGAATCCCTCTGATCAAGTGGCTGACGACGACTTCGTCAACATCATCTATTCCAGATACCCCGATGATACCAAGGATCCGGTCCTTATCGTCAGATTCTGCAATGCCAAAGTCACCCTTGATGACTACCTGCTCATGGTAAATAAGGCCCTGGCCAAGCGAGCTCAGAGCTCATCACTACTTCCGAGTACCATCCCCAGTGGCAACCGGCCCGTGCCGTCAGTCAAGCTTATACCCTCAAGCGCCGCCAAGGCCAAGGTCAACACCGAAGGAGACAAAGCTCCTCACCCTGCTACGAATCAGATCAACCTCGGGAGCGCTTCCGGCAGCCACCCCGAAAACATCTGTGAAAGTCTTCCCCGCAAGGCAGAGTCAGCTTCAAACATTGGAAATGACCACCTCAGCATCAACATGCTCCAGTTCGGTTCTGCTCCCAGTCATCACGGCAACGGATTCAGACCTCCCTCCAGCAAACTGCTAGCTCTGATAGACTTGGCGATCGAGCGAGATCACGAGACTGTCAACATCGCAGAGTTCAACACCCCCGCGGGTTCAATCAAGCAGATATGGGCAAACTTCTTGGTGACCGAGATCAAGGAAGGCCGCATGGAATGTCCCAGCCTGATTTCTTTCGTCAACATCATCCAAGTATTCCCGCCATTCGGCGATTTGGATGTGATCACGGTTCTGGACACTAGTCAAACGGCGCGCACCTACGGAGACTGCTTAGCTCTCGCAAGGAAAGCCCTCATGGAACTAACCGCTCAAGAAAGCCGTCTTTGGGACGAAGACCAAGCTCGAAGGACCTACAGGGACCAAGCCTTTAAAGTGTCACAAGCAGCTTCAGACAGAAAGCTAGAGGCCACTCTAGAACAGTTCGACCTCAGGGGTTTTGCTCACGGCAACTTCCTCGACTACCGTCTGTTCTCATCCCACCCCCTTTGTCAATCAAGGGTGGTCAACGGTCCCGATGACCTAGGAGATGGAACGGCACAGCAGAGCAAATACCAGTGCTCCCCTCCCCGAGGAAAGCAAGTTTTCTGAGAAAGCGACGACGAAGATAAGGAAACCATTCTCTTCCAAGCCGGTCATGAAGTCAACAAAACCAGAATCCCAAGGGTCCTGGGAGGATGGAAACGGATCATTTCCACACTCAAATTGAAGGGCCAAATCAGGGAGGAAGGTCTATTCAAAAGCAAGAGAAAGATGGAACTTCGTCTCGAGCAACTACTCAGGGAGATTCCACAGTCTACGGCATTCGTTTACAGAGATGATCGACTGGGTCAGCCACCAGTTACATGGGCAGACGTTCGGGAAGTTGTGTACTCACCTTCCGACATACCCGCTACTCAGATAAAGCCAAAAAGAAAGCTCTCCCCGGTGGAAGTTTATCTAGACTGCCGCATGCAGTTCAAGGAAGCACTGGCTATTCTCACATGGGAAGAAACGCAGTCATTAACTCTCGACGCAAGCTCTGCTGCAAGAAAGTTAATCTGGGCCAAGAGTGGAGGAAACTTAGCAAACCATGAATATCGCCAGACCCAACTCCAGAATGCCCTGAGTATGCTCAGCAAGAAGGAAAGGAGCGCGGTATACCATGAAGAGATCAAGGGCATTCGCCTGAACCTAGAACTCTCCAACCTCCCCCGGAGGGTCAGCAATGCACAGTTCAGCTCCGACGACCATTGTTGTGCACTGACATTCGAACAGCTGCGTCAAACCGTAGGCTACCTCCCTGCAGAGGCACCTAAGCCAGTATCCTGGGACAGAATTTGTCAAGCTGCCGAAGCTTCCGGGAATACATCTACAGTCAATGAGTTGAGGGAAGACATATGGCCATATGCTACGAGGAATCCTCCTCTAACCATGGCTCGGCTCGGGCGGCTGTTCGAAGGACCCAAGCCCGATGTCGGCGTTCTAACCCGATCGGGTCAAATCCATGCATTACCACCTAAGGCCACCAAAAGCCGGGCACGGAGCCGAATCGCCGCATCCAGAGCCCAGCCCGAAGACGCAAGTTCCGTGAAAGAGGACCCGATCCTCACTCGGCTCAGCGGACTCGGGCGAACATTTCCCTTTGGTCCCTACTCACATCCTCGTATCCTCACAAGCTCAAGCTAGAGGAAAGCACAGGCCGTACCATGGTTCCGTGGGCCCTTGATCCCGGATGAAGTCATTCGAGATGATTGGCAACATCCACTACAGCAACATTATCACCTTCACGATTTGGACCTTCCAAAATTTGGGGCTGATCACAATGAGCCGCTCTACATCACGGTCCAGTGGACGAGCGTCGCCTTCCGCGTGTTGGTAGACGGAGGTTCCGGAATGAATGTCTTGCCCGCCAAGATGATGGACTGCTTGACATCAAGCCCACATATCTGAAGCCTTCAGTCCATACTGTCAAGGCCTATGACTCTACTTCCCGTACAGTTCTCGGGGTTGCTACTCTTAATATCTGGTTCGGCAAGCGGATGATTCCCACCGAATTCCAAGTATTGGACATTCCAATCACTTTCACAGCCATCCTGGGGCGACCCTGACTGCATCAAATGAACGGCGTGGCATCCACCCTTCACCAGTGCATCAAGTTCATGCAAGGCAACGAGCTAACCACAGTCTACGGCGACAGCGTCACCACCGAGGGGACCTGCACCAACGGCATTCCAGTGTTAGAAATCAAGCATGATGATGACATGACATTAACTGGATTCACCCTGGAGACCTCCAAGATCGAAATATGCAACGTGGACCTTCCACTATTTCACGACCAGATTCCTCCCGCCATGAAGATGATGAAACTCATGAACTTCATCCCAGAACTGGGGCTCGGCAAAAGGCTACAGGGCCAGCACCAAGTCATTGAAAGTCAAGGACCACACCACGGTCCAGGGGCTTGACTACGGGCCAACATCGGCTGACATCAGGGAAGACAAAAGGCTCGCCGCACAGCGGCGACGGCCGCAAGGGAACCTTTGACGGCACACCCAATCTCCGGCCTTACGGTTTTGACCTCGCTCATTACTTCACCAAGGAAACCGGCAGCGAGCGAGGGGACCGAACAAGGGAACCGCAGCGAAGCTGAGGGGACCGAAGCAACCGGAAGCAGGCGAGGGGACCGACGGTGGAAGCCCGATGAAGATGAGAAAGAAGCGAGAGATAGTCAACACGAGACTACGAGAAAGGATGGAACGGCTAGCACGAGACCTCAGCGTTTCGAGAGGACTCGAAGGCTAATCCGATTGGGGAGCGTTCCTCGACATCACGGCTCTACGGACCAAGCTGCCACCACGATCCGGCCATGAGTACACATTGAGGAATCCCGAGATGCGGAAGAGCAACTCAAGGTACTCTCAGAAACAGTTATTCGGATCGGCCGTCGAGGCCACATTCGAGACGGTAACTCCAAAGCGAAGGAACCGGAATTCATAGAAGACGCTCTCGGTGGACCGGCTCTGAGTCTTTTTGAAGAAGTCGTGGAGGTGCCGAACTGATTGACACAGGCTCAGATAACAATATGATCGCCATGGTTGGGACGGTAGAAGCCAAGCCTCTCGATCCGCACCCTCATCAAGCATCCGGCAATGCCAATGAAGAATTGGGTAACTTTTACCGGACGAAAGGCAAGCCGACGAGGTGGAAGACAAGGCTGGGCCCGCACCCACATCTCCACTAAAGCCGGTCTCAAACCCTGCGAGTCGGTCCTTGTCGAGTCCGATCCTCGAGTCGTCTAACGGCCTTACGCCGAGAAGACTATGATAATGTAGCCAATCATGTATCCCACAGTTCTCGTTTAATGAAAAGTCGACCTTTCGGAGTATCCTCTCATTGCCACTTTAACAAGCGATAAGTTAACAAACAACTTAAAAAGACGTTAATAACTCAATTGATAAAGAAGCGAGACACATTAAATGAACAATACATTAAAGAAGTTCTCGAGCGTTTAGTCGACCAAGAGGACAACCCAAGGGCCCAGTCTTAGAAGAGGTTATGAGCAAAGTGAACACAGGGTCGATGCAAGAGCCTAAAGAAGAAGACCTGAGTGGGCGGTTTCTTCGCCGATGCGAAAAAGAAGCCACTGATAAGCCTCCTCAGGGAGTATGTTGACGTGTTCGCACAGTCATACCGGGACATGCCGAGGACTCGATCCCTCGATCGTAGAGCACGAGAATTCCCTGGATCACGAATCGAGCACATCAAACGAAGGCTGCGCAAGATCAAGCGAGAATGGTCCTTGCAAGTTAAAGAAGAGATTGAGAAAATGCTCCGAGTTGGTTTCATCGAGTGATTGAGTACCCGACTTGGCTATCCAACATCGTGACGGTCACCAAGGCCGATGGAAAGGTCGAGATCTTTGCGTAGATTTCGGGATCTCAACAAGGCCAGCCCTAAAGATGATTTCCCCTTTGCTAACATCGACATCTTTGGTCGACACCACGACAAATTTCGAAGTAAAGTCCTTCGTGGACGGAGTTATTTGGAATCTGACAGAGATCAAGATGTCCGAGGGAGGATCAAGCCAAGAGCTGCCTTCGCGCCAGTGGGGGACATATTGCTACACGGTCATGCCGTTCGGTCACGAGAAGAAGCGGCCCAGGGCTACTTACCGGCGAAGTGCACCATGACCCTCTTCCATGACATGATTCACTGAAAGAAATCGAAGTGTATGTCGACGACATGATCATCCGCTCCGGAGGATTAGACATGCGGCACATGACGGATCGAGAAAGTTCTTCAGCAGACTCGAGAAAGCACTCCATAAGATTGAACCTGCGAAGTGCACCTTCGGCGTCAGCGCGGCAAGGTGCTTGGGGTACATGGTTACGAAAGAGGCATCGAAGTCGATCTAAGAAAATCAAGGCCATCATCGATATGAAGCCACCGTAGACTCGACGAAGTGAAAAGCTTCATGGGAAGACTTGATACATCGGTCGCTTCATCAACCGGTTGACATCTCTCTGCGAGCCCATGTTCAAACTGATGAAAAAGAATGCCGACATCAAGCTGGGACGCCGAGTGCCCAGACGGCTTTCGAGAAAATCAAGACCTACTTGGTGAATCCCCCAGTTACATTGCCCGCCACATGAAGACAAGCCACTACTCACATGTATCGATGCGAGACACGGGAATCGGAGCAATCTTTGGCACAAGAGTAGAAAGATTCCAAGGTTGAGCATGCAATCTACTTCGTAAGCCGAAAGCTTGAGGAGTGAACTCGGCTACTCGGCATTAGAAAACTTGTATCGCCTTGGTATGGGTAGTCGGGAAAGCGAAAAACACTACATGCGGTCACATTCGGTGCTCTGGTCTCCAAAATGGACCCCGTCCGATATCTCTTTGACAAGCCAGTCCTGTCGATGCGACTAGCCAAGTGGTCATTCTTCTGGTGAGTTCGACATCAAATACATGGTCGGAAAATCAACAAAGGGCGAGTAATGGCGGATCGAGTGGCCGACTTCCCAGCGGTGAACCTAAGGGTCACGATCCGCAATTTCGGACGACGGAATCTTTTCACTTGGCGGCGCAAACCGGCGGCAACTCTTCTTCGATGGGGCGGCCAACAAGAAGGGGAATGGTATTGGAATGCTCCTTGTCGATCCCAGGACGAGCATACTCCCATAGCCGTCAAGTGAATTTTGAAGCAACCAACAATGCGGCGAGAATACGAAGCACTGTGCGGCCGGTCAGGAAGCCGCCCTCGGCGCAACATCTCGAAGCTGGATGTATACGGAGACTCGGCGTGATCATCAATCAAGTGTCCAACAAATGGAAGACGGTAGATTCGGCCTTGAAGTACCACGCGTACATGGAGGAGCTCATTGCTCGGTTCAAGGACATCTCTTTTCACTATTTGCCAAGAGACGGGAATCGCTTTGCGAGATGCCACAGCAACCCTCGCCTCTGCTTGTCGAAATTCCCGATGGGAAAGCGGTAAAACCCCTCGAGAATAGGCGGACGGGAAACACCCGCCTATTCTTTGTGAGATCGAAAAAGAAAAAAAACGATCGACGAACCACAGTACAATCAAATTTACCGGTACCTCCAGCGGAGAAGCTTCCTTCACAAATGAAGATGGAAAATACAAAGAAGGGATCAAAGCCAAAAACATGATGGCATTAAAACGCTGGCATCCCATTTCGTCATGCAGGGGTATGTTGTACAAGAAGCGCCACCAAGGACCACTCCTTCGGTGTGTAAACAAAGAAAAAGCCGGCGAGCTAATGAGCGAAGTTCACAACGGAACTGCGGTCCTTGCACATGAACGCAGAGCATTGACACGAGATCATTCTCCGTATGGGATACTATTGGATATCGATGGAAACAGGCGCATCCAGTTCATCAGAAGGCTGCGACAAATGTCAACGGTTCTCCAACCTCAATCACATCCCTCCTCATGAACTCTATTGCATGACTACACCATGGCCTTTCGCCACATGGGGAATCGAAGTCATCGGCAAGATCACTCCACCGGGGAGCAATGGTCACGAGTTCATTCTAGTCGCGATCGACTACTTCACCAAATGGGTAGAAGCCGGATCGTACAAGTGCGAATTCTAAGAAGGTGGCCGAGTTCATCCGAGAGAACATCATGTGCCGATACGGAGTGCCCAACGAGATCATCTCAGACAAATGGGACTCACTTTGAAGGAGATTGTGACCAACTAGCGGCCGAATTCGAGTCACGCGTCACAAGTCTTCTCCTTACGGACCACAAACCAATGGTGCGGTAGAGGCGGCCAACAAGACTCTCGCCATGATAATCGGAAGATGACCACCGGAGTCGGGAGCGGCCCGAAAAGCTACATCCTAGCCCTGCGGGGATACTGAGACATCGGTCGAGAATCGCCACGGGGAGACTCCGTTCGCGCTTACCTACGGAATGGAAGCGATGTTACCGTGGAATTGGAAATTCCATCCCTCAGGAGTCCTCTTGGAAAACGGGATCAATGAAGTCGAATGGCTCTGAGCCGTCACGACGAACTTGCTCTACTCGACGAGCGCGGATTGAAAGCCATGGAGCACGCTCGAGCCTACCGGAGCGGAGAATGGCCCGAGCATTCGATAAGAAAGTCAAGATCCGAGACATCGGAGAAGGCGACTTGGTGCTAAAGGAAAAGCCTCCTACGCGAGACCAATCCCCTCGGAAAGTGGGAGCCTACGGATAGGACCGTTCGTGGTACAAAGAATCTTCTCAGGAGGAGCCATGAAACTAGCGAGACTTGGATGGGAACCCTTTCGTTAACCCCGTGAACGGAAGCAAGCTCATGAGATACTTCGTTTGAGGAAGAGCACGAGTCAACTCTCCTTCCCCATACACCCCCTCGGTAAAATTTAAAGTGCTAAAGAGTAATACCCAATGGATACATTCCCGCTAATGATCCGAGGTAAAAAAAGCAGTCACACTTCTTTTGTCTTCGTTTTTCTCAAATTCACCTAAAAGTGTCGAACTACGGTGACCTGAGCCCCTTAGTCCAATTGTAAAAGGGGATCGTAGGCAGCCATCTTTGGTTCGGTCTAAAAAACAAAAAAAATACAATAAGCATCAATTGCTTGTGTTTCGAAAAACTCTTTTCAATTAACCTACAAATTCATAACGGTTAAAACAATCTTTGATGAGTTCAAGCACGGTCAACTCTTGACTCGCTACACGCTAGCAAAACTACAATAAAACATTAATCAGTTAATGTGTATGCGCAATGTGATGGGTGGATACTCTGGACGGCAAGGTCAACCTAGTTTCCCGTACTTGGTCCTTCATCCTTCTTCCCCTTCCCTTTCCCGCGGCGAGTGTTCTTCACCTTCACAGGAAATATTCCGGTAGACCTTCTACCTGGCTCAGGGACTCTTCCCGACGCCTCCGTCAACCCTGTGGCTATCAACGTAGCCCCTTCTCTAGCTCTGTCTCGAGCTGCCTCGCTTCGAGCCATCATAACAGTGCTTTGATTGGCCTCCGTCGGCATTGGCCACATAATCGGCCATGGCATCGCCGTACGATTCCCGGGGTTAGCCACGCTTCGGTCCTCCTCGAGTCGAGCTGTCAGTGATCGGCACCCAACGGCTCACTCCGTCTCCACAAAATAGACATTTGTGTCTCCCACATACACTCTTCGTACCGGTTCGAATCTTGCGTTGACGAGCAGTGCCCTCTCTTCGGTGAAAGAGAACCA
The DNA here is from genome assembly GCA_022495995.1 of Adenophora triphylla var. japonica. Lineage (NCBI taxonomy): Eukaryota > Viridiplantae > Streptophyta > Magnoliopsida > Asterales > Campanulaceae > Adenophora > Adenophora triphylla. Next base: position 220,081 of record JAFEMH010002419.1, read on the forward strand.
CAGCGGGAAAGGACGTGTATTGCCACCACCGTGTGAGCGGCAATAACGTCGAAGGATCTTCCGTCGGCGAGATCCCACCTCGAAGGTAGCGGCATAACTCAAATCGTCGGTGGCACTGCTCCGGCCCGTCTTGTCGCGAGAACCAACGATGGAATGTAGAAAGACGTGAGACGGCCAGAGCACTCGACAGCCAATAGACCCTCTGAGTGGTCCGACAAGTCTGTAACTTCCGGTGGGGAACCCGCCATCGCAGTGATGCGTGCGAGTCAGCCATCGAGCTCCGGCTCGGCTGATTGCCCCTATCACCGGAAGGACGTCGAGAGAAAGACCATGCGTCACAAGACATTGGCACCTCGGGCATCATCTGCGGTCTCTCCCTTAACCACATGGTAAGCATAAGCGGGACTCCCTCCCCGCATGTATCGGCTACCGGTCGCCATCCGACCTATGCCCGAGGAACGTCTCGCCCAAGACCGACGGCACGATGTCTCCCCGCTCACGGCCTTTGCCTCACCGAGTCCGGTATCTGCTTGTGATGGCACACACCGAGAGACGTGAATGTGAACGAGTAGCAATCGCGCACGGAGCAAACGCGTCCCACGCAAGAACGCTCCCCTCGGCTCGTGCAAATCTTTCGGGCGGTCCAGAAATGTCAACATAATCGGTATTCGGTATCGGCATCAGTATGCTTCTCCGGTTGAGATACCAAGCAAAGACACTAGCTTCTCAGCGGTGGCCATGCCACCGGTATACGGAAGAACTAGGCTGTTCCGTCTCGGGTCCTCCCGAGAATGGCCGGAAATCTTGAATGTAGGAGTGATTTCGTTGTACGAAAAAGCGTACACGTTCCTCCGTGCGTCCCGAGGCGAGACAGCTCTCAAAATATCCCAATCTACGGCATGAGCTCCTTGAAAGCCCAAACATATTTCATCCATAACGACCTTCAAAAAACCCCTTGTTACGCCTCGTGTGGTTCCGTACCCACGTGAAAGTTTTCAAGTATCGCTCTTGCATCAGGAGACGACAACTTAGGAAAGGGAGCCATGACAAAAAAGTGAAGAAAAGCCTTAAGAATTGGAAAGGAATTCGGCGGATGATCAAGCAAAGGCGTAGTTCTTTACAAATTGCAAAGTGACGCAATTTAAAGGAATGCGGAAATTCCTCCTAGTCGTAGGACTCTCCTTGCAGTTGACCCGGTCAACTCTGCAGCCAGCTGCTCCCAAATTGGAAGCAATTCCAAACAATCCGCTATTCACACCTTTATGAAACCTGCGTGCTGCCCCTGGTTTCATTCAACCAATATCAATATCCCTTCCGCCCCGGGCTTGTGTAACGGTGCAATTAATTAAATATTAGTGCATGTAGGCATAAATTTTGACCCGTTCAATTTTTAATGCGTGTTTCATTTTATTTATTTTTTGAGCAACCTATTTGCTTATTTTCCAAAATAAAAGAAGGTGATCACTAAATAAATGTACAAAGTGCAGGTTCCGCCCCACGGGCGCCTTTTCAAATACAATTCAAAGTAAATTGTTCCGGACAATACATACATTTTGTCTAAACAAAGCAGTAAAATGAGGACTACTCAGGAGTCTGCTCGTCATCAGAGCACTCGGTGTCTTTGCCACGCCAGCCGGATCTGTCACAAACAGATAATCCCCGAATTCCTCCAGGCGGGAATACGCAAAAGGCCTCCTCGGCGTCTGCGAACTCGAGGACTCTCCTCTCTCAAGCCCCGAGTGCGAAGGAGGATGAGCTCCAAACCAGTAGTTCCGCCGCGAGCGGTCAAATCCTGTGCGAAGTCCTCTCCACCAGTAGTGGGAAGCGAGACGGACCTCTCGGCCTAGACGGCCTCGGCTCACGAACGTCCACGCTCCTCCGGGAACTGCACCGCATGAATGCCACGAGCCTCCTAGCGTAGTCGGCCCACCCGTCCACCAGCCTCATGGCGTCGTTGTACGTACGGCCAGACACCTGCGAACCAAGAAAGTCATCGGAAGACAAGCGAAAGTACGGATGCAACATTTGCGAATACTACTATCAAAAAATCAAAAAGTGCTCACCGAAGCATTGGGGTTCGCCACATGCGCGTGGTCTCGGCTCATACGGAATCGGGATCACCGGTCGCTGCGTGAGCCGTCCGGCCCTCGTACGCCGGCCTAGCGCGTGGGAGCGGGTAGTCTCGGGGACCTCCGGGGACATCGCCCTCCCTATCTTGCACTGCGGGCTCCTCGGCCTCATCCTCAAGAAAGTCTCATAGTCGGCCCCGCTATGATGTACTCGTATAGAACACGCCACTGTCTATACCCCTCCGGCTCCTCCGTCGGCATCTCCAGAGGATCTTTGCATGTGCATAGGAGGATCCACCGGCACCATCGGAAGTGACCCCGACCTATCTTGACGAGTCACCCTCTCCCAGATACATCGCGTCGCAGTGAAGTCCCACCGGGAGCTTCGCCGCCGTGTAGTCTCACTAGAAATACTGAACCGCGACGGCATCGAACCTACCCACCGGGTCAGCGGATCCTCTCGGAGAACTCTCGGTCGGGGCACAGGCACCTCCTCGTACGTCGGTCGCGTACCCGCTCTCGACGAGACCGGCTTCTTCGCCTTCTTACGCGAGCCCGGCGTAGGCGGGAGTACGAGGGTCGATACGCCTCCCTAATGTCCCACTGCTGTGGACTGAACACCTCATAGCACCAAACCTGTCAAGCAAATGGAAAGTTATGTCGGCTACAGAGCAGATACATATGAGTACATAAAAGATACAAGGAAGAGAAAAAGACGTGAACTTACATCCAAGACAGGTGTGAAGCAGCTCAGGGAGTTCTCCTCTCCCTGCGAGAACCTGTCCAAAGCATGATAGAGCTCGGCCAGTCCAGCCTCTCCCCATGCAAACCCCCTCACGGCATCCAAGTCTATCAGCGACCCGAGCAAAGGGAAGTGACAGGACGTGTCAGAAGTCGGGAACAAAGTCGCTGACAGCGCGAACCAAATGAACCCTCGAGTCAGGCGCTCCGCGGTCATCCTCGAAGATCCATCCAAGTAAGCAGCAATACCTTCCCTCAAATGATTCTCCATCGGCCTGTACCGAATGCCTAAGCCCCTGGCATCGGTAATATCAAAACCCAGCAGCCCAGACAACTGCTCCGGGGTATAACCATCAACCCACACCAGCGTGTTGCCATAGGTCGGCAACCCAGTGATAGCGGCAAAATCCGTGGGAGTCACCGTCGCCTCCCCCATCTGAAATGGAAAGTGTGGGTCATATCCCACCAGTACTCGCTCAGAGCAACATACATGGACCTGGCCCTCGGCGTCGCAGCTATCGCAGCTACCGCACTGATTAACCCAGCTAATCCGGAGTCAACCACCAGCTGCCGTGGACTCCTCTCTCCCTCTCGAGCCTCGTCCGGGAAAATCCCCCACAATGCTATCACTGCCTCAAAGGCTCCCCGACTCTTCTGATTGCTAACGTCAACCTTCCCTCGCCCCTGCAGGTGAACAAGACAGAAGCAATGTCAACAGAATGCACGAACGCATGTCAAAAGGATGCAATGCAATGACAGTTCTCATTCATTTCCTACATATACTTCCAATCTTTCGAAAACTCCGTCGAATCCGGAACTTTCAAAGTCTTTCGAAAACTCCGTCGAATCCGAAACTTTCAAAATCTTTCGAAAACTCCGTCGAATCCGAAACTTTCAAAATCTTTCGAAAACTCCGTCGAATCCGGAACTTTCAAAATCTTTCGAAAACTCCGTCGAAATCGGAACTTTCAAATCTTTTCGAACTTTTCGAAAATTTACTCCGTCCCGAATTAAAGCTACTTTAATTATGGAAAATGCATCTAGACATGGAATTTTGCAACCAAAATTTTTGTGTCATCTACCCATAGTGTCAATTGAACTACATCCTAGTCAATTTCGACAAAGGCTCATAGCAAAGTCAAAAGCCCCAATTCAAGCACCAAAATCCCTAAGTTCATTCCTAATCAAATTTCTAACATTTAAAGAATGCACATTCTTAAAATTAATGGAATTTGTAGGAAGATTACTTGTCTTTCGATCCCTCCCTTGGAGTTGTGTCTATCCCTAGCCGGATAAAACTTCGCCGGATTCAATGGATGAATGATGGTTCGAATGGTCCGAACCAACCGCGTTCTTTCGTCATCGGTCCTTCCATGACGAGCCATTGGTTCCCAATCACCTTCCATATCGATTTTCCTTCGCAAATTTGAGCAAATCTCGCGATTTGGGTTGGTTTTTCTCTCCTCCTCTCTCTTCCTCGTCGGAATTAATGGTGAAAATGGCAAAACTGCCTCGGCCTCGGCGCTGAAAAGGACATGTCCAATTTCAATCAAAGTCCGGCCGAACTCTTTCTGCGCCATAAAAGATTTTTGCCATTTTGCCCCCTCAGCTTTATGCAGTTTCAATTTTACCTCTATTGGCCCCCCCTAAAAGTATAAAATTTCCCCAGTTAGACATTTCTAACACCCCATCCCCCAAGGATAAATTCCCAGTTAGTTTTCACTAACGCTCGTCTCCAGACGTTAAATTCCCAGTTAGTTTTCACTAACGCCCGTCTCCAGACATTAAATTCAATCCCCAGTTGTCGTTTGACATTCAAACGCTCAATCCTGTCTCCGGACATTCCAGGTACGATTCCGTCTCCCGACGTTAAAATTTCTAATGGTTTTCACCATCATATTCCGGCCGGCTGCAATGGCCCGAACCCCAGGCACGAACGCCTTGCACAATCCCTCTTCGGCCATCCTCGTAAGCCCGAACATCTTTTCACTTGATAAGTGAGCATTAAATCTCCCCGGCCGCCGGTCGTAAGCCCGATCGTCCACTCTTCGGCGGCCGTGAGGTAAGCCCGCACAACAATCCCTCTTCGGCCATCAAGGTAAGCCCGAACGCTCATCCCCAGCAGGATTCTAAATAAGAAGCATCGATCCCTCCGAGTTGTTAATAACGCCAGTTTAACACAACCGTTCTCATCATTGCTACCCCTATCCCCAGCAGGATAAAACTGGCAGCAGCAATAAGCTCAGTACCCAAGGCACGAACGCCTTCATGTCAGGATAAACGTATCCTCGCAACTCCGGTTTGAGGCGCCACACGCCCTCGTCAGCATCAGCAACTCCGGTTTGAGGCGCCACACGCCCTCGTCAGCATCAGCAACTCCGGTTTGAGGCGCCACACGCCCTCGTCAGCATCAGCAACTCTGGTTTGAGGCGCCACACGCCCTCGAAGGTTACAGAAGTCCCAGGTTCAAACGCCTCACAATAGTCTCCCCCCCAGGTTCAGACGCCTCCGAACAGTCTCGCTCAGGTCAAGGTCCCCACGCGTGGCCCTTGCACCTACGAACTACGATCGGCTTGATTCCCGCTCGGGATACGTAGAAATCCTTTCGCTAAGGGTCCAGCCAGCTGACCACCCAGGTCTTTCAAAGTAAGGCATCCCGATTTGGATCCTTATCTTTTTTCAACGACCCCACCTCCTTTGGAGGAGACGTCGCTGAGGGGCTAACTGTAAGTATCCAAATCCGGATCGTCAAAATCCGTCAGAAAGTTAATCGAAATCCGTTAAGCGCCCGCTCCGGGGTTAACGGAACTCGTTAAACTCCCAGTTGCCGAAGCCACGAGGCGTCCGGGGCCACCACAGAGCATCCCAACGTCGAAGCGTACTTGACACGTGTCATCACACGTAAAAGCACGGCTTTCCCTGAAAAATGCACTTTCCGGCACTTTCCAGGGGCATTTCGGACATTTTTCGGACTGTTATTTTAAAAAACGGACAAAACCGGGACCCGGGAGCGAACTCCCACACATTTGGTGAGTCATGGGACACGTGGCAGCCATGCCACTGCCCACACATCACCCTTCAATCAGAAATCAAAGGGAAAAGACTAAAATACCCCTGGTATACAGTCAAAGTCGTAGAACTCCTGTGCACATTTTCTGAAATTGCCAGCAAGCCCCTCAGAATTCCAAAATACCACAAAACCCTGGAAATCAGTCTAAGTCCGTCCGGACTCTTACTGCATTTTTCACCTATAAATAGAAGTTGCTGTCAAAGCCAAAGAAGGAACAAAATTACTCCCAAAATTCACTCTACACACGGCCCAAACTGATTTCACCCCTCTCGAGCTCCCGTTTTGTCTCGATTCGCGTGAAACTTCCGTATTTCGATCAAATACGCCCCTCATCACTTCGAATACCCTTTCGAACTACTTTCCGTGTCCCGTACACACCTTCCGAGCCAAAGGAGTCGACCCTAGCCATAGGTATAACTCCCTCTCTCTGATCTCTCGTTTCGTCTCGGTTTACGCGCCAGTCGCTATAACCGTTTCGAACACCGTTACTGAAATGTAGACGCCTCCGTCTAACGGGGTCCGATACGTTTTAGCCCCTCGATCCTCTTCTCTTTCCGTAAGAGAAGTAATCACGGGTTAAAACGACGTTCCGACCCGTTCCGTTTACTTTTTATGTCATTTACTATTCCGGATCGATCGATCCGTTGATCGTCATTTACTTTCTGTCATTTACAACTCCGAGTCGTTTTGGCTTGTCGATCGTCATTTACCATTCCGAGCCGATTGGCCTCGTCGATTGTCATTTACAATTCCGGATCGTTTGATTCCGTTGATACTGCTTTAAATACTGTCATTTACAAAGTCCGACCCGTTTGGATCGTGATAGTATTTACTTTTAAAAGTCCGAGTCGCAACCCGATTCGTCGATCGCATATCATTTAATACGTGTTTTTCCCGTAAAAATCGTTAACAATGTAATGCCCGGTTCAAAACCGGAGTTCGTCCGTCGAACTCTCTTTCAAAACGCGCGAAATGACGTTTGCCACGCGAACACTCATCTTTCACACTAAAAGTCGCTATTTGACATTCAAAATCATTTAATACGCTTTTTCCCGTAAAAATCGTTAACAATGACTCGCCCGGTTCAAAATCGACGTTTGCCACGCAAACACACATTTCAAACTCAAAATCGACGTTTGCCACGCAAACGCTCATTTTCGTCTCAAAACCGACGTTTGTCATTCAAACGCTTGCCTTTTCAAAAGTCACCTAATCAACGTTTGACATTCAAACCGAGATTAAGCTTGTCATTCAAGCCCCCCATTTCAAAAAAAACACACACACACACGTTTTCGAGAAAGGTAGAAAGACTCGTCATGCGAGGCATTTCGGGTGATCTCAATATACTCTTCCCGAAACGTAACGTGACCTCCGAACCTAACAATCTCTGGTACTCAAAGCTTTTTACTCGTTCTTGCTACCAATAAAAATGATCCCCGTTTTCAAAGCCTTTTCCTAAGTTTTTGCTACCAATAAAAACGACACTCTTTTTTCAATCAAAAGCCTTTTCTCAACGTTTTGGGCTCCAAATACAAAAACCGCGTGGCGACTCCTTTTTTTTTCCTTCCCGTGAAGCGAGGTCTCAGACACCAACCATCCGCGAAAGACAACCGCCTTCCCGCGCCCGCGCGCGAAAGACCGGGTAATTTCAGGTGGATTTGGTGTATCTGGAATGTAAGAAGTGGTTTATCAATTCAGAATACACAATTGAGCTCGGTTGCGACCTTTCTCGGTCCGATTCTCAAGACGTGACCTTAGCGATCCAATCCTCAAATCACGACCTTAGCGGTCCAATCCTCAATCGCGACCTTTCTCGGTCCGATTCTCAAATCGTGACCTTAGCGGTCCAATCCTCAAATCGCGACCTTTCTCGGTCCGATCTCCAATCGTGACCTTAGCGGTCCAATCCTTAATCGCGACCTTTCTCAGTCCGATTCTCAAGACGTGACCTTAGCGGTCCAATCCTCAAATCGCGACCTTCGCGGTCCAATCCCCAATCGAGACCCTCACGGTCCGATTTCAAATTTTAAATCATGACCTTCGCGGTCCAATCCTCAATCGATACCCTCATGGTCCGATTTCAAATCTCAAATCGAGACCTTCGTGGTCCAATCCTCAATCGAGACCCTCATGGTCCAATTTCAAATCTCAAATCGAGACCTTCGCGGTCCAACCCTCAATCGAGACCCTCACAGTCCGATTTCAAAACTCCAATCGAAACCTTCACGGTCCTATCTCAAAACTCCAATCGAGACCCTCACGGTCCTATCTCAAGTAGTCAATCGAGACCTCTCACGGTCCGATCTCAAAACTCCAATCGAGACCCTCACGGTCCGATTTCGATTTCAAATCTCAAATCTAGACCTTCGCGGTCCAACCCTCAATCGAGACCCTCACGGTCCGATTTCGATTTCAAATCTCAAATCTCGACCTTCGCGGTCCAACCCTCACGGTCCGATTTCAAATCTCAAATCTCGACCTTCGCGGTCCAACCCTCAATCGAGACCCTCACGGTCCGATTTCAAATCTCAAATCTCGACCTTCGCGGTCCAACCCTCAATCGAGACCCTCACGGTCTGATTTCAAATCTCAAATCTCGACATTCGCGGTCCAACCCTCAATCGAGACCCTCACGGTCCGATTTCAAATCTCAAATCTCGACATTCGCGGTCCAACCCTCAATCGAGACCCTCACGGTACGATTTCAAATCTTAAATCTCGACCTTCGCGGTCCAACCCTCAATCGAGACCCTCACGGTCCGATTTCAAATCTCCAATCTCGACCTTCGCGGTCCGATCTCAAATAGTCAATCTCGACAGATCCCGACCTTCGAGGTCCGATTTCCAATCGAGACCTTCGCGGTCCGATCTCAAATAGTCGATCCCGACCTTCGCGGTCCGATCTCCGATCTCCAATCGAGACCCTCACGGTCCGATCTCAAATAGTCAATCCCGACCTTCGCGGTCTGATCTCCGATCTCCAACCGAGACCTTCGCGGTCCGATCTCAAATAGTCGATCCCGACCTTCGAGGTCCAATCTCCGATCTCCAATCGAGACCTTCACGGTCCGATTTCAAATAGTCGATCCCGACCTTCGCGGTCTGATCTCCGATCTCCAATCGAGACCTTCGCGGTCCGATCTCAAATAGTCGATCCCGACCTTCGAGGTCCGATCTCCGATCTCCAATCGAGACCTTCGCGATCCGATTTCAAATAGTCGATCCCGACCTTCGAGGTCCGATCTCCGATCTCCAATCGAGACCTTCGCGGTCCGATCTTAAATAGTCGATCCCGACCTTCGCAGGCCGATCTCCGATCTCCAATCGAGACCCTCACGGTCCGATCTCAAATAGTCAATCCCGACCTTCACGGTCCGATCTCCGATCTACAACCGAGACCTTCGTGGTCCGATCTCAAATAGTCGATCCTGACCTTCGCGGTCTGATCTCAAATAGTCAATCCCGACCTTCGCGGTCCGATCTCCGATCTCCAATCGAGACCTTCGCGGTCCGATCTCAAGTAGTCGATCCCGACCTTCGCGGTCCGATCTCCGATCTCCAATCGAGACCTTCACGATCTGATCTCAAGTAGTCGATCCCGACCTTCGCGGTCCGATCTCCGATCTCCAATCGAGACCTTCGCGGTCCGATCTCAAATAGTCGATCCCGACCTTCGCGATCCGATCTTCGTTCTCCAAACGAGACCTTCGCGGTCCGATCTCAAATAGTCGATCCCGACATTCGCGGTCCGATCTCCGATCTCCAATCGAGACCTTCGCGGTCTGATCTCAAAAAGTCGATCCCGACCTTCGCGGTCCGATCTCCAGTCGAGACCTTCGCGGTCCGATCTCAAATAGTCAATCCCGACCTTCGCGGTCCGATCTCCGATCTCCAATCGAGGCCTTCGCGGTCCGATCTCAAAAAAAAGTCGATCCCGACCTGCGCGGTCCGATCTCCGTTCTTAAATCGAGACCTTCTCGATCCAATATCCGATCTCAAATATTCAATCTCGACCTTTCACGGTCAAAACTTTAAATCTCGACCTTTCACGGTCCAATTTTCGATCTCAACCATTCAAGGTCCAATCTTTTCCAATCAGTTAGGATCATTAGAAAGCATGTTTTAAGTAGACTTAGGTGGTAAATGCACGTTGCACGAGCCTAAAAGCCTTGAGCCAAATACCCCTTCCGAAGACTATGCCCTACCTTTCGTTCCCTGCAGCAAACAGAGAGTGGTTCAGAAATCTGGGTCAGCGCCTCGCTAGAATTACAGTTACGGCAGCATCAGACAGTTCTTCGGTTCCCTTAGTTCCTTCAGCCAGACTCTCCGACATGTCAGACTCATCGAGAAATTGTGACGGGAATGGAACCTCGCCACCGGTAACCGATATGACACTGGAAGAAGCCATCCGGGCTTGTGAGGTTCACAAGAAACAGAAAAAGGATCAGCAGAATTTCATGGTACAGCTTCTGAATGAGAGAGGTATAGCAGCTATCCCCCGGCCAGATGGGACTTTCGTCCTAATCGAGGACGACGATCCTTCACGATCAGCTCCCCAAACCTTCAACCAGGGTCCTCTGCCTTTGAAATCCGAAAATCCTTCAATCCAAGGAAATAGCCGACCGGGGCTTCATACTGCCACCTCTCAAAGCACCCCTGTCATATACGGCCAAGCCAATAATACCCCTTTCACTAAATACAACCAGCGCAGCGCTGGATCCTCACAAACAGATCCCAATATCCCTCAAAATCCTCCCAGGTTCACTTCCTTCCAGCAATATGCTCAGTCATCAAGTTTCGTCCTCGTGACTTTTTCGACCCCTTTCTTCGGACAACTTGTATTTGCTCCAGCTGCTCCATGGCCTCAAATCCCTCAATTTTCACAGTATCCACTAAATTATACTCCATTACCTCAAAACCCATTTGTCCAACCCCATATCATGGTTCCCTCCAACAGTGGACCTTTGGTTACAGGTTCTAGCAGCCCAGAGGTTTCTATCGACCCGCATGTGGTTTTGCCGGCAGAACAGAAAGCAAACGAAACTATGGGAGAATTTTACAAGGAACAGAGCCAGAAGCTTTCTGAAATCCTGAAGTCACTGCCCGAGGATGAGCAAATGAGAGCCTTCGAGTCATGTTTGAAGCCATCGCAAAGCATTAGTCGGCCATTGCTTCTGCCTTGATCTCCGAGCCATGGTCGACACGGGTCCCCCATCCGAGAAAGACCCGTAAGAAAAGCATGCCCCGAACACTGAGCCATCTTACCAGTACGGAGCAATAACTACATTAAACCCTGCACCGGCCCCGACAAAGGAAAAGACACCACTGTCAGCCACCTCCAGCAGGGACATCAGTCAAGCAATGGGGACACAGCCCTACAAAGTAACGACTCTTCCGGGAGACAGCCCTCTCGTCGCTTCGACAAACTAGACATGCCTCTAAGCAAGATGTTGGAGAAACTGATCAAAGAAGACCTACTCAAGCCTGTGGCGGACTACAAGCCAAAGAATCCCACAGCCAAGGCTGACAGAAGCAAGTACTGCGCCTTCCATCAGTACCATGGGCACACAACTGATAGTTGCCTCGGGCTGTGACATGAGATCCAGAACCTGATAGATGACGGAAAGCTCAAGCGTCCTGGCAGTTCAACAAAAAAAGAGCAGCTAGAGTAGGGGCTACCTATCCTCGAGATCTGTCAATTGTCTTTTGGTCAACCTTCGTAGGTTCTAGTACTTTCCTCATTCAATCAAGTCCGCCTCGGACATTGTAGTTAATCTTAAATTTTCTATAAATAAGTGCCTTTTTCTCTTCTTGCTAGACTTGAGACATTATTTGCACACCTACATTACATCTAATGAAATGGTTATATCCTAAATGATCACTTGCATTGCTCAACAAATAATCTCTGGAAATAACTAATGTTCTGATTAATCGGTGTGAGAAAGTCAATTGGTGCCCTCCCCATACACTTTCCTCACCTCACAAAGGCCTCCCTCAAGCCATACACTTCCCAAAACATGTCCCCACCATCACCTTGACCAAGTCAACGACGGCGGCAACATCAAGGAACAACAAAGGGTCACTCAACATCGAAAGAGTGACCCCATGTCGACAACAACCTCAGAGCTCGCCTTCACCCTCGTGTGCATCGAGAAAGTTCAAGCAAGAACTACAAAAAAAAAAAGAGAGAAGAGTTCAAGCAAGAACTTCAAAAAAAAAAAAAAAAAAAGAGAAAAAGTTCAAGCAAGAACTTCAAAAAAAAAAAAAAAAAAAAAAGAGAGAAAAGTTCAAACAAGAACTTCAAAAAAAGTGAGACCAAGGACCCAGCAGCGCCAATCAAAAGCTTGACAGATGGGCAAACAAAATTAAAGCTCGAAGAATGAAGGTTGTTGATAACAATGGAGCGGTCAAAGCAAAGGCAAAAACACATCATAAGCCCTTATGCTATATTCGAATTCTTTTCTCCCCCGATGAAAGACGCTGATCAAGAAGCAATGGAATCACGGAAGAAGCCGTCAACAAAGACTTGCCAAGGAATCACCTCGAGGTCCGTAACTCATCATCCAAACATCCCATCCGAGCCTTTTCACAAAAAGGACCACAAATGTCCATACCCTTTTCCCAGAGCCAAGCACCGTTCTGCCAGAACTACGGCGACCTGAGCTCCTTACACTGAGGGGAACGTAGGCAACCAGAAATGGTTCGGTCATAAACACATACAAATCCCATAAACCCGGTCTCATCAATGACCTCCCCTATACACAAACCTTTCTTTCACACACAGCCAACTTTGATCCGCGACATCAGCTGACTTTCTTCTCACGGTTAATCAAGACATTTGTTCATATCGGGATTAATGGTTGAACAACCTGAACATTAACAAAGGGTTTAAAGCAATCTTGTGATCATTATGAATAAAACATGTTTTCAGATATCTCGACAAGTCTTCTTTTTCTACGATAATAGGAAAAATAGAGCTAAACACTGTCTTTCTGTCAGTAAGAGCTTTCATACACTTCTCCAAACCTCTCTACGCTCATACTCTCCCAAAAGAGTCAAACCCAAAGCGAGTTTTGGTACCTACATTAAATTAGGCATCCACATAAAATCGGGATTCGTTCCCACTTCTCTAAAATACGTCCTTGCACGTATACATTACAAGCCACATCTTATACACTTTGGTTGACCAATCGAAAAAAAATCAAGGACGGTTGCCTCGTCAGGCCACATAAGGTTCAACTCAGATTGGGGCTGCATCAGATTCACTCTAGAATCCCCACAGGTGACCAGTGATTCCTTCAAACTGGGGCTTCACCAAGTCATTTCTTCAGACTGGGACTTTGCCACACGAAGAGAGCTTTTCATCCCAAGGGTTTACTTTGAGTTCCGATTTCTGGGGCTTGTCAGAAGCATCTTCCGGCATTGTGGTTTTAATCAGAATTGGGGCTTCTCAGATACAACTTCGACAGATCAGAAACTGAATCCTCATGACACCTCTGGGCAACAGTAGCATGCAAGGGAAGTTTTCTCCAGCGAGTCTTCCCTTCCTTCAAATAGCACAGCTTCAGAACCTACAGGGGTGGGAAAGTGAAAATATCCTGCTGACACCACAGTTCAGGCATCAGGACACAAGAAAGTCTCCAATCTCGGCAACCTTACTGCCAAAAAGAAGCATGATCCCCAGAAGGATCAGACAAAGTTCAACTTATAAAACTTCAGAGCATGGGCCGGCAAAGGAAAGTCAAAGCCAACTGGGCACTCGCACTCAATCAACCTGCTGACCAAGGGAGGCCACTGCCACAAGGAACCTCAAAGCAATCTGGAGGCACCACCAAAACCTCTGCCTCTCAAATGTTGGAGGACCCGATCCTCACTCAGCTCAAGCAGACCCAGACGAACATTCCCCTGTGGTCCCTGCTCACATCTTCATACCCTCACAAGCTCAAGCTAGAGGAAAGTTTGGCCCGCACCATGGTCCCCATGGATGCAACTCCAGAAGAAGTAATTCAGATGATCAGCAACATCCACTATGGAAACATCATCACCCTCACAGATTTGGACCTGCCAAGATTTGGGGCTGATCACAATGAGCCGCTTTGCATCATTGTTCGTACTCGGAATGAATGTCTTGCCCGCCAAGATGATGGACCTGCTTGACATCAGGCCCACAGATTTGAAGCCTTCAGTCCACACTGTCAAGGCCTACGATTCTACTTCCCGCACAGTTCTCGGGGTTGCTACTCTAAACATCTGGTTCGGCAAGCGGATGATCCCCACCGAATTTCAAGTGTTGGACATTCCTATCACTTTCACAGCCATCTTGGGATGACCCTGGTTGCATCAAATGAACGGCGTGGCATCCACCCTTCACTAATGTATCAAGTTTATGCAAGGCAAGGAGCTGACAACAGTCTACGGCGACAGCATCACCACAGAGGGGACTAGCACCAACGGCATTCCAGTGTTAGAGATCAAGCATGATGACGATATGGCATTAACTGGGTTCACCTTGGAGACCTCCAAGATCCAAATAGGCAGCATGGACCTTCCACTATTTTGGGACAAAATCCCTCCCGCCATGAAGATGATGAAACTCATGAACTTCATCCCAGGACTGGGGCTCGGCAAAAGGTTACAAGGCCAACACCAAGTCATCAAAGTCAAGGACCACACTACAGTCCAGAGGCTCGGTTATATGCCAACACCAGCTGACATCAGGAAAAACAAGAGGCTCGCCAGCACCAAAGTAGCAGCGCGCAAAAAGGGGAACTTCCTACGGCACACCCAACCTCCAACCCTTACAGCTTCGACCTTGCTCGCTACTTCGTCAAAGGAACCAACAGTGAAACTGATGAAGATGAGAAAGAAGTCAGTACATAGACTACAGAAAAGATGGGAAAGCTGGCACAGAACCTCCAGCGTTTCAGAGGACTCAGGTTTAATCCGATAAGAGGAGCATCCCTCGACATCACTGCACTACCTGGACCAGTTGCCACCACTGTTCAGCATAAATACCCATTCAAAAAGGATACTCGACCTTGTTATGCCTATCCCGTCATCTCCCTGCGAGATCCTTCCCCGAGATGTTGCATCTCGGTATCTCCTTGTGAGATCCCATCCCGTCATCTCCCTGCGAGATCCTTCACCGAGATTTTGTATCTCGTTATCTCCTCGTGAGATCCTTTTATTTTATTCTCCCTCGTGAGATCATTCCGTCATCTCTGCGTGAGATCCTCTCCCGAGACTTCACATCTTGTCATCTCCCTGCGAGATCCTTCCTCGAGATCTTACATCTCGTCATCTCCTCGTGAGATCCTTTTCTATTATTCTCCCTCGTGAGATCTTTCCGTCATCTCCCTGCGAGATCCTTCCCCGAGATTTTGCATCTCGTTATCTCCTCGTGAGATCCTTTTCTATTATTCTCCCTCGTGAGATCTTTCCGTCATCTCTGCGTGAGATCCTCTCCCGAGACTTCACATCTCGTCATCTCCCTGCGAGATCCTTCCCCGAGATCTTGCATCTCGTTATCTCCTCGTAAGATCCTTTTCTATTATTCTCCCTCGTGAGATCTTTCCGTTATCTCTGCATGAGATCCTCTCCCGAGATTTCACATCTCGTCATCTCCCTTACTCTTGGTAGTGGACACGTCTACCGACCCTCGCCCCTGCAGGTAAACACAGCAAGGGTATGTTACTACAAGATAACATACACAAAATGCACATGCACATGTCAGAAATCACAAAAATATATCAACACAAAGATATATTTCATTCCCTAAGATACTTTCGTCCCAGTCGGAGTATTAACGGTTCATTTTCCTCAAATACTTCCGTCCCAGCCGGAGTATTAACGGTTCATTTCCCTCAAATACTTCCGTCCCAGTCGGAGTATTAACGGTTCATCTCCCTCAGATACTTCCGTCCCAGTCGGAGTATTAACGGTTCATCTCCCTCAGATACTTTCGTCCCAGTTGGAGTATTAACGGTTCATCTCCCTCAGATACTTTCGTCCCAGAGTATTAACGGTTCATTTCCCTCAAATACTTCCGTCCCAGTCGGAGTATTAACGGTTCATCTCCCTCAAATACTTTCGTCCCAGTCGCAGTATTAACGGTTCATCTCCCTAAAATATTTCCGTCCCAGTCAGAATATTAAAGGTTCGAAATCCCAAAACAGGCAAGTTAAAAATTCCCCAGCTAGACATTTCTAACGCCCCTCTCTCAAGGTAAAATTCCCGTTAGACATCTCTAACGCTCCTCCCCCGAGGTTGAAGTTCCCGTTAGACATTTCTAACGCTCCTCTCCCGAGGTCAAATTCTCAGTTAGACATTTCTAACGCCCCTCTCCCGAGGTTAAATTCTCAGTTAGACATCTCTAACGCTCCTCTCCCGAGGTTAAATTCTCAGTTAGACATTTCTAACGCCCCTCTCTCGAGGTCCAAATTCTCAGTTAGACATCTCTAACGCCCCTCTCTCGAGGTCCAAATTCTCAGTTAGACATCTCTAACGCTCCTCTCTCGAGGTAAAGTTCCCGTTAGACATTTCCCAGTTTCGTCTCCAGACGTTAAATTTCCCGTTAGTTTTCACTAACGTTTCATCTCCAGACGTTAAATTTCCCGTTAGTTCTCACTAACGTTTCATCTCCAGACGTTAAATTTCCCGTTAGTTCTCACTAACGTTTCATCTCCAGACGTTAAAATTCCCATTGGTTTTCACCAACATTCAAACTATCTCCCTCGTGAGATTCAAACCATCTCCCTTGTGAGATTCACCCATCTCCCTCGTGAGATTCACCCATCTCCATCGTGAGATTCACCCATCTCCCTCGTGAGATTCACCCATCTCCCTCGTGAGATTCAACCACCTCCCTCGTGAGATTCAACCACCTCCCTCGTGAGATTCAACCACCTCCCTCGTGAGATTCACCCATCTCCCTCGTGAGATTCAACCCTCTCCCTCGTGAGATTCAACCCTCTCCCTCGTGAGATTCAACCCTCTCCCTCGTGAGATTCACCCATCTCCCTCGTGAGATTCAAACCATCTCCCTCGTGAGATTCACCCATCTCCCTCGTGAGATTCAAACCATCTCCCTCGTGAGATTCACCCATCTCCCTCGTGGGATTCAAATTCAAACCATCTCCCTCATGAGATTCACCCATCTCCCTCGTGAGATTCAACCGTCTCCCTCGTGAGATTCACCCATCTCCCTCGTGAGATTCAACCATCTCCCTTGTAAGATTCACCCATCTCCCTCGTGAGGTTCAACCACCTCCCTCATGAGATTCAACCACCTCCCTCGTGAGATTCAACCATCTCCCTCGTGAGATTCAAATTCAAACCATCTCCCTCGTGAGATTCATCCATATTTTCGTGAGATTACCCATCTTTTCGTAAGATTAGCCACCTTTTAATTAAGGTAGACAGTCAAATACCTCCAAACACCCTATCCACAACGGACAAAAGATGAGCGAAAAGTCAGCGTAAGCCCGCACAACAACCTTCCTTCAAAAGCATTTCCGTCGAACCAGGAACTTTCAAAAGCATTTCCGTCGAACCCGGAACTTTCAAAAGCATTTCCGTCGAACCCGGAACTTTCAAAAGCATTTCCGTCAAACCCGAAACTCTCAGGACCGAACTCCTCCTAATCATTTCCCACAGGTCGAGGCCCCTACGAATTGCCCTCACCCCCGTGAACTACGATCGGATTGATTCCCGCTCGGGATACGTAGAAATCCTTTCCCTATGGGTCCAGCCATTTGACCATCTAGGTCTCTCCATAAGGCATCTCCCCGATTTGGGATCCTTATCTTTTTCGACAACCCCACTTCCTTCGAAAAAGTGATGTCGCCGAGGGGCTACTGTAAGTACCCAAATCCGGATCGTCAAAATCCGTTAGAAGTTAACCGGAATCCATTAACTGGCCCTTTCCAGGTTAACCGAAACCCGTTAAACTCCCCGTTCTCAAGCCAACGAGACGTCCCGGGACTGCCCCATGCATCTCAACGTCAAAGCGTACTCAACACACATTATCACACGTAAAAGTACAGCTTTCCCAAAAAATGCACTTTCCGGGGTCGTTTTGGACATTTTTCGGACAGTTATTTAAAAAATGGATAAAATCGGGAATAACGGGACGAAAATCCTAGCCTAGGTGAGTCACAGGGGCACGTGGCACGCATGCCAACGCCCTCCAATCAACATCAATCAATTTCCAAGGTGAAAAGACCAAAATACCCCTGAGATTGAATGACTCCGTCCTAGGACTGTTTTACCTGAAAAACTAGAATTGCCAACAAGTCCCCCAATTTTCCAAAATACCAAAAAACCTCCCCAAATTGAGGAAGAGTCCGTTCGGACTGTTTTGCAAATTCACCCTATAAATACAAGGACTGTCAAAAATTTCAAAAAAGAGGAAAAAACATAATCCCTCTTCACAAAACCCCACGGCCCAAACCAGTTTCAACCCCTCCCGAGCCCCGTTTTGTCTCGATTTGCGTGAAAACCTCATTTTTCGACCAAACATGAACCAAACAAACTCAAAACACCCTTTCAAGCACCAAATCGTATCCCGTATACGTCAACCGAGCCAAAGAGTCAACCCCTAGCCATAGGTAACACTCTCTCTCTCTAAACACTCATCTCGCCTCGATTTACGCGTCAAACGCTATAATCGCTTTGGTCAAAATCACTTAAATGTAGACGTAACGCCGTCTACGGGGTCCGATACGTTTTACCCCAAGATCATCTTCTCTCCCGTAAGAGAAGTAATCTCGGGTTAAAACGGCGTTCCGGCCCCGTTCTTTACGTTTATGTTATTTACAGTCCGGATCGTTCGATCCGTTGATCGCACTTTTTACCGTCCAAACCGTTTGGTTCGTGATTGTCATTTACAAGTCCGGATCGTTTGATCCGTTGATATTGCCATTTACTTTACGCTCTTTATAAGTTCGGATCGTTTGATCCGTTGATATCGCTTTACTTTATGCACTTTACAAGTCCGAGTCGTTTGGCTCGTCGATCGCATCTTTACAAGTCCGGATCGTTTGATTCGTTGATACCGCACTTTCAATACTGTCATTTACAAGTCCAAACTGTTTGGTTTGTTGATAGTATTTACTTTCCAATGTCCGAGTCACAAAATGGCTCGTTGATCGCATCTTACTTGCCATCGTTTTCATCAAAATGGGTAACATCGTAATGCCCGATTCAAAACCGAAGTTTGTCATTCAAACTTCCTTTCCAAAAAACTCTCATTTCAAACTCCCTTCAAAATCGACGTTTGTCATTCAAACGCTCTTTTACCAAAATCAATGTTTGTCATTCAAACCAAGATTAAGCTTGTCATTCAAGCTCATTTTCAAAAGCAACACGAACACACACACGCACACTTTTCGAGAAAGGTAGAACGACTTGTCATACGAGGCATTTCGGGTGATCTCAATATACTCTTCCCGAAACGTAACGTGACCTCCGAACCTAAAAATCTCTGGTCCTAAAAGCCTTTTGTAAAGTTTTGGCTATCAATCAAAACATCCCATTTTCAAAGCCTTTTTCAAGTTTTTGCTACCAATAAAAACGACCTTGTTTTCAAAGCCATTTTCAAAGTTTGGGCTCATAATATAAAACGGCGTGGCGACTCTCTTTTCCAAGTGAAGTCCATTCGAAAGAACCGCTCGCCGCAGTCCGCGCGATCCGGGTAATTTCAGAGTGGCACTGGTATCATCTTCGTCCACTTCCTTTTTCCCCATTTCCATCTCATCTAATATCTTTTTCAAGAGTAGCAATTCTCTGACGTCGACCCTCGAGCTAAAATGAGAGCTCCGATGGGATCTTTCTCTCCTTATGTGCCCGTTTACCGACGGACTTGTCCGTCGGTAAATTCCAATGTAATTACCGATGGATTGGTCCGTCGGTAATTAATCCGGCAATAACACCGATCATCGGCCGGTAGGCTTCCTTACCGACGGACAATTTCTGAAAAATTATTTTCACTTACCGACGGACGGTCCTTCGAAATTACCGACGAAAATTTCCGTCGATATTACCAACGAGAAATTGCCGACGGAATCTGACGGACCGCGTTAGTCGGTAAATGACCATTTCCGACGAATTCTTGGTTTTTGAATGTACGCTCGCCGAAATTATTTTTATGATGATAAAAAATAGGAGTTGCCACGCCATGTTTTAAGGTACACTTTGAAAAACCTTTGAAAGAGAAAAGGGTTCGGGGGTCAGGTTACGTGTTGGGAAGAACCGAGAGTTCACCCAACACGCCTCGTCCGTAGACGAGTCTTTCTATGTTCAACATTCAAAGCATTCATAAGTGTGTGCGAATTATGTGTGACAAGATATGTATAAAAATGCATATTAATGCTTCATTTTGTTGCTCAAAGGAAGGAATACAACTTGTAAGCCATTGATCATGGGAGGCCACATCCCATATTACAAGGGGACAAACATATTACAACTGAAAGATGACTCCTGCAGAATGACAAAGAGTGTCGCGTGACACAGGATCTGCTTTGCAGATTGTGTCGCGTGACACTAGCCATCATATGCAGAAGCCTTACAAATCAAGCACAGGACTGACAGGGATCTACACAATCACTCTAAATGAGTGTGGATATTGAAGATCCACACTCTATCTGGAGTGACAAATAAACTGGATGAACAACTTACAAATGAAAAGATAGTCTCTGCAGAGTAGCTACTTGTGTCGCTTGACACAGGACTCCACATGTCCAATTGTGTCGCGTGACACAGGTTTCCATCTGCAGAAACCTTACAGTTTGAAATCAGCAACAACAAAGATCAATTCAGATCCAAATAGAACACTTATTAATATTCAGAGAACAATGAATTAACTACGAATCGACCAAAGGGGTGTGGATATGGGGAGATCCACACTCCCTTGATCAACAAGCAACAAATTCAATCCAAATCACATCATGAATATCAATAATACTAGGCACAACAAATTAAACAGAGAGATTGCAGTTGGGACTTGATAATTGAAGGCAGATGGAACCTAATTATCAAGTCCAAGGAACAAGAATTGTAATGAATTATGTAAGATGGCAAATATGAGAGAAATATGGAGAGAGGGATTCGTTACCCTTGAAGATCCACGATCTCTACACCAAGTTAGGTGTAGAGAACTTCGATTCAGCTACTAGGATGAGATTTGGGTCTCAGATTGGAGTGCTTGGCTTGGATCTTCAATTGGTGTGTGAGGTATGGAGGTAGGTAGGTGAATTGGTATGAGAGGGGTTGAATTGATGAAGCTTGGGAGGTGTTGTGTGTGTGTTTGGAGAGAAGGGAGGTATTCTGGCGTGAATTTGGCAGAGTGACAGTAGGGTGTTGGAAAGGGGATCTGAAATGAGAGGGGTAGGGTCCAATTTATAGCTGCAGATTAGAGGCTTATTGTGTCGCACGACATCTTGTGTCCAATTTTCATGGCTCGAGTTGTCGCGTGACACAAGGTGGCCATAACCATTTCTGGCGCCAAAACCTGGTTCTGGAACATTCTGAGTTAATACCCAAAAGGTCCAAAACAGGTTTATTCCTTGTAGGTCCTTTAGCATGAGCAAAGTACTGAAAAGTACTTCCTTCGCAAGAAACTTATGGGATGTTTCCGGAAGTCTCGAAATAGACCGAGAATTTACCAAAATGCCCCTTAATGCAATTTTATCATATTAAAATGCATCTAAAAGGGTCGCGAATTGGATTGGCGTACTTACAGTTTTTACGACGGATTTTTCCGTCTGTAAGTGCTCAGTTTCTAGTAGTGGGAAGAGTTCTACGATGAGGAGGGCTCATCGGCCGAGGAGGGCTCATCGGACGAGGAGGGATCCTAAGCCGAGGATGAGTATCACGACGAGGAGGGGTCTTGTGCCTTGCATGACTGAGGCTTGCTCGTAAGTCAGTAGAATTGACCTCCTGCTCCCTTTGTTGGTTTAGGTGACTTCTCAAGTCCACCTCATTTCTTACGTTTACATTCCCATGTGCCTTATGAAGAGGAGGGACATCTCGGGGGTTTTGCTGGGATTTACCAACAGTGTCATGGTGAGGGGGATTTTGACCACGAGGAAGATTTTCTCTATTCCTCGTACTACCACGCCTGTCAACCAGACTTTCCCCTCCAAGGGAATTTCCAGTCCTCGTAGGCCTCATGAATTCAGCCAGAGAGTGCTCAGGATCTAACTGTAGCAAGGCATTTTGTGTTTATAAATGCGTTGCAATGTTTTCATTTGTTGGTGTAAGAGAGTTCTATGATCGATTTGCTGGGTAGAAACCCCAGCTCCTCCCTGAGTAGCATTTTTCTTCGTCTGGCTGCCCACAGGCCTTCCTCGGCGCTGACGACGAGGAGCGTTTGTTGTGACTACCACGGTTACGGGTTGCCCCCTGAAATGCAGATTCATCCCCAGGGGCGGCAGCCTATCAATCAGCGATGGTGGAGGAGGCAGTTCCCCATTATTGAGAGGAAAACCAGTCCTATTGTTCCCATGATTCTCTTCCACATGAATATGATCCCCTTCAGGAGTAATACTAGCGGTGAGTCCGTTTTCCATTGGGATTTCAAGCGAACAGAAATTTCAGGCAAACAGATGTTTCAAGCTATTCAGGCGAACATAATTTTCAAGCGGAAAGAATTTTCCGACAGACATATTTTTCAGGCTATTCAATGGGTGTTTTCGAATCGTTCCCGGCAATGGAACCAAACTGATGATGCCAAAAACGTTCAGATCAGCCCAAATCCAGCAAAAGGTTGTATTCTGGCGATTGAATAGCACGAAAAGATGTACAAACACGTAAACTTATCCAGGGCTTCACAGGCGAGAGCCCTCCGGCATGAGAGTAAGTATTGATATTTAGAGAGAGAAATCAATTGACAAGAGTTTAGGGTCAAAAGATGTGTTACCAAAATAATGTGAATTATGACTTGTATATATAGGCATAATATTGTATAATCCTTGTTGGATAGGAATGCATGGAGATAAGATTTTACTCCAATGAGGATTATAAATGTTCAACCCTTGTTGGATGAGAATTCGTGTGAGATAAGGTTATATTTCTAAGAGGATTATAAGCATTCATGATCCTTATTTGAGTAGGATTGGATGAATAATATTCTGCTCGTGCGCCTGTAAGGAATCTTCCTCGGCTTGTATTGCTTTGTCGGCTTAGATTATGCCGAAGAGGAGAGGTGAAGAATGGGGAAACCCATTTCAGCTTTGTTGATTGCCGAGGAGGGGCTCCTCGTCTTTGGAGGAAGGCCTTGGGAGATGCCTTGCTCGGCGTTGAAGATTATGCCTCATTGGCATTCAGTTTTGTTTGGGCCTTGGTCATTATACGCTCTGGTATGCCTAGGTCAACATAGTGGGAATGACGAGGAGGTCGGACGAGCAAAGGTAGGAAAGACCCACTTCCTTTGTCGTAATTGAGACTTATATGAATTACATTTTGGGCCCAATCCATTGGGCCTTGCTCGGCCACGGATCCACGTTTGTACCTCCATTTATACCGTTCAATATATAAAAAAAATTTAATTGACTAGTTATAACAAATAGAATTGTAGAATACAGTATCTTGAAATAACAAGCCTAAAATTACCTTTTACAGCACAAAATAATCATTCATATATATAGTAAAAATGCTATAAATCATTTCTACTATCAACAGCCGATTACAATAGGATCATATTTTCACTGACATGTAATCCAAGATCAAGAACCCAAAAATCAATGAATGATGGGAGTTACAGGGACTATTTCAAGTGTTAAAAAAATGAAGCCAAAAAGCAAAGGGAAATGGCGGACACAATGGATACAATAGGGATGAAAATTTCAAAATATTTTTAAATATTTATTTATAAAAATAACACCCAAAAAAACTTATTTATCAAAATAGCACTTTTTTAAAAATTCAAAATTTCAATTTCCGATTTTAATGTAAATCCGGCAATTCATTTTTCGGATTTAATTTGAAATAAATCCGAAATTTCGAATTCCGATTTCGAATTTTAAATAAATCCGGCATTTCATTTTCGGGATTTAATTTTAAATAAATCTGGAATTCCATTTTGCGGTTTTAAATATATATATATATATATATATATATATATATATATATATATATATATATATATATATATATATATATATATATATATATATATATATATATATATATATATATATACTCCCTCCGTCCACTTACATATTTCACACTTTCTATTTTGGGCGTCCAATTACATACTTCACACTTTGTTTCTTTACCCAAAATGGAAAGTTTTTATTATTAAAAAAGTAACCCTACCCCACTCATTCTCTCTCCTACATTATTTTAATACTCACAACACCATTATAATTTACTATTCCCTCCACTCATTCTCTCTCCTATTTTACTTTTACACTCACAACATTTATATCATTATTTTTTTCCTTAATCCACGCGTGAACAGTAACTGTGAACTATGTAAGTGGACGGAGGGAGTATATATATATATATTTCAACTTTTTTTTTGTAAATACGGAATTTCAATTTTCGGTTTTAAAAATATTTTTTTTTAGTTAATCCGAGACACGTATTTGCTTTGGTCTGAGCAAAGTGGGAGGAAGAATGGGACACGTGTCCTTTGATCATTTTAAGAATGAGACGTGTGTCCTTTGATGATACTCCTTTTAGTCCAAAAAGAAGTCAATCTTTACTTAAGTTTTTAATTTAAATTCCTTCTTTAATCTTACATTAGAAATTATTGCATGTTGTTATGAATTACTAATAAAAGTTCGTGTTCGAGGACACGTGTTTTTTATTTTTTTATTTTTTTAATTTTAAAAAAAAAATTTTTAAAGGGCAAAATGGAAAAGGGACAACTTAATGAAGGCAAAATGGAAAATTTGACATTTGAAACTGTTCACACAACTGTTCACGGACAGTTGTGTTTTATATTATAGATTTTATAGTGTGAAGTAATGTAAAAGAGAGCGATAATTATATTTTGAACATAATGAATTAATAATTATAGTGAGATTCTTTTGTTACGAAAAATATACTCATACTTATTGTTATTGTGAAGATTATTTTTTTTCTCAATTCAGATATCAGGCAGAAAATAAAATTTAAATTTGGAAGAAACTCTATATAATTCCATTTAAAGATAAAAATACTTTTAAAAATAATTATTCTAATGAGCTTAAATCAAGAGCTAATGCTTTTGAGGCTAATGCCGATAAATCATTCAAGTAATTATATGAAAAAAAATCATGTAGGATAATTATTTTTTAAATCTTTCAAACAATTATAACTGCTTGAATGATTTATCAGTAAGGTCTCGATCAAAGATATTTAATTAAAGCTAAAATATTATTTTAACATATAATTTAGAATCAGCAAAGCCTGCAATTAAACCAATCAAATTATTAGTATTGAAGAAACGAACGATTGTAATAGAAGGATATCCTCTTGATTTCATATCAAAGCGCGCTTCGTTTAATAGAAGGATATCCTCTTGAATTCTTCAAAATCCCTCTCTTTGCATATCCTCTTGAATTCTTCTGGCATATTCCAGATCCATAACTTCTCGAGGGTTGAAATGAATTTCAGTTCCTCAGGAAGCATCTCTAACTTTGAGCATCCCCAAATCCATACAATTTGGAGATTGGGCATGGCACCTTCTTTAACACACCACTTCTCCAAGTTTGCCAGGTTACGTAATCTCAAATCCTTAAGTTTGGGAAAACCAGTTGAAGAACAAGTCATTTCCTTTCCCTTCAATTTCCCATCTTCTAATCTGAGTTTCTCTAGGTTTGAGAGTTTCTCCAGTGTCGGCATAGGGTCTTCTTCTACCTCAAATTCTCTCAATTCCAAATCAGTGAGGCGACTAAATTTGGAAAATTCAGGTAATAACTTACCTGTCACCCCTGTTATACTCAACTTACGCAAAATTTCTTCACAACATTCAGGAATTTGTCCTCTTAAAACATCCGAGTACATCTCTACCTTTGGATTGACCAGTTCAATTGCAAGTGATGAATGCCACGACCGATCCAAATTCACTTTATTCATGAATTCCTTCGTCTTCTCACCATCATCCTCACTTGAGATACAAATCCTACATTCTAATCTTCTAAGATTGGTGATATGAATGACATCTTCCATCTCGCACGTCAATAAATCAATGTTTACTAGCGTCTCCAACTTGGCCAATCCATCAAGTCTCAGTCTGGAAAATTTTGGGGTCACCTTATATCTCCAAGGAAGAAATAGATGCTTCAATCCTTTCAATTTTCTTAGAGCAAGATTTGGTATCCTTGAATTAGAAAATACTCGCATATCTAGAGTTTGCAAGTATATAAAGTCATATATGGATGATGGAAGGCATACTATATCACACCAGTTAAGGCTCAAGTATCTAAGGTGGATGAGCTCATTGGTAATATCTTCCTCCCCAATTGAGGTTCTATAAAAGCTTAGTACTCTCAGCAAATTCAACTTCTTCAACTTGGATAATTTCTTCGCACGTCCATGTTTGAACATAAGCGACCTCACATGCCCAGTTGCATTGTGTTTATCATCCTGAACAATGAAATCATGTTCCCCGCCGGAAAGATACAAGAATTGCCTAGGAGGTAACTTAGTATCATTCCTTGAAAAAGAGGAATGAAATACCAAGACTTCATCTTTACGACCACGATAGTCATGAACCTCGAGATAATCTTCCTTTTTAACTATTGACAAACATAATTTTCTCATTAGATCATGAAGCCAACAAAACTTGTACCTCCTCTTAGTGTTAGGATGCGCCTCATCAGCTAATTCAGCTTCAATCATGCATCTTCCCACTAATTCACCCAAATATCTCTCTGCTACATCCATATTTGTTTCTCCTACTTGTCTGTCCTTTGACAATATCATGCCTTCAGCATCCCATAACATGTACAACGTCTCCACCTCTATCTTCTCGTCCTCAACAAGACTTGCCATGTAAAGAAAGCATGGCCTTAGCTGGTATGGCAACTCCTTGTAACTAAATAATAACTCTTCCTCCACTTCGCTATTGAATTTTTGATACACCTCTCCACCTCTACCTCCACCCCATGTTCTGCTTTCGTAAAATCTTTCCCACTCACGTAGGCTGTATTTTGTAACTAAAACCCCCCGGAGAACACACACAGCTAGGGGATTACCTTTACACCAAGCAATCATTTTCCTTCCCAGCTCTTCCTTCCTTTTCTCTATTTCAGGATCTATAAGGAAAAAAAGGAAAAAAAAAACATACATTAACAGAGATATAATTATGATTACATAATTTTATAAATAATAATGAGTACATACTTTATTAATGTAGGGAAAGTCATTATTTTCCTCCCATGTCAATTACCAGGTTCTATTTCTCACGCACAAGCAAGATGTCATATGGACCATGGTAAGATCAGTAAGGGCGCTTAAGTATTTAAGACACTAATAATTCTTAAAAGCTTTTCTTAAATGTCTCTCAAACTAAAGACAATCCAAATTTAACGAATTGAAAAAAAAACAAACAAACTGGTGAAGCAACGTAACATTTATACTTGATTCTTATAATCATAATTAACTAACCTCTGTCTGTGCCTATTCTCTTCTGACATATCTCCCAGCCCTCATCTTCGCTTAAGCACTTCAAAGAGTAGCAAAATCCCTTATCTGCAACATCCTTGTTCCGAGTGGTAAGCAGTACTTTGCTGCCCGTGCTTTCATCAACTAAGCCGCAATTCAGGCTTTCCCAATCAACTACCGACCAAATGTCGTCAATAATGATCAAACACCTTTTCTCTACTTGTACTCTTTGAAGTGATTCAATTACACCCCCCCGAGTCATGCTCTTCATCTCTTCCTCCTTCGCAAGAGAAAGTTGTTGTAGTATATGTTTCAAAATTTCTTCCGCTCGACATTGTTCGCTCACACAAACAAAAGCGAAACTTTGAAAATGGCTCAACACTTTCTCGTCTTTATACACTTTCCGAGCAAGTGTGGTCTTCCCTAAACCACCCATTCCATAAATGGAAATGACCCGAAACTCATTTTCTTCGTGATCAACCAGATATGACACCAAATTATTGATGTCTTCCACCCTCCCAACGAATTCTTTTTCATTGAATCGAGAAAGATCTTGTACTTTGTACGGTCTTCTTGAATCCGAGGAGCTGGCGTCCGCATCTCCACTTTGGCTGTTGATAAAGTCACTGATTTTGATTGTGATCTTCTCAATAGCCTTGCAAACTTTTGGACGCAACAAACGTTCTCTGATACGTTCTCTGATGTCAGTTTGCTTGTTTACAACCCGGATGACATACTTTTCAATGGAATCGATCAGCTGATCAGCCAAATCTATGATTTCTTTGGTACGTTTATCCTTCCTAATGTGCGCGTATTCTAACAAATCTTCCATCTCTTTTAGCTTTTTTGCAAGCTCATCAACTACACCTTCCAGAGCCTGCAGATACTCCATTTCTTCGACCAACAAATCATGAAGCCTTCCAATCACAAAGGAGTAAAGGGTTTCTCCTTCCATTTCAAAAATACTTGAGATCTAGCAGAGAGATGTGGAGAGAGGGATTTAAAGTAATAAAAGGACTGAAGGGTGAAAGAAGAAGAAGGGTGAGATTTTTTGATTCAAAGATGAAATGGATACTAAGTAGATGGGAATGAATCAAGTTGACTACATATACAAAGTCTTTTCTTAATTTGGAGTACTCTAGCATGGACCCCAGATAAGAAAAAAAGACATGTTCATCCGTAATGGGCGGAGAGAGTAAATCTTTAAATATGATTTTGTTGAATTCTACAACATGTGCTCATGTCAGCTCAATTGTACCCTATTTGTCTTTTTGTGTGGTTTCTCTTCTTCTTCTTATTAATTTTTGGCCAATCCATTTATGAGGATTGGTGGGGTAGGTGACTTCTATACCGTCTATAGTATAAATCACACCATGGGTGAACAATATTATGAACAGTGTTGAATGTCAAATTTTCCATTTTGCCATCACTAAGTTGTCCCTTTTCCATTTTGCCAAAAAAAAAAAAAACACGTGTCATCGGACGCGAGCACTTACTAGTTTATGAACAATAATAAGATGGTAGCTGGCGGTCCAGGATTAGTCCGACAAATCTGAAAATCTGGATATCTAAAAAAAAAAACAATAATAATTGATACAGCTCATCAATAGTAATTGAACAATATTATTGTACCATATTTGTCTTATTGGTTAAATCATGCCAGCCTACTCCAACATGTGCTCATGCCAGCCTACCCCATCTATTTGCAATTTTAGTTAATTTTTTTTAATTTTTTTTTTTGTATAAGTAAAAATATTTGAGATGTTAGTTAATAATGAATTTTTTTTTTAAAAGTTATATAAAAAAAGTTAAGAATTTTTAAAGAAATGAAAGTATATAATAGAAAAAGAGAGATGAACAATAGCATTTACTTTTTAAATTTTTTTTTTTTGAATAAATAAAATTATTTGAGATGTTATATTTAGTAGGGAATTTTTTCACAAAGAATTATATAAAAAAAGTTGATAATTTTTAAAGAAATGAAAGTACATAATAGAAAAAAGGAGGGGGTGGACAATAGCATTTACATTTTTAATTTTGTAATTTTTTTTTTTGAATAAATAAAACTATTTGAGATGTTATTTAGTAGAGAATTTTTTTACAAAAAGTTATATAAAAAAGTTAATAATTTTTAAATAAATGAAAGTATATAATAGAAAAAAAGAGGGACGGACAATAGCATTTACTTTTTTAATTTTTTTTAATTTTTTTTAATAAATAAAACTATTTGAGATGTTATTTATTAGGGAAATTTTTTATAAAAAAAAAGTTGTATAAAAAAGTTAGTAATTTTTAAAGAAATGAAAGTATATAATAGAAAAAAAGAGGGACGGACAATAGCATTTAGTACTTTTTAATTTTTTTTTTTTGAATAAATAAAACTATTTGAGATGTTATTTAGTATGGAATTTTTTACAAAAAAATATATAAAAAAAGTTAATAATTTTTAAAGAAATGAAAGTATATAATAGAAAAAAAGAGGGACGGATAATAGCATTTACCTTTTTAATTTTTTTAATATTTTTTTGAATAAATAAAACTATTTGAGATGTTATTTAGTAGGGAAATTTTTTACAAAAAGTTATATAAAAAATTTAATAATTTTTAAAGAAATGAAATTATATAATAGAAAAAGAGAGGGATGGACAATAGCATTTACTTTTTAAATTTTTTTGAATAAATAAAATTATTTGAGATGTTATTTAGTAGATTATTAATATGCAATCAATTTCCATTTTCCTAAAATGGAACCCAATGGAATTCTTGATCAAAAATCAATCAAACCTCACTTTTACAAAATCAAAATTCCAACAAAGATCAAATGGATACTAAGTAGAGAGTCGGTCTGGGGAGAAACGCGTTTCTCCGTGCTTCTGGAGAAACGGGGCTTGTTTTGTCGCGCGACATAATAACCCAGTTTCTGGATATACTTTCATCGGCTACGGATATCAGGAAGGCTTTGGAAAAGGATATCAGGAAGGCTTTGAAAGGATATCCAGAAACCAAATATTTTTACGGATATCCTTTCCAACTTTCTGAATATCGAGAACATTGAATATGGATATCGAAAGCTTTGAAAAGGATAGCAGGAAAAATATTTGGTTTACGGATATCCTTTCCAAACTTTCGGATATCCTTTCAAACTTACGGATATCCCAGGAAGCTAGATTCTGGATATCCAGAAGCTTTGGAAAGGATATCCAGTTGTGGTGGCTAAGTATGTCGCGCGACAAAACAAGCCCCGTTTCTCCCGAAGCGACGGAGAAACGCGTTTCTCCCCAGATTTTGTGCTAAGTAGATGGGAATGAATCAAGTTGTTAAAGGATTATTGGTTCAACTCAATAATAATTGAACAAGTTTATTACAATTGTGTCCACAAAAATATCATTCAAGTGAAAATGACCTCCATTGATACTAAGTAGATGGGAACGAATCAAGTTGACTACATATACAAAGTCTTTTTTTACTTTTCCTCATGTGGACCACATGGGCGGATACTAGTAGATGGGAATGAGCGTATTCTTTTGGCGTACTCTAGCATGCATGCATGGACCCCAGATAAGAAAAAAAAGACATGTTCATCCGTAATGGGCGGAGAGAGTAAATCTTTAAATATGACTTTGTTGAATTCTACAACATGTGCTCATGTCAGCTCAATTATACGTCTATAGTATAAATCACACCATGGGTGAACAATACTATGAACAGTGTCGAATGTTAAATTTTCCATTTTGCCCTTACTAAGTTGTCCCTTTTCTATTTTGCCCTTAAAAAAAAAAAAAAAAAAAAAAACACGTGTCCTCGGACATGGGCTTTTACTAGTTTATGAACAATAATAAGATGGTAGCTGGTGGTCCAGGATTAGTCTGACGAATCTGAGAACACAAAATCTAGGGAGAAATGCGTTTCTTCATAAGTTATGGAGAAACGGGTCCCGACATGTCGCGCGACAATGAGCTAGATAGCCAGAAACCTATGAAAGTGATATCAGAAACCGAATGAATATCCGTAAACCTTCAAAATGTTTCTAGATATACATTTGAAGGTTTCTGAATATCGAAAACCTTTCAATAGCAATTTCTGGATATGCCCTAACACATTTACGGATATGCACCTAACAGTTTTACGGATATGCACCTAACAATTTACGTATATACATTTCACATCCTTTTCCTGGGTTATCAAATACAAAGCTTACGGCTATCAAGCGCAAAGCTTACGGCTATCAAATCTGAAAGCTTTTGGATATCCAGAAGCTTTTGGTCTTGGCCTTGAGTTTTTTTTTTCTGGTTATCAAATGTAAAGCTTCTGGCTATGAAAAACACGTTTCTCCATAGTTATGGAGAAACGCGTTTCTCAGCAGACGCACTCATCTGAGAATCTGGATATCTAAAAAAAAAAACAATAATTGATACAGCTCATCAATAGTAATTGAACAATATTATTGTACCATATTTGTCTTATTGGTTAAATCATGACAGCCTATTCCAACATGTGCTCATGCCAGCCTACCCCACCAATTTGCAATTTTAGTTAATTTTTTTTAATTTTTTTTGTATAAGTAAAAATATTTAAGATGTTAGTTAATAATGAATTTTTTTTTTAAGTTATATAAAAAAAAGTTAAGAATTTTTAAAGAAATGAAAATATATAATAGAAAAAGAGAGATGAACAATAGCATTTACTTTTTTAATTTTTTTTTTTTTTGAATAAATAAAATTATTTGAGATGTTATTTAGTAGGGAATTTTTTCACAAAGAGTTATACAAAAAAAGTTAATAATTTTTAAAGAAATGAAAGTACATAATAGAAAAAAGGAGGGGGCGGACAATAGCATTTACATTTTTAATTTTGTAATTTTTTTTTGAATAAATAAAACTATTTGAGATGTTATTTAGTAGAGAATTTTTTTACAAAAAGTTATATAAAAAAGTTAATAATTTTTAAATAAATGAAAGTATATAATAGAAAAAAAGAGGGACGGACAATAGCATTTACTTTTTTAATTTTTAAAATTTTTTTTTAATAAATAAAACTATTTGAGATGTTATTTATTAGGGAATTTTTTTATAAAAAAAGTTATATAAAAAAGTTAGTAATTTTTAAAGAAATGAAAGTATATAATAGAAAAAAAGAGGGACGGACAATAGCATTTACTTTTTAATTTTTTTTTTTTTGAATAAATAAAACTATTTGAGATGTTATTTAGTATGGAATTTTTTACAAAAAAATATATAAAAAAGTTAATAATTTTTAAAGAAATGAAAGTATATAATAGAAAAAAAGAGGGACGGATAATAGCATTTACCTTTTTAATTTTTTTAATATTTTTTTGAATAAATAAAACTATTTGAGATGTTATTTAGTAGGGAAATTTTTTACAAAAAGTTATATAAAAAAATTAATAATTTTTAAAGAAATGAAAGTATATAATAGAAAAAGAGAGGGACGGACAATAGCATTTACTTTTTAAATTTTTTTAAATAAATAAAACTATTTGAGATGTTATTTAGTAGATTATTAATATGCAATCAATTTTTATTTTCCTAAAATGGAACCCAATGAAATTCTTGATCAAAAGTCGGTCAAACCTCACTTTTACAAAATCAAAATTCCAACAAAGATCGAATGGATACTAAATAGATGGGAATGAATCAAGTTGACTACATATACAAAGTCTTTTTTTTACTTTTCCTGATGAACTGTGTGCCACTCAATAATAATTTATTACTTTAAATCCCTCTCTCCAATAATAGAGTAGCAAGTTGTTGAAGAATTATTGGTTCAACTCAATAATAATTGAACAAGTTTATTGCAATAATAAAAAGTGCGACATTTATTTTGGGACCAACCCAAATAAAAAGTGCGACATTTATTTTGGGACGGAAGGAACACTTATTATAAGTACTTCTTTTAATTAGCTTAATATGTGTGCTAGTTGGAATAGGTTGTCATGGACCACGTCTATATCATTGAATATTAGCAACAAGTCATTGTTACTATTAGTCTATATCATTGAATATTAGCAACAAGTCATTGTTATTATTAAGGGAAACTACTGGGAAAGTCAGTGAGATAATGGCATCTATTGGTTCAGCTCAATGTTAAAGAAGTTGACAGACTTTACAATTGAGTCTACAAAGATCTCATCCAGAAAGTTGCCACTTCCTCTCTTGATGGATCAATGATCGATCGAGTTTTTATTTTCTTGAGATGGATTCCACGGGAATCTAAATTTATCCCGACCGTTGATCCACCAATATAAGGTGTGGCAAAATGTTGTGCATTAATAAATTGTTGCTAACTTGTAGAGGAGTTCCGGTTAAATCATGTGGACCACATGATGGATGGAGACAACAACAAAGTACAATAAAAGAGTAGCAAGTTGTTGAAGGATTATTGGTTCAACTTAATAATAATTGATACAGCTCAATTATACCCTATATGTCTTTTTGTGTGGTTTCTCTTCTTCTTCTTATTAATTTTTGGCCAATCCCTTTATGAGGATTGGTGGGGGTAGGTGACCTCTATACCATTTTAATTATATTTTTTAGCTCTGTTTTTAATCATTCGGATTTTTTAAAAGTTTTAATCATCCTATTTCAAATATGCTTTTATTAAACTCAATCCCATTAATGACATCCAAGATTGTAAATAAAAATTAACAAAATCTAACGAACGTTAACTTTAACACCCCCACTTAAAATTTGTTGTTTCCGTTTTCTCATAATTATACTGCTATTGGACATCACGAAGATGAGTGCGTCTGCTGAGAAACGCGTTTCTCCATAACTATGGAGAAACGTGTTTTTCATAGCCAGAAGCTTTACATTTGATAACCAGAAAAAAAAACCCAAGGCCAAGACCAAAAGCTTCTGGATATCCAGAAGCTTTGCATTGATAAGCGAAGCTTTGCGGTTGATATCCGTAAGCTTTGTATTTGATAGCGAAGGATGTGAAATGTATATCCGAAGCTGTTAGGTGCATATCCGTAAAAGCTGGTAGGTGCATATCCGTAGAAATGTGTTAGGGCATATCCGAAATTGCATTGAAGGTTTACGGATATCCGTAGAACACCTTCAAATGTATATCCAGAAACATTTTGAAAGTTTCTGGATATTCATTTGAAGGTTTCTGGATATCACTTTCATAGGTTTCTGGCTATCTAGCTCATTGTCGCGCGACATGTCGGGACCCGTTTCTCCATAACTTATGGAGAAACACGTTTCTCCCTAGATTTTGTGCACGAAGATAAGTATGCAGTTATAATTTATTCTTTTGGCATGTTCATCCGTAATGGGCGGAGAGAGTAAATCTTTAAATATGACTTTGTTGAATTCTACAACATGTTCTCATGCCATAGCCAGCCTACTCTCCAACTGCCACTCAGATAATCAATAAAAAAAGACTTGGTATGAAGTCAACTTGATTCATCCTCATCTATTTGCAATGTTCTCATTTAAAGTTTTTTATTTCTTTTATCTGTATTTTTATTTTTATTTTTCTTATGTACCTTTTTTGTTTGTATTTTTATTTTTCGTTTGCTTTTGCTTCTTTTTCTTTTACTTAAAAATTAAAGAGACTCGTTGGCTTTAAGTTAACTCCACTAACGAACCCATTATTTTTAACGGGTGTTGGTCATGTGCCATCTTTTGAAAGAAATCCTTTAGAATTTTGACAGCTCCGCTAGTGGAGTGAGCTCATTACAAAAAATTGGTACTTGAATGAGGACATTGAAAAAATTGCAAAAACATGGTTTCTTTCGTCGTGACCAAAATATGGGTTTTGCAGTTTAATCTTCGAATCTACAGATGTCACTCACCTTCTTCTTTCACTCATCTGTCCTTTTATTTCTTTACGCCCCTCAAAATCTATCTTCTTCCTTCATTTATACTATAAATTTGAAGTAAACTACTGCTCTTAAGGTTTTTAAAATGGAAGGTTGTCATGGACCACCTCTATATCATTGAATATTACGAACAAGACATTGTTATTATTAAGGGAAACTACTGGGAAAGTCAGTGAGATTTGTGGCAAGTTGTTGAATATTTTTAAATTGGCTCAATATTCAAGAAGTTGACAAACTCTGCAATTGAGTCCACAAAAATCTCATCCAAGTGAGAATGACATCTATTGGGTCAGCTCAATGTTAAAGAAGTTGACAAACTCTGCAATTGTTTTGCTTCGCGAAAAAATAACTTCTGTAAAATGATTTCCAGTAAAAATTTTCGGAAAATGAGATAAACATGTTTTCGGGTATTTAGTAAGGAAAATATTTTTCGGAAAAAAATTCATGTGTTTAATGAAAATATTTTTCGATAAAAACACAATTTGAGATAAGTTGAAAGAGATAGGGTGGGGTAGGGTGAGGGACGTGGGGTGGTAGGGTTGGAGGTGGGGATTAGTAGGGGTGAAGTGAGTGGGTGTGGGGTAGGGTAGAGTAGGGTAGGGGTAGGATAGGGTGGTGGGGGAAATATAAAGGGTAAGATAATGGTAGAAATTTGGAGTTTGGTGATAGGGTAGGGGTGGGGTAGGTGTGGGATAGGGTGGGTAGCCGAAGGTGTGGGGGGGAGGGTAGGGTGGATGACCGAGAGTAGGGGAGTGGGGTTGGGTGTGGGAGTTGTTAAAAAATAAATTAATTTAATTATGAGTAAAAATGTTTGATCGTGTGAGGGGGGTTGGTGGGGGTGGCGAGGGTTGTTAAAAAATAATTTTAATATTAATAAAAAAAAAGTTTGTTGGGAGTAGGAGAGTTGTTAAAATATAATTTAAAATGAATAAAAAAAATAAATTTTGACCTTGAGGTGGTGGTGGGAGTGGGGAGTTGTTAAAAATAAATTTAAAATTATTAAAAAAAATTGACCAGGCGGAGGGGGGGGGGAGTTGTTAAAAATAAATTTAAAATGATTTTTTTTCCCGATGGGGGTGGGGGGCAGGGGTGGTGGTGGTTAGTGGAGTGGGGTTGAGAGTTGTTAAAAATAAATTTAAAATGATTAATTTTTTTACCCGACGGAAGGGTGGGTGGGTGGGTGGTGAGTGTAGTTGGGGTGGTGGTGAGTGGGGTAGGGGGAGGGGTGGTGGTGGTGATGGAGGGAGAATTGTAAAATCTAATTTTAATCTAAATAATTTTTTTATGAGGGGATGGGGTAGGGGTTGGTTAATGTGGGCCGGGTAATGTGGGGGTGTATAAAAAGTTAGTTGTGTGTGTGTGTGTGAAGGTATTAACATTTTCGAAAAATATTTTACTTAGGAAAAATTCGTAAGTTATTTTATTTGGAAAAGTGGGAAAAATATTTTTCGAAAAACATTTTCTCCATTTTTCGGTGTTTGATTTTCGGTGCTTATCAAACACCGAAAAATGGGGAAAACATTTTCAGAAAAATATTTTACCCCAAACAAACAAACAAACGGCGCACGAGTCTACAAAGATCTCATCCAGAAAGGCCTCTAATTGATTCATCTCAATATTAAAGAAGTTTACAAACTCTGCAACTTATCCAAAAAAAAATCTTGTCAGAGGGATAAAGGCACTTGTACCACTTTTAAAGGCACTTGTACCACTTTTGTGTAGCACTGTTATGAACCACGTTATGTACCAACGATTATGAGTTATTAGGACTGATCATCTCCAGCTCTTTATTGATGCTCCACTTTCAGAAAAGTATGCAACTCTTCATTGAAACTCTTCTTCCTATCGAGTTCTTGTCTGGAAATTTTCAAGGTTTTTCTAAGTGCCCTGTGTCTTTTATCATCTGAGTCTTCATTATTTGATGGAAAATCTTTAATTAGAAGGCACTTGTTTTGATCAAACATATGGAAATATCTTAAAGTTGGAACAAAATATGAGAGCTCACACTCAAACTGTCACTTTTAGGAGAAAGTATCTAGCCCGAAATGACAGTCAACAATATTCACCAAAATGTTATAGTTTTTAAATGTCGCTATTGATAATGGCGAGTTCGATATGGTGTGTAAGCAGCAGGGACTGGTGGTAGGGGTTAGAGCGTGATATGGTGTGTAAGCAACGGGGGACCGAGTGGTAAGGGTTAGAGCGTGGACAAGCGTTCTTCCTTCAATAAACTACCATCTGCAGCTTCTTCTACATATGAACAAAATGACTTTGTCGATATTTTCTGACATCCTCCATTCTAAGTAGTAAAAAGAAGATAGATAAGGCCCTTCAGGTACTCCACTATCTAAGATCCTCCAAGCTTGGAAGTTCCGTACACCCTATCGACGAAAGTTATTGGAACCTATCAACAGCCATATAAACCATGTTAATTGGTAAGACACCATTGAAATTCTAAATCAAAATTAAAAAAAATATTGATATGATTTATCAATAAAACCCATCAAGAATTTATCCTTGCCTGTCCCAAGTCAGGATAAATGGTGAGGGTTGCGGTAGGTATGTGACAGCCATCGTAAAAATTTTGTCACATTATTATGACATGAATCCGAATATAAATATCGGCGGGGCGTTTCATCAGCAGCGACGCGCTACACTTCAACAACCTTATTACACGATGACATATGAGGATTCATGTTAGCCGACCCCAAATTATTTTGGGACTAAGGATTTGTTGTTGTTGTATATGATTTATCAATAACAGTTATTAGAATTTCACTAGGATGATTAGATTGACGTTAATATTTGGTCAAAGTTCACAAGCGTTGACCATAAAAAAGCAAATGGGAATATCTTTCTGGGACGGAGGTACTATTTGCCAAACTGGTTCAAAGGCGTGAGTCAAATTTCAGGTAGTTTAACAAAACTAGGATGTAATAGTACCTCTTCTATATGATATCCTTTTCTTGAAGCACAAACAATCATCACCATCTGAAAAACATATCCTTTACTAACACAAGAGCTTATGATGTCTTCAAGCACCGATTTTCTGTAAAACCTTTTGAAACCAAAGCAATGAGTATCAGTTTCACGAAATTTACGGTGATTGAAAGAACAACTTAATACCCTAAATGATGTACCAGAAAGATCCTGTTAAATCTGACACACCCGGCCAAAGAAGTGTGTGAGCGAGTACATTGCCCCCCCCCCCAACTAGTTAATTTCCGCATAAGATTCCAACCATGAATACCACCGCCTTTAACATAACGAGTTCCGGTGACAATACTTGCACCTGTCTCCATCTGTTTCCTCGAACCACAGAACTTCAGTTAATGGGTGGCTATGTAGACCGAAGAAAATAAGCTCAACGGGAACATATCTTACTTGATAAAACCTGGCAGGTACTTCGGCTGCGTGAGCAGAATAACAGAAACCAAGCATAAAGAAACTTAATTAGATGGAAAACAAGCAGAGTGCAATGAAAAGAGCTATGCAACTGTATACTCTGTCAAATAAATGTCGCACCTTAAATTTTTTGGTCAACTTGATTGAACATTGACCAAGAAGGTATGCAAATCTAATTATCTTCATGTTATTCTTAAAGTGGTAATTGATGCACCAACAGAAACAATATCAGTAACTATTTTATAGAATTTCATGAAGTTAAGCAATTTTTCATAAAATATTGGTCAAAGTTCAATCAAGATGACCAAAAAGTCAAGGTGCGACTTTTGAGACATAGAAAGCCCAAGTATGACTTAGTTTTTAGGGCCTGAAACAGCCATCCTTGCTATCAACCCACATATTTTTCGTTATTGTTACATGTCTATAGCCTACACATTAAGTTGATACTTGATACTTCCTACTTCCTAAATGTTGTCCCTAGGTTTCGAAATTCACTTGAAACTTCCTGGATGTTGTCTCTAGGTATATAAATTCACTTCATATCTCCTGGATATTATATATCAGCAAGCACCACATCACATTATTATACTTGCATTGGCTTAGGAAACATACAATATCGGGGAGCGGGAATACTATAATCTTATGGCTCAAACATGTGTGATACACATCCATATTCCAATCAGTTTCTTTTAGGGAATATAATTTGATTGATAATATGCCTCCCAGGTTTACCATTTGATTACTTCAAATAATGTTCAAGAAAAGATTCCCCTAAATCAGGTTTCCAAGAAATATAATTAAATTTGGATGATATATTCCAAATTAAACCACTTATGTGTTGAATCAGAGAGGACAGTGCAGAACTTTAGAGAAAGGAAGAACAAAAAATTCTGCGGGGAATAGAGATACTATGTGAGACACTCAATGACTTGTTTATTCAATAGCAGCAAGAAAGCCTTAAATAGGCATACATGAGATAAGCTGACAACAAACTTTCCAAACAATCAGCAACAACTAAAAGCACTAACAAGACTCAACTAGAAACTAGGAACCAAATAACCACTACCTATTAAACATGGATAATAAAAAC
Organism: Adenophora triphylla var. japonica; assembly: GCA_022495995.1. Classification (NCBI taxonomy): domain Eukaryota; kingdom Viridiplantae; phylum Streptophyta; class Magnoliopsida; order Asterales; family Campanulaceae; genus Adenophora; species Adenophora triphylla. The sequence continues at coordinate 259,899 of JAFEMH010002419.1, forward strand.
ACATTTATTCATAAACAGACTCAGTCAACTAAACTTATAAAATAAACTTCTGAAGCAGCTGGTGTTGCTTTTTTTTAACACTCCCTCTCGACACCAGCTTCTGTTCTCTTTACCATCCCGAGCTGACGACGAAAGCCTTCGAACTTGCTGCTGCTCAAGCCTTTTGTGAACAGATCTGCAGCTTGATCTTCTGTGCTAATGTGCTTGAGCTGAACCTCTTCTTTCAGAACTTTCTCTCTAATAAAGTGATGATGCACCTCCACATGCTTAGTTCTTGCGTGAAAAACTGGTTTTCAGCTAAACGTATTCTTGGCCGATCAAGTTATCGCAATATAAATGAACCGCACAATCACTGGGCCGATGCAAGTCTATCAATAATTGTACAAGCCAAGTACTCTCTGTCTTTGCACTTCTTTGCTGACTCGATACTCTGTTTCACATTGGCCAACGACACCGATTCTTGTCTTTTCTTGCACCGAGAAACTGCTTCCGATCCGAGCATGAACACATATCCTGTAGTTGAACGTCGAGTCTCATGATCTCCTGCATAATCAGCGTCACAATAACCTACTACCTTGCAATCTCCATCTTTCTTGTACAAAATACCATAGTCTATAGTACCCTTCACATATCTCAAAATTCGTCGAACTGCATCCAAATGAGGCTTCTTTGGATCTTGCATATAACGACTCATCACTCCAACTGCAAAAGAGATCTCAGGTCTCGTTAAAGTCAGGTAGATAAGGCTACCCACAAGCTATCCGAGAAGGACTCACCTAAGGGCAAGGAGGAGCGTGACAAGATGGAGAGAACTCCATATGCTTCAGCAGTGGGGAGTCTCATGTATGCAATGGTGTGTACAAGGCCGGACATTGCACATGCGGTGGGAGTAGTCAGCCGGTTCATGGGCAATCCAGGAAAGCAACATTGGGAAGCGGTTAAGTGGATCCTACGTTATTTGAAGGGTACTACTGGTAAGGCTCTGTGTTTCTTTAGCAAGGAAGTGGTGTTAGCGGGCTATGTTGATGCGGACTTGGCATCGAGTGATCTTGATAAGAGGAGAAGTAATACGGGTTATGTGTTTACATTGGGTGGTACGGCAATCTCCTGGGCTTCTAAGTTGCAGAAGATCGTGGCTCGCCGACTGAAGCGAGAATATGTGGCGATGTGAAGCAAGTAAAGAGATGGTATGGGCTGCAGAATTTTGGGTGAACTTGGGAAGACGCGAAGTGGTAACGTTCTCTACAAAGGATGCGAGTGCAATTCACTTGGCAAGAAATCGGCGTTTCATTCGAGGACGAAGCACGGTGAACCGAGGTTTCACTACATCGTACATCTCTTGGAGGAGAAGATCTTGGGGCTAGAGAAGATATTGGGATCAGAAAATCCGGCTGACATGTTGACAAAGGTTGTGAACCTTGAGAAATTGAAGCTGTGCAAAGCTTCAATTGGGCTCTTAGAATAGAAGGGGAGGATGGCACTACCATGATCGAGGTGAGCACTAGGAGGACACCAAGGATGAGTTGAAGAACGGATACGGGGCTTATATGTGTGGTTGATCTCTAGGTGGGAGATTGTTGGGATAGAGGACCAACCGGGTTAGACATCGAAGCAAGGGGGAAGAATTTCGTCAGGGGTTTCTGGACTCAAGAGCGGCCGCGCTGCTCCTGTGCGCGACCGCGCTCTTGGACAGAAACATATGGCTCGGTGGAATTTCTTCGAGGGCGACCGCGCTGAAAGGGGAGGGCGACCGCGCTGGAGGTTTTGTCAAAGGCGTTGGATCTTCTGGACAGTAGCGCGACCGCGCAGGCCTGGAGGGCGGCCGCGCTCGGCCCGATTTCAGCAGTCAGGAGTCCTTGTTTGTTTAGGGTTTGGTTTATTCCATATGTCATATATAAGTAAAGTTCCGCCCCAAAACTCATTGTAACAAAAATTCTACATACATAGTGCAAGATCCTGGCTTGGTAGTGCCCCCAGACATAGCCAATCAAATTGGTGAACTGGGTTAACAATTTCTTGTGTTCTTTTCTGTTTCTTTGATTTCTTGTGCTTAGTTTGTGTGCTCTAATCGTTCTTGTAGGTTTGCTTGGGTTGTGGAGGGCCATATTCATAACAATGAAGACCCAAGGGAATACAGGTTCTACTCAACTCAATCAATAACAACCCGTATAATGTACTCAAACTGTGTTTTCTTCTACAGTTTTTTCAAAAGTTCTTGTTTCATTTCTGACAACAAGTGTCAGTTCTTTGAAGTTTGTGAGTGAGGAAAGATATCGGATGATGTGTTTTCTTCAATGGGTTCCGCTAAAAAATTTGAATTACTCTGAATAATATGAGTTTGTTCTTCAAATTCCTCGTTATCGTCCCCAAAACTCTCATCTACACTGACGGAGGTGACTTCAATATCGCTTTCTTCCGAGCTCTCTTCAACTCTGTAGAAGACCTTGAAAAAGAGAAAGATTATTCAGACCAATTTGGCAATTCGCCTCGTCAGAAGCAAACTAGAGAGACACTGTAGCTCAGAACATACCACACATGTTCGAGGTGGTAAAGAGTATTTTGAAGGAGTTTGGTTGGTTGTTGAAGTACGATTTTGGAAATCCAGGAATTCCTTCAGGAGTCGTAAAATAATCCATACCTTGGTCTACATTACAGTAGTTAAACGCCGACACGTCATTAAAAAATGGTATTGGTAAGTGATTAATAAACTTCATATAACTAATTTTCGTTAAGATTTTAGCAAGGTTATGGACGAAGTGAGCACATTTGAAAAACTAAAAAAAGTTCAATAAGAACGTTTGCAAAAAAAGTTTGGTGATCACATTGAAAATTGACCTAAAATTCAATGACCAAAATATGGTTCAACTCATAGTTATTAGGAGTAGAATTTCCTTACTCTTCCATGCCCACCGAATTCCAAAGCATCACTGTCCAGTGCAACTCTATATTTTCCGGGTAAGTGACACCCTACTTTATACCCATCATATGCATTCGCCTGATGGAAGTTGAAAACAAAAACTAATTCTCTGCGTTCAAACACAATAACCTGTGGAACAAAGAAAACCTGTGATGCTCAGACCCTTTAATTTGACCAAAAGTGTCCAAAGGATAGGACATGGGTGTGGGTGTGGGTGTGGGTATGGGTATGGGTGTGACTATTTTACACTAAATTTGGTTTAAAATCTTAAAAAAATGGAGGATCTGACACTTGAATCCATAACCGTGTCGGACACTCGTACCCGAGTTCGAGCATCATAGAAGAAAACAACCAATACATAAGTAAAGAATATTATAGGATCAATATGATGATGTTCTTTGAGTACCCTTTTCAATATCTGAAGAACATCTTTACCTTGTCATGTTCATTTTTGCTGCTCACTATACGCTTTGTTGAAGCAAGGAATGAAAACTTTTCATCAAGTATATTCATAGCTCTATCAAATTTGTTCATGAACTGGATTTTGGATTAGAGGACAACATCATATTAAAAATCGGTTGTTTGTAACCGGTATGAAAAATCAACTACTCCCTCTCGTCCCAAATTGAATGACCATTTTAGTCCCAAATGAATGACCTTTTGAAAAATTTCCATCAAAAAACTTTGTCCACTAAATGATTTTTTTTTCAAAACTAAAAATAAAAATCATATTCATTATATTTTTGCAAAACTAATTTTGAAAGTGAATATCAAGATTGTTTATGATTTTTCTATTAAAAATACGTTTTCAAAATAACACTTAAATTCAAAATGGTCATTCATTTTGGGACCGCGGGGGGGTATAAGATAGATACTAGGAAATGTGTGTGTGTGAAATAGAGTTACTGTCAATACAATGAGATTTTGGACCTTGTATCTCAAGTTTTCAGCATCGACTAGCTCCCACTGACGTCTGCATCTTTCATAACTCCAACCATTTCCTTCTCTAGGGAAATCAATACACTCAAGATGACCAAACTGCAACGAGCATTTATAGAAAGTGACTTGATAGGGATAAGGAAACAAAAAATTATGGATCCTGGAGTAGGAGTGGCAATTTGGGTATAATGGTTGGATTCTAGTTAGGTAATGGCAATTTGGGTATAATGGTTGGATCCCGGAGTAATAGTTGGGTTCTACTTAGGTAATGGCAAATTAGAAAATTAGCTTTCAAAGTAGAAAATTATGTTATTTTCTCCAATTCAATTTAATGTGCATCAAAAGATTGTAGCATTAGTGAGCCATTACTTCAGGAGGTCTGATGTTTACCTCATTTCCCATGAAGTTGAGGTAGCCTTCTCCACCCAATGCCATGGATATAAAATGAATCATCTGCATAACATAACATATATGCTATGCATTAGATTAGATCAAACACCAAAGCGAAGAAGTCAGACCTTTAAGTACCGCACTATACATCCGAACTAGAAAGCAATCAATCCCTTAAGAAAAAAACATGTTTGCCCATTCAACTAGCATTGTTGCCATCTAGAGTAGACGGAACCCGTTAAGGGGAGAGAGAGAGAGACCGATGCGGGATTTTTGATGTTTTAGTGGAGTTTTTTTTTTTTTTTGGGGGGTTTATTGTGCAAAAGGAGGATAGTTCAGGGAAAGCGGACATAAAAACGGCAAAGTGAACCTTGTGTAGTGCAATCCCGCGCTCAATAGTTGGAGAAGCATACGTCGAGCAAGACATGCCGTAATCACATTTCATCGTCCATGAGGGAAAAAGCAAGTGACTTGCCTCCCACAATAGCCTGTTTATGGCACAAACAACAAGATTCAAATCATTAAGGAAGAAGGAAGAAGGAAGAAATCCAAAAGAATATTGCGAAAGAAGATACGCAATGATACCATAGTGAAAGATTATAATAAGGAAGTAGCTGTAAACCCCCAAGTCAGTAGACCTGGAAACTCGACAAGACTCAGAAATATGCAAAGGCTAAATCACATTGTTGTTTACCCTGTAAATCATACTCTCTCCATCCCGAAATGATCATCCCATTTTTTTTGCGGTTAAAACGCAGGTACTTTGAGCAATAAATTTAAGTTAATTCAATTATCCTAATGAAATTTTAGACCTTATTATTGATACACCATTATAGATACTATTAGTAACAGTTTTTAGATGATCATTAGGATAATTAAATTAACCTAAATTTACTGCTTAAAGTACTTTTCCATAATTTCCGATGGAGACAGATTCACTATTATTTGACTTGGGGATATGATGGAATAAAGCAAAATGGCTCACTAAACTGTTTGCGCTTCTTTGTTATGAAGCAGCAGTTGGTTCATGCAATTTTCGACGCAATTTTCGTCGTATGTCATCCGTAAACATCCTCTTTGTGCTTTAATACAAGGGCAAGGTTGCGTACATCCGACCCCCCCTTACCTAAACGTAGATGGGAGCCTTTGCGGCGATAGGGTAATGTTGTTGTTACTGCTTAAAGTGCCTTCATGTTGACACCAAAAAAAAAAAAAAAAAAACAGAAGATCATTTCAGGACGGAGGGAGTATTACTTTACACAATACTCTCTTTTTCTCTCTCCGTATCACTCTTTCCCTCTCTCATAGAAACAGAGATGTTAATCTATGCACATGGAGATTTGGCCTGCTGGCTAGAGCTCATGGCTTTCAACCTGGAGGTCATGGGTTCGATCCCCCCAAAAGTTAGAGGGAAGGCTTTCTCTACCTAGGATTTATCTCCTAGGCGCTTCTGTGCGTGCATGTGTGTGTGTGTGTGTGAGAGTAGTGAAAAAAAAAAAAAAAAGAGATGTTAATCTATAAATAAGTGTTCACAAGTTTTTGAGTTTCAAGAAATTGATATATCTAAATACTCACTTTATATTATTGCAAGTGCACATCAGAACATTCGTTATTAAGGCCAAATTACATTTATCCCTCCAAAGTATCCACCAAATCTCACTTTGCACCCCAATTTGAAAAATGGGCTTGTTTGGTACTTATATTTCCAAATCGCCTCACTTTACCCCTGGCACCTTCCAAAGTGTCCCAAATTTACCCTTGGTCAAGTCATGTCAGGGGCAAAGTGGGACGATTTCCAAATTAAAGTACCAAACATACCCATTTTTCAAACTGGGGTGCAAAATGGATTTGGTGGATACTTTGGGAGGCTAAACATAATTTAGCAGGTTATTAACATTGGTGAAAGTAGGGAGGTCATTAGAAAATGGATATTCAATTTGAAAAGAGGGAGTATATGGAAACAAGATTCTTCAATTCCTTTACCTGGTCATGACTCTCAGCATAAGCAATACACTTCTCGGTATATCTCCTATTTGTTAGACTCCACCATATTTCACCCACAGACCACTCTTCATCTCTCGCTTAAACTTCATATGGTACCACATGTCAGGAATAGACATTGCCAGACGGAAGTCAAACCCAATTCCTCCATCAGAGACGGGCCTACCAAGTCCAGGCATACCAGAAACATCTTCAGCTATCACAGTTGCATCAGGCAAGATAGAATGAATCAGACGGTTAGCAAGCATCATATAAACTACAGCATCCACATCTGCGGACTCACTGAAGTAATCATCATAACCTGCAACAACAATAACAAATTCTTAGTCCCAGAATGATTTGGGGTTGGCTAACATGAATCATTATATGTAATAGTCAATGGAAAAAAAAAAACCTAAGAAGAAATAGGCGGGAAGAAAATTTTGGAGAAGGAAAAAACAATAGAAAAAAATAGTATAAAAGGAAAGAAAAAATAAAAGTAAAATAGATAATTTTTAAAAAAATGTGAGAGTTAAGAAATTTAAAAGAAGAAAAAAGTGGCAAGAAATTTTCGTAGGAAAAAATAAAAATCAAACCCCATCACCCACATGAATATAACCTGCAAATGTCTTGTTTATTCCATGGTGATGATACAACATTGAAGTTACTCCATCAAACCGAAACCCATCAAATCTAAACTCTTCCAGCCACCACCTTAAGTTGGAAAGAAGGAATCTTTGGACTTCCCAGTTAGAATAACTGAAAAGTCTGCTATCCCACAGCTTATGGTATCCTCGATCTCCAGTATGGAAATAAGAATCTTGAGTACCCTGGCCCACATCAAAGCCATTAAGTCCGTCTGTGACATTATTATTAGCATGGCTGTGAACAACATCCATTAAGACACGTAAACCTAAGTTGTGGGCTTTGTCAATCAAATACTTAAGGTCCTCGGGAGTTCCAGATCTGCTGCTAACGGCAAAGTAATTTGTAACGTGATACCCAAATGAACCGTAGTAAGAATGCTCCATCACAGCCATTATAGCTGGATCGTGTTGTAATTGTTTGCCACAATACGAGGCAAAATATTATCTGCAAACTCCTTGTATGAATTTATACGGGGTTCTGAACTACTCATCCCAACGTGAGCCTCATATATCCGTGGTGCTGCAGCCTGCAGGCTGTGGTGGACGGGGGTGTTTGAACTGATACCTGCATCAATAAAAGAATTGACCTAGTTCAAAAAAAAGTAAAGGAATTGACCTCAAACACCACTCGGCCCTGTTTATATTTAGACTCAATGCTTGAATGAAGAAGAGTACTTTATCCCTTCTTTTTATGGAATCACATCAAACAAGAAACACAATTCTTGTTATATTTTTTCTTTATTTTTTGGTTCATATAAATCGACAACTGCCTTGACTTTTGAATTGCTCAATTCGCCTTTGCCAACTATCATGTGCCAATGAGGAGTTGCATTTATACATTGTACATTAAGAGCATTCATGTTGTGCCACCAAAATGACAAAAAAGTCGACTTCTTTTGATGTTGCAAAAACTAAAAAGGAACACTCATTTTGTGATGCATTATGAATTGAGTATTAGAATTTCTCAAATCTTCATTAGGGTACATATATTTCAACTGACATATTAGAAAACAAAAACATCTTCGAGTATCCAACTGAAAAAAAGATAAAACCAATTGTGCCTCATTTGGCCATAAAATGGCATTTCTTGTCATTGCTGCACAACCATGATTTTTAGCATATTCAGATTGAAATCAGTAAAAAAGGACAGTGTACCTTTCTGAAACTGGTGGGTCCCAGTACACACCGTCATAAGGTGCGGCAAATATAGTGGTGTCAACAGTAGCATACTTAATCCAAGCCGGGATTCGGTCAACCCAAACACCATTGCCATGCTTGAATCGGAACTTAACTCTTGAATTATGAAAAATGGCTTGATTCCCACCAGCATCTGGAATCTTGATGCTCCATACCCCAAATTGATTCTTTTCCATCTTGTGGTTGGAACCATCCCATCCGTTAAAGTCCCCAACTAGTTGTGCTTCCCTGCTCACAGACACTCCGAAGTAGAACTTAGCAAAAAGCTATTAACAACTAGAATGAATTTGTAATTGACATTGCTAGTTAGGGAGATAAAAGTAAAATGAGTACTGCTTGAAGAACTTACTCAGCAGCAGGAGCCCACTCACGATACATAATACCACCATCTTCTCTGTTAAAACCAAATTCTAGATAACCTATATATGACGTGAAAAAAAATTATTTGTCAGAAATAAATTAGAAGTATGTTTAAATGGAAAGCGAGTTCAACCGAGGGAAAAACAAATTAGCATTTTAAAGAAACTCACGTTAAATCCTCGAAGCATTTGAACTGATGGATTATTATAATAAAAATTATATAAGTCGGATTGTAATAGTGGGTCTATCAACATAAACTGATCAAGGTTTCTTTTAATATGCCATAACTCAAATGCATAAAAGATCACATTCCAGGTTATATGGTCATTCATGAAGTAATATGGAACAGACAAACAATACCCTCCCACTTCTACTTTTGAAGGATATGGTAGCATACGTACTGGTACGTGCTGGCTAAGATGCTCGGACTCGGCATTTTACCCCTGAGTACCCGTGTCGACACGACACGACACGGAAGCCGACTCGGGATATGCGTCGGACTCGCTAGGGTAAAAACGGACTCGCCAATTTTCACAAGAATTTCATTGAAGATCATTTTTTTATCATTCTTCCCAATTAATCTGATGTGTATTGAAAATCAAAACAAAGGAAGATGAGGAAAAGAACCTAAAATTATAAAAATTTGTTACGGCCAAAATAGATCGCCGTCGTCGAACAAGATGGAGGGCAAGACGAAGCGACAGAGCGGAATCCACCGGCCGAAGCGACGGAGCGGAATCCACCGGCCGAAGTAGATCGCCGTCGTCGAACAAGATGGAGGGCAAGACGAAGCGACAGAGCGGAATCCACAGAAATTTCTCTCATAGCCATTAGATTTGAAGATAAAGAAGAAGTAAGGTTTCAACGTTTCTTGGGTTGGGAAGGGTTGAACATTTAAGGTTCTTCTTGGGAGTTGGATATGAATTTTTTTAATAATGTGGGAGACAGCTGTACCTATGGTGTATAAAAAGGGAAAAATCAGTAAGCATATAAATATAAATTGGTTTGGATTTTATTTTTTTGGCAATATAATTTAATTCAATTTCTTTTTTTATTACTAAAAGTGCTTTTTTATATTGCTTTTTTTTAATAATGTGGGACGGACTATCCTTTAATTATTTATTTATGGGATTTTTACCGATAAGTCCCAAGGTGGAATTTATCCAAAAAAACACCACATTTCATATTCTACCTTGGGGTCCATAAATTTAAATCTATTTTACCAATAAACCCCTAGCTCCTTTTTAAAATATTTCATAACCATTAAATAAATGGCCAAACTACCCCTCTCATTCTCTCTCTATACGTAATTCATTCTCTCTCTAGACGCAATTCAGGAATTCCATGGCGGTCGCGGGCAATTGAGATGAGAAAGCAGAGCAAACACGGCGGAATAGCCTCACCGATGAGGATCTCAACGAGCTCAGAGGATGTATTGAGCTAGGGTTCGATTTCGCCGTGGCTATCTCTCTCCAATTTACCCATTTCTTCATCCGTAGTACAGACCGTTCTATACCTGAATTCAAGCTCTTTCGCTGCCCTAAACCTATCTCCGTCCGATGCTCAGCTGTCTCCGGTGAATCCACTCCTTCATCTTCCTCGATTTCCGTCGGTTCTGACTTCGATTCCGTCGGTTCTGACTTCGATGCCAAGGTTTTCCGGCATAATTTGACTATATGTCGCGGATTGGGAAGACAGTGCTGGACAGTGGATGGCTTGCTACTCGATCCACTGATGTTCATCTCACCGGAGTTCAGCTCACCACCACTCATCCTCCTCCACCACCACTTCTCCTTGGATGGAAGCTGTCGTCCCTGGAACGTAATCTCCTCTCTCTATCTCGATTTTCATTATTAATGCCTCGAAGATTTATGTAATTCTTGCTTAAGGGGCATGTATGCCGTCGCAGGGGCTTAAGGGGCCAATGGTTATGGCAACCAGGCCTGTAAGCAATAGTGCAATATTCTGATTTGGTGGTTCATTGCTTCTAGAAGGTTAGCAATAGCGCAATATTCGACTTTTGGCAAGTTAGCCATCGATACTTGGCAAAGATTGGGTTTATGTTGCTTGGTTGGTGTTGCATCGTATTTCATTCTGTTTGTGTTTGTGTGGAAAGCAGTTGGTTTGTTTCAGTTTGATATGGCTTTGATTGAGGTTGGTCGACGTGGTTTGATTGGGTTATGGTTAATGTTCATGCCTTCTCTCTGTTGGTTAGCTGTTGGCAGCAAATAGGTGGTTTGTTTGGTGTGTTAGTGATGTCTATTTCTTTGGAATACACTTGGAAGATGATTGTTTGCTTGGATATGTGGGAAACATATTGCACTTTGGATATTGGTAAGTCTATAAGGATCTACAATAATAATGGTAGTTCCAATTTGCTGTTTGAAGTAGCTGAGGATAGATGGCAGCAGTTTGCTGGTTTTATGCAAAAACTTGCTGCCTTTTGGCTGAGTTGGGCTATGTTGAATGTGTATGATCTGAGTTGGGTGTTGGTAGCTTTGGGTCATTGTTTTAGTTGGTTCTTGGCAGCAATTAATGTTCTGTTTTTACAAGCTGAAGTAGTGAAGAAAATTGGACACCAGTTTGTTGGTTTGTGGCATCAATTGGAGTTGGGCTTTGTTCTCAAAGAGTGTCAAGTTTTATATGGGGCTTGGTATATTGGTTATGTGTATAAGGTGTATATTTGTATAATGTCTATAATGATAGACAGTTTGATTGTAATAGGGATAAGGATAGGTATATGTGCTCCCTCATGTACTCTTCGATAGTTTTCGTAATCAATAAAATTTCAAGGTTCCAAAAAAAAAAAAAAAAACCAACAGCCTGTAAGCTGAAATTTTTGGGTGTCGCTGTGAAGTTTGGGTGATCAAATGCTTGATGAACACAGACGATTTACCTTTTTTGTTGGAAGAGAAACTTATAATTTGTAATGTTATGAATTTTGTTGTTGCTGGTTTGGATTTATTTAATGGAACATGTTTAGGAATTCTATTGTAGTCTAGTAAGTTATTGTGAGGTCACTTTCTCAGTTATTGTGCATAAATGTGTGATAGATTTCATTGTTTTTATGTCATTCTTTTATAGAACAACTGTGAAATCTATTTCACATTTGTTGGTTTTGATGTGAATAAGTGAAATATTTTTCACACTTCTAAAACTGTGAGGTCAGTTTCACAGTTGTTCTATGAAAGAATGACATAAAACAATGAAATTGACCTCACAGTTATGCACAATAACTGAGAAAGTGACCTCACAATCATAACTAAGAACTTGACCTCACAGTTGTGCACAAACATTCATGAATAACAGTATAAATCACGGGTAAATCACACATACTAAGTAGCAAAACAACTGTGAGGTCTATTTCACAGTTGTTGGTTGTGATGTGAATAAGTGTGAAATATTTTTCACACTTCTAAAACTTTGAGGTCGGGCCACGCTATTTATAAATGTGAAATGGTTTGATTATTGACCTTTCTAAACCGAGAACCGTGAGGTCAATTTCACGCTAATTTGCTACTTAGTATGATTGGTTTACCCGTTATTTATCGCTTGTTGATTGTTTGTGTACAACCGTGAGGTCAATTTCTCGCTTATGATTATTTGTGCACAACAAATGAGGTCTATTTCACAATTGTTGGTTGAGATGTGAATAATCGTGAAATGTTTTTCACACTTCTAAAACTCGTGAGGTCGGGCCACGCTTATTTATGAATGTGAAATGGTTTACCCGTTATTTATCGCTTGTTGATGATTGTTTTTGCACAACCGTAAGGTCAATTTCTCGCTATGATTGTTGAGGTCACTTTCTCGCTATTGTGCATAAATGTGTGATAGATTTCACTGTTTTTATGTCATTCTTTTATAGAATTTAGAACAACAAATGAGGTCTATTTCACAGCTTGTTGAAAAATAATGTTATTTTATTTATAAAATTTGAAATATATGATGAGTAAACTTGTTTGATTCGTCTTGGCGATGCGATTAAAACAAGGTTTCGGATAATTTTTTCGACTTTTAGATTTTGAGATATTGCATTTTAAAAATTTAAGAAAAAAAAAAGGAAGAGAGAGAAAGAAATAGGTGAGGCGCTTACCGCGTGTAACAGTAATGTGCACGTGAGAGGGTACAAGGGGCAATTTAGTCCGTAAAAATAGAGGGACTTTTTGGCTGTTTTGATAATGTTAGTCCTTAAAGATAGTTTTTATTTGGATGGGAGACTATTTGGTCAAAGCCTCTTTATTTTTTTTATTGACTAGAAAATAATATTTTTGAATTTTTTTTAATGAAGGTTAATAGTTGGATTATTTTGGTAGATTTGATATCTAGTAGTTGGATTATTCTTTTTATATTTTTTATGCCGAGTCCATATTCGTAATTCGGACCCTTCTAATCCGTGTCCCCGAGTCCTAAATTTTGAGATTTGAAGTATCCGACACTCGGATCCGCACCGTGTCGGACACTCGTACCCCGAGTCCGAGCATCTTAGCGTGCCGGGGGTCCCACGTATAACTCAACTCAGCATTTTCTCTAACAACTTAGGAGTTCACTCCGAAGATATCCGGATATCCTGGGTAATCACGGAACTCTTCTTTTCACTTTTGATAAAGCTTTTAATTTTTCACATGTTACATCTGAAGGGACTTGTCAGCCACAAGTATTATTAATCTCTTATATTGTCTTTCACTGATGTGGGGCTTTATGTCTCAACATTTCCGATTCTCTTTCACAAATTTACATTAGTTTATAGATTGCACCATAGACATGTGCTTCCCCACACGTAATTTTTATCAAATGGTTACATCGTTAAATTATTAAAGTTCACCGAACTCCTTTATTCCCTTCCAACAACCCCGTTATAAATAGTCATCACGTAAACATACCCTCACATGCGTTGAGAATCTTGATCGCGGAAAAATCCGGAGAACTTTGAGGAACTTTTCCGGTTGAACTATAAGTCTAGCCTGTCGCTTTGAAGGACCAAACAAGTTACACTCGGGGCCCGTAATGAAATTAGTTAAGAAGTTATTTTCATATAGTTTAATAAATTATTTGAGAACGCAAAGAAGCACTAACATAACCAAGAAAAAGAGAGAGGACAAAATAGGCGCAAATGCCATATTTCGTTATGTGTATTGATTGGCATCAACAATAGAGCTAACACATTCCCATGCCCACATAAAGAAATGTCGTCTTATCTCTCTCTCTCTCTACCCCAATCTTAGATGCATAGGTACAATAGAATTTCAAATAGCACATTAACAAGGATCTCAATCATAAAAATGGATGGTTTAACAAAGGCGTCAAGTGTGAGTTTGACACCTCTGAATTTGATAAAAGACTACTTGCTCATAGATTCTCGAGATTCAGTGTAATAATTGATGGGCAAAGCGTAAAACCTACACCAAAAAACAAATTGTAGTATCTATACCATTATCTCTTAGTTGGGGAAAACTGCAAGTAGCATATGATGCAAGGCATGGTGGCTTCTCACTTTGAATGAGCAAAAAGGAAAGAAGCTTCTTAAATCAAGAATAGCTAATAAGAGTATGTGCTTGCCGCCTAACACATACTCCCTCTCGTTCGTAATAAATGCCGCAGCTTCCATTTTGGTTAGTCCCAAAATTAACGTCGCGTTTCTAAATAAGGAAAGTGACTAAGTGCAATTTTATCATTGTACAAGTAATGTACAAACTAGTAAAGCACCTTCCTTAAAAAATGTTGACAAGGCAATTGCGACATTTATTCTTGGACGGAGGGATTACATTCAGCTTAAAAATGCTAAAGCTACAACAGAGAGCATGGAACCCTAGTCACCCGAATGGAGATAGTAACTTGTTTATCAAAAGAATAATGATAAGCAAAAATGAAAAAAAAATCTTTGAATTTTTGCCTTTTTGCCGATTATTGAAGAACTACAACTATGGTAGTCGAGAAGCCTAAGCCTAATCCTACATGTATATGTACATTTATGTGTGTGTATCCTTCTGAAGGTTCTCTATCAAAAATGAACAATACCTACATTACTCATTACTTGACAAATAACAAACAAACACACAAACTTGTATCAATTCCTTCTGAAAGTTCATATTTTCTCTTAAACAATACCAATTCACAAGAACTTATGATAGATGATTAACAAAGTCAAATCCAAATGCAAAATGATAAAATAAAAGGCTGCAAGTGCTCATTTATTACACAATAAATCATAATCATGATTATATTCCATGTTATTTTGAAATATCATGAAACTTGTTTGAAACTAGAATAAAACAAAATTATCATTGTTTTGTACCAAACAAGCACTAAATAGAACTGGAATAGACAGATTATCTACTTACCAGTATAAAATCTTGATTTGGGAAATATTTAAACAATCCATTTGTAAGATTTCCCAAAGAAGCATACATTTCCCCCTAATTTTCTGTCTCTTTCTCTCTTATGCTTGAGGTGATCAAGAAAATCACTCGCCTTTAACAACATAATCAAGAATAAACCCAGATGGGACTTCAAGAAAAGCATCTGCTTTCGTTGAGGTGATTTTGAAGCAGAGTGAAGCAAAGGATATGCTTCTGTAATCGCCATGTGAATTTGAACTCTGGGGGCCTGTTCAGTGACTTTCTTTTTCTGATTTATTGGTTTTAATTTTGGATTTATTCCCCTAAGCCCACCAAAACTATCCAATTCTTAAAGAGGATAGGCTATTCTCATTATTTCTTCCGTGTCCATGCGTATGAATATATATTTTCCCAAGGCCCCGTTAATTCAAGGAAAACTTAAATTCTCCAAACTACCCTTCCCCACTCAATCCCTAAAATACGCTCAGTCACCATCCCCTTCAACCATCTTCCCCTTCCCTCTCTACCCCTACGAGACCTTACGCCCTTCCTTCTTCTTCGAGTGAGTTGTAGCCTCCAACCTCCACGGTCGGTCCAGTGGAATTTGGGGCCTAAGGCACGGCATATTATTAGGTCGAGGACCTTAAGTTACCTTCACGAGCAACAATGCTAAAGGCGTTCTCGAATATCGACTTCTCTCTAATTTTTTTCGTCTTTCGTCGTTCTTTTTATTCAATGTCTTCATTTCCTACTTTTCTTAAGATTTAGTATTATTGAAAGTTGTTGAATCATAGAATAATAACGAGACTTAGAAAATTTTATTATTAAAAATATTGAGTTTTGGGCTTAGACAATTTGGTTTTGTATTTAGATTGTTTGAGATAATTGTAAAAAAATGCAATAAATCTATTACTAAATAAAGGGTGAAGTGATTTTGGCACTTTCCTGCTCAAGCTCTCACCTGGCAGCCCTTTACTACGTTCATTTGTTCCAGCTTTATTTATCAAGAGCACCTTATAACCGTTCAAATATCAAAAATGAACCTGACAAAAATTGACACTTAATTGATGAACCAAAAATTGACACTTAATTGATGAACCATAAATATCAATTCATTATTGATATTTATGAAATTTTTCAAAAAAAAAAACTAAAATTAAAATCGCTACTTGAACTAGCAATTTCAATCGAAGTAGAATTTACAAAATGAATACTTTTCCGTCCCACCTCAAATTGCAAAACAATCGTTTTGATATGAAAATTATATCTTGATAAAGGAAATTGAGAGGAAGTTTTACCGTCTCAAAATAAATATTTTGAAAAATGTATTTATTTAAAAAATAATTTCCATCATTTAAAAAATGACTATTATTTTCGTCTCAAAATGAATAACCAAAACAATAATACTACTCTGTCCAAAAAATGAATATTAATTCCTACGTTCTAATGAATATTTTAGAAAATAATACTACTTTATTTGTCTCAAAAATTAATTTTAACGCCTTCATCCCAAAATAAATAATTTTTTTATTTTCATTTTAGGACAGAATTTTTTATCGAGAACATATATTTTGGGCGAAGGAAGTAGTATTCATTTTCCGGAAAAAAAAAAAAGTATTATTATTTCTGTAGTTATTCATTTTGGGAAGAAACTACTATTTATTTTTGAAATGAAGGATTTTTTTTAAAGTAGAATTTTTTGATAATATATATTTTGAGACAGAAAAAATAATACTCCCTCTTAAATATCAAGGCATAATTTTCGCATCAAAATGATTGTTTTGCAATTTGAGTTGAGACGGAGAAATATTCTTTTTAAATGTAGGAAGGATTGTACCACTGAAATCATTTAATTTTATTTGTTTTTCATAAATATCATAATAAAATTGAATAAATTTAAATTCGCTATTTGGAGTAGCGATAAATGGTAATTTTGGCAAATAGTTTGAAAGGGTTGTTATTTTGAGAAATATATTTTTTTAAATAAAATATTTAGAAAAAAATCCAGTGTAGTACATACGAACTTGAATGTAGGAAGGATTGTAGCACTGAAATCATTTAATTTTTTTTTTTAATTTTTTCATAAATATCATAATAAAATTGAATAAATTTAAATTCGCTATTTGGAGTAGCGATAAATGGTAATTTAGGTAAATAGTTCGAAAGGGTTGTTATTTTGAGAAATATATTTTTTTAAATAAAATATTTAGAAAAAAATCCAGTGTAGTACATACGAACTTGAACGACCCCATAAGCAAAGAATAAATGAACAATCACTAGTACAAAATAAGCTTAGATAGCGCTTTTTTTAGAGCTTAGATAGCGCTTCAGAAAGCGCTATCTAAGCTCACAAACTTAGATAGCGCTTTTTAAAAGCGCTATCTAAGCACTTCTTTTATTTTTTTAGAAATCAACTTCAATAGCGTTTTTTATGTGCTATCCAGTGCATTACACTGAGTTTTATACCATTTTGTCACCAAATTAACTGTTTGAAATCCGAATCCAGCAACAAAGTTACCTCCGGCTTGGGCTTCATCCAAGTAGTTGATAGCCTGAAATTTATGTGGCTTATCATCATAAGAAAGCACAATATCATAGGACAGTAACCGAGAAAGAGAAAAACTTGTAACATGGCACAAACCTGCTAGCATCTTCAGTGTTCTTTCCAGCAATTTTTTCCTTGGGAGCTGATGACAACTGCATACAGTCTAAGAAAACTCAAGATATGAAACATGCTTATCAACACCACAAACAACATTAATATTATGATTACAAACCTGTGAGGCAACATCAACACCAATTTCATCTAGCACCTGCAGAACAGGAAATAAAATAAACAAGTAAACCATCAATACAAAAATACATATACAGGTGTCTGTCAAGCACAAAATAATAGTTGCCCAAGAGAAGTATGAACATTATTGTAAAACCGCAAACTGTGTATAATCAGAGTAAGAAACACATATTTGCCTTAAAAAAAGTTGCTAAGAAGTGTTGTATTATTTATTTGGCGAGTACATAACTCACATCTACTGTAAAGTATTTCATGTGTCTACCTGAAAAAGTAGTTGCACGATAGAAATAATTGTGGACCATAGTGAGTGTACCTGGTTTGTGAGCTCGTCAGTTTCCTCCTCAGCTTCATCATTATCCAAAGCATCGTCTATGGCCTCTGACATCATTTCAGTCTGCACACAGGAGTGCTAGTAATAAGCCATATATAATTAAGAAGTTTGTTCAACAGTCAGGACTCAGATCAATACCTAAATTATAATTTTTTTGATGACTTAATCTATTACAAGAGTGACACTTGGAGAGTGATTTTCATCATTGGTGGGGATTGAACCCCTTGCCTTCTTGAGAAAGGAATACCTGATACCGGTTGAGCCAGAGGTAGAGCTCTTTGGCACATATTGAGACGTACATTTCAGTAACCCCAAGATGAAGTAGAAATATGCTTTTAAACATCGTCTTCATTGGTTTATGTATAGTTTGATATGGCAATTAGTACATGAAAAAGGTGACATACTGACTTTACAATAACTAGCGACAATGGAATAATGGAGTGGTTCACATTACTTGAAATAAGATTGAGTTGTAGAATATGCTACTCCCTCCATCCCAAAATAAGTGTCCCTATTGGCTTTACGAGGATTTAAGAAAGTTCCATTTTCTTATGCTTTTCTTTCTATGCCTTATATTATTATTTAATGGTGTCAAATCAGAGAGGCCCGCCTTTTTTCATCACACAACTATAAAGGGCATCCTGCTTTGACATAATGTGGTGCGCTTAGGTACTTTGATGAATTTTTCAAGAGCTTGTAGCATAGATCAAAGACTCGGTTTGTCTCCAGCTCTCCCAGCACCAACCAAACAAGTGTAAAAGAACAAATTATCACATTAAGAGGCAGATACAAACTTGAAAGTAAACTTCTTTCCAAGTTTCTATTGAGGAAGAGATTGCACAATCTTACAGTCATATCCATCTGTGCTGATTGCCTTTGGAAATCTTGCATAACCTTTGCTTGCTTTGCAGGTGACATTTGCTGCAACAAAACAAAGCCATGTGGCTCACAAGCATTAAAAATGAAGGATTACAACCGCTGAAACAAATATATAAAATGCTTTGCCCACTCAGTTTATAAGTGAAAAACAACAGTACAAGTCAAAGTGATGTGTAAGTGTAACTGTATCTTGCAAGTCCTTTCAGAAAAAGGTTCTGACTACATATTGTTGTCATGAAGACGTGTATTCTCATAATAAAACTCAAATATACATTCTAAAGCTATTGAAATGTTACAACTAACCTTATTCGTAGCTGTCATGGCCTTAGTGGCACCTTTCATTCCATCAGCCACAGACGAGTGTGCAGCTACCGCCTGAAAAGATAACCTCAGTAAGGGAACCACATAAAAAGCAAAAAGAAAGTCAACTCATAGAACATCTGATAAAGGAGGTTCAATGTGTACCTGAGTGTGTGTTGATATACCTCTCATTTGAGCTCGACTACCTTGCAAGTTGGCTATTTGTTGTCTAAGCCTGACCAGCTGACGTGCTATGATTTTTGTGGCTGCCTGCACAGGGAGAATAGAAGGTACAACAAATCAGAATGGTTTGAGACTGCACCTCAAGTAATCCACAAATGGATAGAGGCAAAGTAACTAAAGTTTCTAACAAGGCCAAAACTGATAAACTACAATGTCATAACTCACCTCGTTTCCAGTTTTAGCAGTTCTTTTTATCTCCGCAATAAGCTATTAGATTTATGTAATCTACAAGTACATGTATGAATAGGCCTAGGATCAACTTATACTTGGTCTAGTGGAAACTTAGTACAAACTGAAATTTTGTAAGTCAAAATTCTCCTCTAACATGCAAAGCCCTAACTAGATTTCTACCAGCATGGCCCCTCACTTGTTGTGACGACAGGGAAAAATGCAAAAAGGATAAATTTACAGACATTTGAAGTAATAGTTTATCATAGTGAGACTTTGTTGCGTGTAGTATATTTGTCGTCCCACGTCCTCCCTTTCATGTTGGGTATCCATTTCTTTAAGGATAAGGAGTTACTCTTCACGCATTTCACTCCCATGGATGACACGAGGCTCCACAAGAGTTTTATTTGCCAAGTTGAGATTGACACGATATCAGCAACTATTCCATAAAAAACAAAAACCTTCAAGCCAATATTTCAACTTTACTTATTTATTCAAGGGCATCAACTGAATGATAAATATTAGATTTACACAATATCAAGTATCTGCACATACACGGGATGATGGGGGATCCAGTTGCCAGCTTGACATTTCCAGAAAACATCACACATATGAGCAACTATAAATGAGGACATAGGAAGAGCACTTGTATATTTCCATGTGTAAGTTGATTCTAGCTTACATATACACAGACAATTTATGCATAATACGGAGAACTAAAAATTATAAATCAAATTTCTAAAGGAAGGTTCCAACATACTTCAGACTGCAATGTAGACTGCAATATCGTGATTTCCCTCTCTATACCTGAATCAAGAAAAAAGATAAATGGTAATATGGTGTCTGAAAACTATTAAGAATCTACTTTAAGCCAAAAATAAAATATGAGACTAGGAAGTTTAGAGCAAAAAGAGAGGCTCTCGGAGAAGACTATTCTTTCAAACTTCAACCAGAAAACGCTAATAGATATAGAATAATAGACTGATTTTTCTGATGATGGGTTGCCTAAAGTTTTTAGAAACTAATTGCCTACAGTTTAAGTATGTCCTCAAGATGCAAAGCATTACAAAGATCATATGTGAAGCATTACAAAGGAATGAGGAACTTAAAGAGTATGAATAGAAGATAATGTTTGTAGGATAATATTTCTCCATACCAAAAAATAAAATAAAATCAATTGACAAGGATGATGCATTACTTGCTTGTACCTTCTTGAAATCGCACTACGATTATATGAAATGATTGAAGATGGTTATGTTCTTATGACCATGTTAAATAAGACACCAAGCCTAATTGAATAATTATATTTTCATTTTTCAAGATGAAATTAAGCAATATTACCTCTAGTAGCATTCGCCATTTCTCTCTTACTCTCTCAAAGCACCTCTGCAAACAAAAATACGCAAACATAAGAAAAACACTCAAATAAACACCGCTTCAATCAACAAACTTCATGAAGGTCAACTCTTAACCAAATCAAGTCAATGAAACATCAAATCGACCAAATAGCTAAACTAAAATCAACAAAATGCAAGTGATTACAAGTTATTTCACTTAAGATTTGAATTCATCAACAGTTATGCTACGGCTTTTGATGGAAAAAAAATTAAGTTACAAAAATAAGAAATTAGGGCACGAAACCTTTGGCGGTTGGCTTATTCGAAAAGATGATCATGATTCAAGATCGAAGAGAAGGAGAGGCGCTTCGAGAATCGAACGGGATGATGAGCTAGGAAAAATTTGCAGTCCGGTTAGGGATTTAGATTCACCGGAAAACGACGTGCTTTCCATCCAACCAGCTTGTCTTGGCAGTACAAATGAAGAACTGTGACCCGTTCATTCCCGATCCGGAGTTCGCCATGGACAAAATTCCTGGACCGGTGTGCTTCTTGATGAAGTTCTCATCTGCGAACTTCTTTCCGTAGATCGACTCACCTCTGGTACCGTCCCCGGCGGTGAAATCGCCTCCCTGGCACATGAAACCTGGGATAACACGGTGAAACGAGGAGCCTTTTGAAGTGGAGGGGCTGAAAGAGAGGGGGGGTGTGTGAGACAGAGAGAGAGAGAACGGCAAAGAGGAAGGCAGAAACTATGTTACGCTGGAGGAGAGAGTATAGAAAGAACCGTTTAAGGAAGATAGCGCTTCTATACGTAAGCTTCCACTTACTAAAATAGCTTCTTTTTTTCTTTTCTTTTTTTTAATTTGCGCTATCTTAGTTAATTTATTTATTTTTTAATTTTTTTTTCTTTAATTATTAAATTTAAAGATGTGAATGAGCTATGTAAATTTACATCTTATATAGCACTTTTTAAAGAGAAAATTACCTCCTAGTCCCTAGATAAAATCGAATCTACATCCTAAAACAAGATATTACTTATTTTACGTATTAATCCTACCCCCAAAATTAAATTACCGTATAATCCCTCGTACGTGTTGACCAAATAAAAATCCCCCCCTACACACCCACTTTCTCTCTCTACCCCGTCTCTGGCACCCCCTCTCCTGTCGGCGACCCCTATACCTCCCCACCACCGGCGAATCACCCTTCCGACCTCAGGCCTTCCTCTGTTAGTGACGAATGAATGGTAGCAATTCAAACGCCGACAAGGACTATGATGTTGTATGTTGTTTTCGTCTAACAAATCTACATCCTAAAGGGGATTTGACGAACGTATTACTTTAATTCATTTCCACCTATCTGTTGTATGTTGTTTTCGTCTAACAAATTGAGAGAGAAATCAAGAG
This sequence comes from Adenophora triphylla var. japonica, assembly GCA_022495995.1. Lineage (NCBI taxonomy): Eukaryota > Viridiplantae > Streptophyta > Magnoliopsida > Asterales > Campanulaceae > Adenophora > Adenophora triphylla. The sequence goes on from JAFEMH010002419.1 coordinate 282,128, forward strand.
AAGTAGAGTTTTTTTTTTTTGGTGGGTGGGAGGTCGAATTTGACCTGTTTCCATGAACAGGTGAAAATTCTCAGGAAAGGAGTGGTACAAGGGCACTGGCTCAGTCGAATCAGTTGATCAGGTACTCTCTCACCCCCCTCTCTCTCTCTCTCTCTCTCCCACTTTCACCCATGTATGAGGAAGAATTTAATGAAGTTTTCATGAAATATACAGGACCCATTGATATTTCTTCGACCACTAGTCAACTCAAATAGCTCTTGGGATCTTTGCCCGATGCTTTTCCACTTATCTTATAATGTCTATATTTGTTGGGTACTTGATTAAAAGAAGCAATGTTGTCCCCTTCACACCAATGGATCATCTATCTTTAGTTTTCAAATTTTAGATTTCCACTTTTTTTTAGACTGAGTTGACCAACGTCAACTCGATTTTCTTGTACAAAATGAATATAAAAAACATAAAAAATTCTTTTGAGTAAAAGTAAATGTAAAACGTTTTGAACTTTTATTTTTTGAAACGAAGATATTAATTATAAAATTTTCATATTCATTTTGAGACAGAAGTAGTATTAAATTTAATTTAAGTCATAGATTTTGCACAACTGAGAATAACTGAGTTGTTGGTTGTCGGACGGATTTGATAGTCGACTCAATTGACAAATGAGAACTTACTGATAAGTTAGTAAGTTCTCAGTTGTTTGGTTGCCAAAGTTGGTCGTCAAAGTTGGTGATGTTATTAGTAGGTGACAACTGAGAACTTACTGATAAATTCTCAGTTGTTTAGTCGCCGGAGTTGATCGTGTTATAACCAATCATTTTGTTTGGTCGCCGGAGTTGATTGCTTTGTTAGTAGTTTAGTTAACAACTGAGAACCTACTGATAAATTAAGTTCTCAGTTGTTTGATCGCCGGAGTTGATCGTGTTTGTTTATAGTAGTTTAGTTGACAATTTGAGAACTTACTGATAAGTTCTCAGTTGTTTGGTTGCCGGAGTTGGTGATCGCCGGAGTTAATCGTTCTCTTTAGTGGAGACAAGGCGAGAACTTGCGATAAGTTAAGTTCTCAGTTGTTGGTCGCCGGAGTTGGTGGTCGCCGGAGGTAATCGTGTTCTTAGTATTAGTTTAGTTGACAACCGAGAACTTGCGATAAGTTAAGTTCTCGGTTGTTTGAATTCTTGGAAAGGTCGCCGGAGTTGGTGATCATCGAAGTTGATCGTATTCTTAGTAGTTTAGTTGACAACTGAGAACTTACTGATAAGTTAAGTTCTCAGTTGTTTGGTCACCGGAGTTGGTGATCATCGAAGTTGATCGTATTCTTAGTAGTTTAGTTGACAACTGAGAACTTACTGATAAGTTAAGTTCTCAGTTGTTTGGTCGCCGGAGAGGTCGCCGGAGTTGGTGGTCGCCGGAGTTGGTAGTCGCCGTAGTTAATTGTGTTCCTTATTAGTTTAGTTGACAACCGAGAACTTGCGATAAGTTAAGTTCTCGGTTGTTTGGTCCTTCGGAGAGGTCGCCGGAGTTGGTGGTCGCCGGAGTTGGTAGTCGCCGGAGTTAATTGTGTTCTTAGTAGTTTAGTTGACAACTGAGAACTTACTGATAAGTTAAGTTCTCAGTTGTTTGGTCGCCGGAGAGGTCGCCGGAGTTGGTGGTCGCCGGAGTTGGTAGTCGCCGGAGTTAATTGTGTTCCTTATTAGTTTAGTTGACAAGCGAGAACTTGCGATAAGTTAAGTTCTCGGATTGTTTGGTCTCCTTCGGAGAGGTCGCCGGAGTTGGTGGTCGCCGAGTTGGTAGTCGCGGAGTTAATTGTGTTCTTAGTAGTTTAGTTGACAGCGAGAACTTGCGATAAGTTAAGTTCTCGGTTGTTTGGCCAAGAGGTCGCGGAGTTGGTGGTCGCCGGAGTTGGTAGTCCCGGAGTTAATTGTGTTCTTAGTAGTTTAGTTGACAGCGAGAACTTGCGATAAGTTAAGTTCTCAGTTGTTTGGTCGCCGGAGAGGTCGCCGGAGTTGGTGGTCGCCGGAGTTGGTAGTCGCCGGAGTTAATTGTGTTCCTTATTAGTTTAGTTGACAACTGAGAACTTGCGATAAGTTAAGTTCTCGGTTGTTTGGTTGCGGAGAGGTCGCCGGAGTTGGTGGTCGCCGGAGTTGGTAGTCGCCGGAGTTAATTGTGTTCTTAGTAGTTTAGTTGACAGCGAGAACTTGCGATAAGTTAAGTTCTCGGTTGTTTGGTCCTTCGGAGAGGTCGCCGGAGTTGGTGGTCGCCGGAGTTGGTAGTCGCTAGGAGTTAATTGTGTTCTTAATAGTTTAGTTGACAGCGAGAATTTGATAAGTTAAGTTCTCGGTTGTTTGGTCCTTCGGAGAGGTCGCCAGGCCTAAAAAAAAAAAAAAAAAAAAAAAAGTTCTTAGGAAAAAGTCGCACTGAGTTGGTCGCCGGAGTTGATGGTTCTTAGGAAGTTTTGACCTGGAGAAGATGGGGAGGGGGTGACCTAAGGTGAGGGTGGTTGGAGAGAAATTAAATTGTTAAAGAGATTGGACTTAGTGAAATGATAGGAGGGTGAACTTAATAAAATGTTGGGAGGGTGTAGTTATTAAGGTAGGGACTAAATGGTTAATCAAATTATAAATTGTCTTAGGAAGTAGTTTTGTTTCTATAGAGGGATTATTTGGTAAATGCCTCTTTAAACAAAGGAATCAACGAAGCTAGCGACAGTACTACAGCGGTACACCACCGTTGGATATCTGTGTAAATATATCCTCTCTGTTGAATAGCTCACCGCTATTGCCATTCTTTGCTGCTACAAATCCTATCATCACTAATCTGCCGTTGATTCTTTCCGGTGCCGGCCCACCAAATGCTAACACGTCTCCGAATTTTGTGTTTACCTTGGGTGGAGAAGGCCGGGGTGGGGTAGGTTGAGGTGGCCACTTAATATTAATATCAATAGTTAAGATTTTTTTCCGGCGTCGGTGGTCGGAATCGTGCGATGAGGAGAGAGGATGACTCGCTGAAGAAGTGGGAGGGGTCGCGGAGGAGAGAAGGGGTCACAAAGCGGAGTAATATACATGATCGTCGGAGGATTAACTCCGGCGAATGGTGGGTGGCCGGAGGTAGGTAGGGAAGTGGTGGTCGGAGAGTGAGAGATAGAGATGATAGCCGGAGTTGGAGAGACGGTCGCCGGAATGGTGGGAGGTGGTCGCCGGAGTAGGGGAGGGGTGGCCGGAGTTATGGGTGTTTGAAGGTGGTACGGTAGAGAGAGAGAGAGTATAAAAAGTGGGAGAGGAGGGAGTGTGTATTTTATGTGGGTGTAATAAATTTTTATTTATGGTAGAGAGGGATTATATGGTAATTGATTTTGTTTTGTGATACTAGGAGGTAAATATGATTTTTCATTGTTTTAGAATGTAGTTTGAGTTAGAATGAGGGATTAGGAGGTAATTTTCTCTTGTTTAAAGGGGTGACCGTACAGTCAAAGTCAAATGGGATAATGAGTTCCGATGCTGAGCATTGGAATGAGAGGTTTGCTATGTTGGGTTTGGTTGCTTTGGCTTTTACTGAGTGTGTTAAAGGTGGGGCCCTCGTTTAAATTGTTTTTATTTAATCTTATGTTGGTGGTAGGGTGTAATTGATGGGTTGGCTCATTTTTATTTTTTTTTTGATATCCAGGTTCCCAGCTTCGCCGGACTAATCCTGGACCACCAGGTACCGGCCCCTCAGTATACTGGCGGAGGTAAATCGCGGGATGTGCCCTATGCAGCCCGGGGTGGCGGCACCCTTATACTCCAGAGCCCCGGGAGCCCTCCTACAAGGCGGTGCATCACTATTACATTACCAATGGCATTTGCTCCAAATTTGCTCACCGCCAAAGTGGCACTTACATCACTCTTACAACACCATTTGGCTGCTCCAGCTGCTCCTGCCAAGATTCGAACTCTCCACACTGAGGGTACAAGCCCAGCAATGCTGATTCCTTAACTGCACGGATGTGCCCCGGGGGACTCCAAGGCTCCTGAAACCCTAGGAAAGAATTAAACCACAAGATTCCCCCCAAGGGGAATCGAACTCGTGACCTCCCCGAAGGGAAGCCACTACAATACCATAGTGTGGGGAGTTCGAATCTTGGCAGGAGCAGCTGGAGCAGCCAAATTTCAATTATATGCACATGTATGTACTGTACCTCCCATATTTGAAAATCTTAAATAATTACTTTATAAATTCAATTATAATAATATTAAACATAATATACATGATGTATGTTTTTGTTTTCTGGAGTTTAACTATTGATATTAATATTAAGTTTAAGATTAAATAATAAATTTCGTTGTTATATTTATTTTGAAACGGAGGTAGTATTACTTTCGTTGTTATATTTATTTTGATATTTATTTTGGGACGTAGGTAGTAATACTTTCGTTTGTTGATAAGTATTTTAATATAAAATAAATAATAAAAAAGTTCTTAATTGTTTGGTCGTCGGAGTTGGTGGTCGCCGGAGTTAATCGTGTTCTTAGTGGAGACACCTGAGAACTTAATGATAAGTTAAGTTTTCTGTTGTTTGGTCGCCGGAGTTGGTGGACGCCGGAGTTAATCGTGTTCTTAGTAGTTTTAATAGTGTTTTTAGTAGTTTAGTTGACAACTGAGAACTTACTGATAAGTTAAGTTCTCAGTTGTTTGGTCGCCGGAGTTGTTGGTCCCCGGAGTTGGTAGTCGCCGAAGTTAATTTTGTTCTTAGTACTTTAGTTGACAACTGAGAACTTACTGATAAGTTAAGTTCTCAATAGTTTGGTCGCCGGAGTTGGTAGTCGCTGGAGTTAACTGTGTTCTTAGTAGTTTAGTTGACAACCGAGAACTTACTGATAAGTTCTCAGTTGTTTTGTTGCCGGAGAGGTCACCAAAGTTTAATAAAAAAGGTTTTTAGTAGTTTAGTTGACAACTGAGAACTTACTGATAAGTTCTCAGTTGTTTGGTCGTCAGAGTTGGGTCGTCGAAGTTGATTATGTTCTTAGTAGTTAAGTTGACAATTGTGAATTTACAAATAAGTTCTCAGTTATTTGATTGCCGAAGTTGGTGGTCACTAGAGTTGATCGTGTTCTTATTAGTTTAGTTGATAACTGAGAACTTGCGATAAGTTCTCGGTTGTTTGGTCACCGAGAGGTCAACAAAACAAAAATAATAAGGTTCTTAGTAGTTTAGTTGACAACTGAGAACTTACTGATAAGTTCTCAGTTGTTCGATCGTCGGAGAGGTCATCGGAGTAAAAAAAAATAGGTTCTTAGTAGTTTAGTTGACAAATGAGAACTTATTGATAAGTTCTCAGTTGTTTAGTCGCCGTAGTTGGTGATCACAGGAGTTGATCGTGTTCTTAGTAGTTTAGTTGACAACTGAGAACTTACTGATAAGTTAAGTTCTCAGTTGTTTGATCGTCGGAGAGATTGCCGAAGTTGGTAATCGCCGAGGAGATCGCCGGAGTTGATCGTGTTCTTAGTATAGTAGTTAAGTTGACAACTGAGAACTTAGTGATAAGTTAAGTTCTCAGTTGTTTGGTCGTCGGAGAGGTCGCCGGAGTTAGTGGTCGCCGGAGTTGGTAGTCGCCGGAGTTAATTGTGTTCTTAGTAGTTTAGTTGACAACTGAGAACTTACTGATAAGTTAAGTTCTCAATTGTTTGGTCGCCGTAGAGGACGTCGGAGTTGGTGGTCGCCGGAGTTGGTAGTCGCCGGAGTTAATTGTGTTCTTAGTAGTTTAGTTGACAACTGAGAACTTACTGATAAGTTAAGTTCTCAGTTGTTTGGTCGCTGGAGAGGTCGCCGGAGTTGGTGGTCGCCGGAGTTGGTAGTCGCCGGAGTTAATTGTGTTCTTAGTTGTTTAGTTGACAACTGAGAACTTACTGATAAGTTAAGTTCTCAGTTGTTTGGTCGCCGGAGAGGTCGCCGGCGCAAAAAAAAAAAAAAAAAAAAAGTCGCCGAAAAAAGTCGCCGGAGTTGGTCGCCGGAGTTGATGGTTGCCGGAAGTGTTGACCAGAGAAGATGGGGATGGGGTGACCTAAGGTGAGGGTGGTTGGAAAGAAATTAAATTGTTAAAGAGAGTGGAATTAGTGAAATGATAGGAGGGTGAACTTATTAAAATGTTGGGAGGGTGTAGTTATTAAGCTAGGGACTAAATGGTTAAGCAAATTATAAATTGTCTTAAAAAGTAGTATTGTTTCTTTAGAGAGATTATTTGGTAAATGCCCCAAGTCAAAAAATGATACCCACGATTTCCCCTTCTGCTTTCTCTTTCACCCCTTCCCCTACCTCTCTCTCAATTTCATCCCTCTCGCTTCCAAATCTTTATTCAGGTACCTCTCTCTTTTTCCCTTTAGATCTTATTTTGCATAGATCTGATATCCCTTTTGTTGATTTGTTCTATGGTGTTCAATTTTTTGAACTGTGCTCTCGATTGACTTCTTCCCCGGAGTCAAATATGTACAGATCTGAGTTGTTCTTTGTTTTCTGATTTTTCTTGGTCCTGGGTTTCCTAGTTAACAACTTTAATTTTGTTTATTTGGTGAAGATTACAAGGTATTTTCAATGGATTTTTATGAACAGGCTCGAAAATGGCAGGAAAGGGAGGCAAGGGCTTTTAGGCTGCGGCGGCGAGCTTGGCTGCTAACAAGGATAAGGATAAGAAGAGGCCAGTTTCCAGGTCTTCTTGAGCCGGACTCCAGGTAATAGATTTGCTCCTTGGCCCCTTGAAATATGTTTGTACTTGTTTTGACATGTGTTTTGAATGGATTCGTTCCCCGGATAAAATGTTTAGACAGATGTTTGTTAGCTAAATTTTAAGCATATTTCTTGTTCCATGACCAACTTTAACTATGCTTAGCATGTACTCCCTCCATCCCAAAATAAAAATAAATGTCTAAACATTGGTATTCCATAAGCAAATGAGACCCTTAAACATTTCTGGCAGAATTTGTGGTTGACTCTATCAAGACTTGGTAGTCTGGATCTGGACCTTCTTTTCAAACACTGTAGGCATTAGAAAGATCTTGCTTGAGCAATCCCCATATTCCCTTTTTATGAAGTGACTACGAGAATAGCCAGATAACGAAGTGTTCACATTTAATTATGCCTTTGAAATGGAAGTCCCAAATGATCCTACTTGTTGGGGTGCAAACCCAATCCCACATCGACAATTGAACAAAGTATTGTCAGGTTTATAAGAGCACACACCCACTTCATTAGTATGAGGCCTTTTGGGAGTTGACCCAAGAGCAAATCCGTGCGGGCTGGGCCCAAAGCGGACAATATCATACTAATGTGGAGTGGTGGGGTGGTCGCGGTCCCTACAAATGGTATCAAAGCCATGGTTCGGATGTTCCGGCCTGGGTGGACCGTGTGTGTGAGATTATAGTGGTGGTGGGATTCCCTCTTGTGTGACTTTGCGGATGGTCTTGGTTTGAGGGGAGGATTGTTGGGGTGCAAACCCAATCCCACATCGACAATTGAACAAAGTATTGTCAGGTTTATAAGAGCACACACCCACTTCATTAGTATGAGGCCTTTTGGGAGTTGACCCAAGAGCAAATCCATGCGGGCTGGGCCCAAAGCGGACAATATCATACTAATGTGGAGTGGTGGGGTGGTCGCGGTCCCTACACTACTTTTCTTAAAAGGTGTATTACTAAAAGTACTTGGAAAGTAAAGGGATATAAAAGCCTTAGCATTAGGTGCTATAGCTTGGTTGGTGTGTGTCAGCTTGATTGATCTAACTCTGCCATAACTAACTTGACTCCCCTGACAAGTTATATTAGTTACTCCCTCCGTCCCAAAATGAATATAAAAAAAATATCAAATTTGTTCTTGATCATGAGCAAATTTGAGAGACATTCATGTTGGGACAGAGGGAGTATGTTAGACCATATTTATCAGTTTACACAACTTGATCCTGTTAGGATTTTGGTCCCAACCACAATTGCTAGGTTGATAAGGATGCAAGCACAAAATAACAGAACAAAGATAATACGAAACAAAATTGAAAAAACAATGAACACAAGAGATTTACGTGGTTCACCAACTTGGCTACGTCCACGGGCGACGGAGAATCAATCCACTATAATCAAGAAGAGTACAAGGAGAATCAAGGTGAAAACCTTTCACACAATCTCACAATCTCTCACAATAGTAAAATAAACAAGCTTGTTTCTCTCTTAATCTCTCTCTCAAGACTTCGGAGGAATAATGACCAACAATAATATTTATATGGCAAAGGCAAAAACCACGAACAGAACCCTAAATCAAGGCCCAGCCCATCAAACTGCTACTGCGAGGCGCGCGCCTCAAGACCACCATGCGGCCGCCTGGGAACCTACGAAGCAACGATCAATCCTCTGCCCACGAAGCGCCCGCCCCATACAAGCCAAGCGGCCGCCTCAAACTAGCAACCAAGACCAACCGCTTCGGCCACCGAGGCGCCCGCCTCGACCCAGGTGGGCGCCCGCCTCGGCCTCGAACAAGCGGCGGCACGCCAGCAATCTTGCATCCTTGCCCAAATCCAATTTGTCAACAATTGAGAGTCACACCCAACAATTCTCCACCTTGACGATCAATCCCGAAACAAGCTATAACCAAGAGAACATCTCTTTCTCCGCCGCCACGCCCCGAAGGGCATCAATGACTAGTAACACCCACTAAGTCCAAGAACTTCTTGAACTTAGCAATCGAAACCTTCGAACCCGGCTTAGTCAACATGACCGCCTCCGTTGTAGTCATAACATACCCAATACAACCATCACTGTTCTTGCCATACACAATGCACACACAAGCATTTGGATACGGAACCCGTGACACATCATCTTTAGACTTGGGACTATCTAAAGAATATAACCTTTTCACCCGGTAGGCACCATTGTTATCTATCGCAGCCACAAGAATACCATCGACATGAACAAGATAACTCAATGTGCCAATACTACAACCCATCAAGTAACCACCATCATCCAATTTACTCCTAGCAACACCAAGGGTAACAATAAAAGTGTCGAACCTTTTATACCACTGTCGAGTTGACTTCTCCAAATCAAACACGGACCTCTCTAACAGGCAAACATGATCCTTATCCTCGACAACAAACCCTTCAGGCCGGCGCATGTAGATCTCCACCTCAAGCAATAGATCTCGCATTGCCACAATGCTCAACAAGGCGTAAATACATGTGTGCATTACTACCGGTGAAATTACTCCATTGTAGTCTCCTTTGAATTTGTAGACCCACTTGGGGCTGACTAATCCCTTCTTTGGTGGAGGTCTATCAAATTCCCATGTCCGATCTTCCATAGTAACCAACAACCTTGCAGAAACAAAACACGACATAACTTCCTTGTAGAGACAGCTTCATGCACATAAACAGATTTCGCAGCAGACAAGACATAAGCAACCATCTTCTCAAAGTCATATCGAACAGAAGTACTATCATTCCTTCTTCCCCTACCAAGATCACTGGTAGTCTCCACCTGCTTGTTGGTCTCCTCCTTCTGAACTGGAGCATCAGTCGGAGTCACTATATCGAGACAAATCAACAAAGATCCAAGTCACGTTCCACCCCTTTTGAGTTATCTCCAACTAACTCCACCTGTTTGTATACCCGTTCTGCAGAACAATTCTTCTCATGGAGACGTAGAGCAACATCTCTACCAATCAGGAACTTAGACGCAATAGGATTCCATAACCGAAAACCACTCACTCCAGATATTTCTGTCAATCCCTTCAAGCCAATGTGACTCGATGTCATGTCCCATGGTTGAGTAACCTCCGCCTCAATCGTTGACCCCGTTGCAATAGACACATCACCAACAACCGTAGACCCAAGAAGCTTATACAATGTCCCCACCTTCTTTCCCTTCAATGCCACCAAGTCACCTTTAGTAGCCGATAATTCGCCATTCGCAATGGATAAACTATACCCAAGACTATCCAAGGTGCCTAGAGAAATCAGGCTCTTCTTCAGTTCAGAACATACGACATTACGCAATTTTCGCACCACTCCATCAAACATCTTAACCTTAATAGCCCCAGTACCAACAACCTTGCATGCAGTATTATTCCCCAACAAAACTACTCCACCAGCAGCCTTATATGAACAAAACCATGCCCGATTGGGACTAATATGATAAGAACAACCCGAATCCAAAATCCAACTATCACGAACTTCGGTACCCGGATCACAAGCAGTAAGTGCATCACAGTCACTGTCATCACTGGTGTTTTCAAGCACCACCCCAACTTCACCCTTGGCCTTAGCGGTTGTATCATTATCCCTTTTACCTCCTCGGTTAGGGCAATACTTTCGAATGTGTCCCTTCTCCTTGCAACCATGACATACCACATCTTTAAACCTTGAACTTGACTGACCCGAATTCCTTGAATTCGATCCCTTCCCTGCCTTCTTACCGCCTTTAGCAATTAAACCCTCACCTTGAGATTCAGCACTTGGGGAAGTCAAGTGTGTCTCAATAACCTCACGGCTTAATAAAGCGGTCTTGATTTCTTCCAAAGCAATCTCTTCCTTGCCATACAAAACTGTCTCGCGAAAGTGCATGTATTCCGAAGGTAGAGAACAAAGCAATTTTACCGCCAATTGCTCATCATCAATTTCGACATCGACATTCTTCAAGTCCATGACCAAGCCATCAAATTCATCAAGATGTTTCTCCAAGGACTCACCCGTTTTGAGTTTACACTCCTCGAGTTTCTTCAATAGTAGCAACCTGTTACTAACACTCTTAGTCATGTACAATTGCTCAAGCCTAAGCCAAAGCCCTGCCGCAGTCTTTTCTTCCACAACCTCTCTCAATACCTCATCTTTGAGACTCAATTGTAAGAGAGATAAAGCCTTCTCGTCCATGTCGTCAAACTGTGCATCCGTCAAGTTTGCCGGTTTCTTCGCCTTCCCAAGCAAAGCCTTGACGCAATTTTTACCCACCAAGATTGCTCGCATCTTTACTTGCCATAGCCCAAAGTTAATCTTGCGATTAAACTTCTCAATCTCGTACTTCCCAGACATCGTTACCAATAAGCAATACAAGATCCACAAACCGGAGCTCTGATACCAATTGTTAGGATTTTGGTCCCAACCACAATTGCTAGGTTGATAAGGATGCAAGCACAAAATAACAATAATAGCAAGAACAAAGATAATACGAAACAAAATTGAAAAAACAATGAACACATGAGATTTACGTGGTTCACCAACTTGGCTACGTCCACGGGCGACGGAGAATCAATCCACTATAATCAAGAAGAGTACAAGGAGAATCAAGGTGAAAACCTTTCACACAATCTCACAATCTCTCACAATAGTAAAATAAACAAGCTTGTTTCTCTCTTAATCTCTCTCTCAAGACTTCGGAGGAATAATGACCAACAATAATATTTATATGGCAAAGGCAAAAACCACGAACAGGACCCTAAATCAAGGCCCAGCCCGTCAAACTGCTACTGCGAGGCGCGCGCCTCAAGACCACCATGCGGCCGCCTGGGAACCTACGAAGCAACGATCAATCCTCTGCCCACGAAGCGCCCGCCCCATACAAGCCAAGCGGCCGCCTCAAACCAGCAACCAAGACCAACCGCTTCGGCCACCGAGGCGCCCGCCTCGACCCAGGTGGGGCGCCCGCCTCAGCCTCAGAACAACAGCAGCACCGCCAGCAATCTTGCATCCTTGCCCAAATCCAATTTGTCAACAATTGAGAGTCACACCCAACAGATCCAATTTGAGTTATTTGTTTCTATTTCTCCTTTAGAAGGATGTAAATTAAACTGATTGCTCTAGCAATGTTGTTGAAACTACTATAGTAGAATTGGTTGGGAATAACTCTGTTGAACAAGTTGTTTGCCATGGATAAGCTGGAGGTACTGGTGTGTATTACATTATTATCTAAGTGCACTTGGGTGCATATGTTGATATGAGACAAAAAGTTAGAAATTTAAGCAATGGATATAATTTTTGAAGGATTCTTTTTATAACTTTCTCCTTATTATGTATTGTTGCTTGGTACATACAAATGGTTACATTTTGTTCTGAATGGTCAAGTGTGTTGCAATTTTGACATCTGTAAATACATTAGATGCTGTGATTGTATTGGGATTTGACCTTTGGTAATGGATTTTTCATCAAATTTACACTGTGCAAACTGGATTTATGTTAACTGTGATTCATAACTAGCAGGAGACCATGAGAACTTGTTACAAGTTATAAGAGCTTTGTTAGACTATACTTGTCATTTTCACTATTTGATTTCCCCTTTGTTTCTATTTTCTCTCTCAAAACCCTATGCCGTCCACCCCCTCATCTCGCTCTGTCTCTGTCTCTCTCTCTTTCTCACTCTCTATCCAGATCTGTGTATGTTCGCTTGTGTGTGTTGGATCTGGGTGTGTGTTTGAGTGTATATGTGTAGATATCCAACTACATATCCCTCTCTTAAAATTCTTGATGTTCAACTGATTTTGTTATTATTTTGCCAATTTTTGTTTGATTTCAGTTGATGTTTGATTTCGGATTTTGTGTAGTCATTTGATTTTATTTTCACAATGTCAAATGTTTGTTCGGTGGTGGTGGCAGGGACGATAGTGGCGGGCAATTTTCATGGTTGGTGGTGGGCCGAAGGTGGTGATACTAATGGAGGCAATGTTAGTCGGTAGTAGTGGTGAGTCGTTGGCGGGCAATTTTCATGTTTGACATTTATTTGACTTGGCCAGAAATACTACGCGAGAATCAAATTATAATTAAAATAAAAATTCTCCTTAAAATTTTGCCTGCATATCACAATGTGAAAGTAATAGAATATGTAATGCTCAATGTGCTAGATCAGGATGTCATTGGTTAGTGTTTGGGGCATTTGATAAGCCTTAGTAGGGATTCGTGGAGTCATTGATGCTGGTAGCAAGAGGTGACCTTGTTCAGAATGGTTGAGAATTCTAAATGGTTTGTGCTACTGGATGGTATCAGCTGAAGACAGTAGCTTCCCGTCATGTTCACTGATAGGGGAATGTGGATTGTGTTTGTGTACATTTATTTATTAACCTTTCTTAGACTAGGAGGGAGGATTACTCCTTGAATTTCAGAAACATTGCATGCGATCTGTTTACTAATTATGACCACCTATTTATCTGCCAAATCTTCAAAAAATACTCCATTAATTCATTACCCCCAATGTTTTTGTAGCTGGCCAAAACCTTGTCCTTGAAGGAGGGGACTTATTTTGTCATTTTCACCTCTTGCATGCTATTATACATTTCAAAATGAGTAATTCTTAAATGTGGACTCTTCAGATAGTTTTTACCTTTCGTGCTATCTCCATTTTTTTTTAACAACTTGTGCTTGCCTATGATCTAACAGTGTCTTTAGTTTTGCTCCCACTTCACAGGATGTGCCTGATTTTGCACCAGGGACGCAGAAAAAAGTGACAGGGGAAGTAATCAGGTGGAATAATGTTTCTGGTCCTGAGAAAATAGATGCAGTTAAGTAGATTGAGTTACTTGAAGGAGAAATTGAGAAGCTCAACCGTCAAGTAGGAAGAATGTCTGCAAATGGACCAAATGAACTGTTGGACTATCTTAAGACTCTTGAACCTCAGAATCTGAAGGTTAGGGAGTTGACTGCTTTTTGTTAGGAGAGTTCTGCATATATAGTTGCTTTTTTACTAATATGAGTCCCCTTTAACTGGGCACACAATTTTAGGCCGAGTCTTTGGCTCTATTATTGTAAATTGTGGGCCCATTATGGAGAGTATTCACCAAGGTAAACTTTCTTTGTCTTAGATGTTGGGCCCACGATGGATGAGAGTCTCCATCTAAGGGCAAGTATGTAAGGTTTTTATGGCTAAAACGGAAAGTTCGATAAGAGGACACTTTTTTTTTGGGACATCCCCAAATGGAATAAGGGACATTTATTTTAGGATGAATAGCATATGAAATAATACCAAGGGGGTTAGGTATTATTCTGTCCCATCCCAATAATTTAATCCTCGATGACGAATGTCACCAAACACATAGATTAGGATAACTTGATGGAGCAATATCATTCCATCTCAAATTCTGATCATCTCCATTATGTATAACTCCTGTATGCATGAATATAGTTAACTTAGGAACCGTCCATATTGATACCCTGAGTATTCTTTGAAGTGTTCCAAATTCTTTTGTAGCCATCACGTTAATATTGATATGCTATCATACAGGACTTGACTAGTAGTGCTGGAGAGGATGTTGTGGTGGCAATGAACACGTTCGTAAAGCGCCTCTTGGCCGTTTCAGATCCTGGTCAAATGAAGGTTACCACTATATTCACTTTGATCTTTTAAGTGCATAAATGTTTGTTATGATTGCTTATTCTTTGTTTTGAACGGCCAATAAATTTAGATTAATTGGGACTTTGCTGACAAATTCCTCTATGTCACCTGTTAAGTTTCCTTTGGCAGAAATATGTTCCATTGGAAACCATTCTCAATGCATTGAGAATCCCCCTCAAATGTATTGATTTGATATCCAGTGTCATAAGTTTCTTAATTTGGAAACCTTGACTGTTGCCAAAGTGCAAGGGGACACTTGTGAGCGAGACCCAATAAATCAAGAAAGTATGCACCCCTCTCAAGGGTCAAACTTCATTATCATCCATTGTACTATTATCCGACATTCACCTTAACCATTCTGCTTTTTTTATTAGCCTATAAACCACAGTACTTTGGGAACCTACCATCCTCGTCCTGAATTCGTGCCCCAAGGCCGTAATTTCTGAACCGGGATGATAGATTTTTCATAGTATGGTCGTGTTTATGTTGATGAAAAGGGAAAAAGACTAATTAGGGTCCAAAGTTTAGGGAAAGTGTCCCAATCAGGTTTTGACAATTTAGGATTCAAAGTTAGCAACGTTAATCATTATTTTTTTTTTCAAAATCGCTAATAAAACCCAATTAAATTGACACGTGACTTAACTTGTTTTTTTTATTTCTCCTTGGGCCTTTCATCATTTCTCTTGTGAAAATTATTGATGACAATGCCAAAAACATTGATTCATTAAAAATAACCCCAATTAAGTCACACATGCGAGGGATGTGTACTTTAACTGTTTTTTGTTAGCAGTTTCGTTAATAAACCCCTAACTGGCCAATGTTGGTAACTTTGAACCCTAAATTTACAAAATTGGAACATCAAACCCCGATTGGCACAACCCCCTAAACATTGGATCCTGAATTTTCATTTCCCCTAATAAAAAAGCAGAATAGTTAGAATAAAAGTACCCTCAAATTATAGTGGACAAAGGACAAAAACGAAGTTTACCTCTTTCAAATACCGATGTATGATGACCCTCTATGACTAAGCTAGCAAAAGTCAAGACAACCAGCAATCAGGGAAACCATTTGGTCCCTAAATTTAATTTCTACAATACATTATCTTTTCGAACATGAAGAATTAGTTTTTGACAAAGCAAAATAGATGAAGGGACACGATGTATGGCGGGGGATTTTATTGTTACATTTACGATAATGAACTCCTATTACCATCAATTTTAGACACAACTTGTAATTGCAGACAATTGGCCCTTGTTTCCTTAATTGACCAATGGGATTCTGTTTTCTGAATTAGAACATTTTATATAAGGTTGGAGTATAATATCCATTATTTCCTTATATTGGCTTTGATGAATATCGTTGGGGCGTTTCCTCAGCAGCGACGCGCTACACTTCAAAGACCTGGGTGTAGTGATAAGTATGCAAAGCTTGCTAGGTCGTCGCCCGGAAGCGACGCGCCATCTCTTCGCCCGGGGGTGGTGTCAAATATGCAAGGGTGCGCTACACTTCAAAGACCTGGGTGTAGTGATAAGTATGCAAAGGTTGCTAGGTCGTTGCCCGAAAGCGACCCGCCATCTCTTCGCACGGGGGTGGTGTCAAATATGCAAGGGTTTCCGCATTGCGGACGAGTGCGGGTAAAGAAGCTAGTCCATGGTAGGTGTAAGGGTAGTGGGATGCGCTTTGGAACTTGGAACATTGGATCATTGTCAGGGAGATCAGCAGAGGTGGTGGAAGTTATGAGGAGGAGGAAGATTCACATAATGTGTCTACAGGAAACTAAGTGGGTTGGAGAGAAAGCAAAAGAAATATCGCCTTGGGGTTTTAAGCTTTGGTACTCAGGAAAGGATAAGGGTAGAAATGGAGTGGGTATCATTATTGATAAGGAGTATAGTAATGATGTGGTGAAAGTGTACAGGAAGAGTGATCGAATTATGGGCATTAAACTGGTGATACGTGATGAGATTATAACTATTATTTCCGCCTATGCACCACAAGTAGGGTTGGATGCATCTATTAAACAAGTGTTGGGAAGATTTGGAGGAGGTAGTGCAACGAGTACCTAGTGGTGAGAAATTAGTGATTGGTGGTGATACGAACGGACATGTGGGGTCTAGTCGACATGGCTTTGAGAGCATACATGGAGGTTTTGGTTTTGGAGAGAGGAATGAAGCAGAAATAGTATCCTGGACTTTGCGTTGGCATATGACTTGAGTATAATGAACACTTGGTTCAAGAAGAGAATCTCACTTGGTGTCCTATAGGAGTGGAGGTAATGCGAGTCGGATTGACTTCTTCTTAGTAAGAAATACTTGTAGAAAGAGTTATACGGATTGCAAGGTTGTTCGGGTGAGAGCACAGCAACTCAACATAGACTGGTGGTACTTGATTTTCGAAGTAAGAGAATTTTGAGGAAGAGAAAATCACTGGTAGACCCTAGAATCAAGTGGTGGAGACTTCAAGGGGAAAATCAACCGAAATTTGTAGCTAATATGGTCGATACCGGTATTTGGGCGGATAATATGGAGGATATGGATATAGATTCGACTTGGACTAAGATGGTACATACCATAAAGGAGGTGGCGAAAGAAGTCCTTGGAGAATCTAGAGGAAATGGGCCACCAAGTAAGGACACATCATGGTGGAACGAGGAAGTAAAACAAGCAATAAAGGGCAAGCGAGAATGCTACAAATTATTGGGGAAATGTAGGAGCGATGAGAACTATGAGAAGTATAAGGAAGCTAGAAGAGATGCTAAGAAAGCAGTAAGAGACGCAAGAGCAAAGGTGAATCAGAAACTTTATGATAAGTTGTATACAAAAGAAGGGGAAAAGGACATCTACAGACTCGCTCGTATGAGGGATAAGAGGACACGAGATATTGGGACGGTTAAATGTGTGAAGGATGTAGACCAAAGAGTTTTAGTCGGGGATAAAGAGATAAAAGATAGATGGAGTTCGTACTTTGATAACTTGTTCAATGGCGGTCAAGAGCAGGATGTTGGAGATTTAAATATCTCTTCGAGTATGGTTAATCGAGATTTTATGCGGAGAATTCGAAAGAGTGAAGTGGAAATGGCAATGAAAAAGATGAGATTGAAGAAAGCCGTTGGACCGGATGGTATACCAATTGAGGTTTGGAGATGTTTCGGGGAGAGGGGAGTAGATTGGTTAACTACGCTATTTAACAAGATATGGAGAGTTAACACAATACCATTGGAGTGGCGGAAGAGTACTCTGATCCCTTTGTATAAGAATAAAGGTGATGTTCAAGATTGTGCCAACTATCGGGGGATCAAACTAATGAGCCATACTATGAAACTTTGGGAAAGAGTAATTGCACAAAGGCTGAAAAAAATTGTGGATATTTCGGATAACAAATTTGGGTTTATGCCAGGAAGATCGACTATGGAGGCAATATATCTTATGAGACAAGCCATGGAGAAATATCGGGATCAAAAGAAAGATTTGCATATGGTTTTCATTGATTTGGAGAAGGCGTATGATAAAGTGCCAAGAGAGGTACTTTGGTGGGCATTAGCAAAGAAGGGTGTTTCAAAGAAATATATTGATATTATCAAGGACATGTATAATGGAGTTAGTACTTGTGTACGAGACTAGTGTTGGGAAAAGGCGAAGAGTTCCCTATAAAGATTGGAGTGCATCAAGGTTCCGCACTTAGCCCCTTTCTTTTTGCTTTGATAATGGACGAATTGACGAGGTCGGTCAAGATGATATACCAAAGTGTATGCTTTGTTCGCGAGATGATATTGTGCTGATTGATGAGACAAGAGAGGGTGTTGAAAGTAAATTGGAGTTGTGGAGACACACTTTGGAATCTCGAGGTTTTCGATTAGCGAAGCAAGGCTGAATATTTGGAGTGTAAGTTTAGCGAGTTGGAAGTAGGGAGGCGGGGCGGTCACATTTGATGGAAATATTATCCAAGCTTCGAGTTTTTGCTATCTTGGATCCATTATCCAAAAGGATGGAGAATTAGATGGAGATGTGGCTCATAGGATTAAAGCAGATTGGTTGAAGTGGAAGAGTGCTACGGGGTTTCTATGTGATCGCGGCATGCCCAATAGATTAAAGGGAAAATTCTACCGCACGGCAATTAGGCCGGCATTGCTTTACGGCACCGAATGTTGGGCCGTGAAAGCGGTGTCACGTGCATAAGATGAATGTGGCGGAGATGCGTATGCTTCGATGGATGTGCGGTCATACAAGAAAGGATCGATTGGGAATGAGGTGATCGAGGTAAAGTAGGAGTTGCGCCCATTGAGGATAAAATGAGGGAAAATCGTCTACGGTGGTTTGGACATGTGAGAAGGAGACCGAGTGATGCCTTTGGTTAGGAGGCCGGAGCAGTGGAGAAATGATAAAATGGCGAGGGTAGGGGAAGACCCAAACAAACTTGGATTAGAGTAATTGAAAATGATATGAATTTACTTGGAGTGGATGAAAGTATGGTGTTGAAGAGGCCGGAGTGGAGGGCAAAAATCCAAGTGGGGGTTGATTTTTATTTTTTATTTTTTATTTTATTTTATTTTGTTTTATTTTATTTTATTTTATTTTATTTTTATTTTTTATTTTTATTTTTATTTTTATTTTTATTTTTATTTTTATTTTTTATTTATTTATTTATTTTTCACGATAACATATGAGGATTCATGTTAGCCGACCTCAAATTATTTTGGGACTAAGGCTTTGTTGTTGTTGTTGTATTGGCTTTGATAATCTTTATGTGGTTTGACAGACGAGTGTTACGGAGACAAGTGCAGCAGAACTTGGGAAGCTGCTATATTGGTTGATGGTGGTCGGATATAGTCTTCGTAACATTGAAGTTCGTTTTGATATGGAAAGAGTACTTGGCTCTCCACCAAAGCTAGCAGAGTTACCTCCTGGTGAAAATATTTAGAAAAACCTGGAGCATTTTATTATAGAAATGAACGGAGAATGGAGCACCACATCAATCGATCCTTTGGGCGTTACATTTTCTTCCAGCAATGAGTTTTACTTATATATGAAGAAGTTCGGTTGGCCATCATGGATAATGGGTTAGTTCTTCATAACGAAAATACTGCGCTTTAGCTACATGAATTATTTAGCACTTTAGCTACATGAATTATTTAGATATATCAGAAATGTGATGGGAACATTGTAGGAACACAGGAAACACTTTTGCCCTCTCAAAAGCTACTGGGTATTTGAAACCTTTGATTCATGCTTTATGAACTTTGAGCTTACGCGTGGACATAAAGTTGGATGGGTGCTAAGCTAAATTATTGGAGCCCAACTTTGGGCTCGCACATATATATAGGACACACTTTGATACAATAATAAAGTTTGAGATTACATTTCAAAATCAATTGATTAGGAGGATCGGCTTTGAATATTATACTCCCTCCGTCCCACCAAAATTGATACTTATTTCCTTTTTGGTCCGTCCCATCAAAACTGATACTGCCCAAAATGGCAAAGGAATCTTCACTATTTACCCCACTCATTCTCTCTCCTATTTCACTTTTACACTCACAACATTCTCTCTCCTAACTATTCCTCCCACTCATTCTCTCTCCTATTTAATTCTTCATACTCACAACATTTTGTTTCACTTTTTCTCTCACTTACTTTTCCTTAATCCCCGTGCCCAAAAATTTGGTATCAATGTTGGTGGGACGGAGGGAGTATATATTAAAAGTTAGCTAGGAAATTTACATAAATTTCCGATGTGGGATATGGATTCAACAAGGGCAAGCCCTATACATATTTGATAGAGGCATTTACCAAATAATCCCTCTAAAGAAACAATACTACTTTCTAAGACAATTTTTAATTTGCTTAACCATTTAGTCCCTAGCTTAATAACTACACCCTCCCAATATTTTACTAAGTTCACCCTCCTATCATTTCACTAAGTCCACTCTCATTAACAATTTAATTTCTTTCCAACCACCCTCACCTTAGGTCACCCTCTCCCCATCTTCTCCGGTCAACACTTCCGGCAACCATCAACTCCGGCGACCAACTCCGGCAACTTTCCGGTGACTTTTCCGGCGACTTTTTCCGGTGACTTTTCCCAGCGACTTTTTCGGCGACTTTTTTCGGCAATTTTTTTTTTATACGCCGGCGACCACCAATTACGGCGACCTCTCCGGCGACCAAACAACTGAGAACTTAACTTATCAGTAAGTTCTCAGTTGTCAACTAAACTACTAAGAACACAATTAACTCCGACGACTACCAACTCCGGCGACCTCTCCGGCGAACAAACAACTGAGAACGTAACTTATCAGTAAGTTCTCAGTTGTCAACTAAACTACTAAGAACACGATCAACTCCGGCGACCTCTCCGGCGACCAAACAACTGAGAACTTAACTTATCAGTAAGTTCTCAGTTGTCAACTTAACTACTATACTAAGAACACGATCAACTCCGGCGACCTCCTCGGCGATTACCAACTCCGGCGATCAAACAACTGAGAACTTAACTTATCAGTAAGTTCTCAGTTGTCAACTAAACTACTAAGAACACGATCAACTCCGGTGACCACCAACTCCGGCGACTAAACAACTGAGAACTTATCAGTAAGTTCTCATTTGTCAACTAAACTACTAAGAACCTATTTTTTTTTACTCCGATGACCTCTCCGACGATCGAACAACTAAGAACTTATCAGTAAGTTCTCATTGTCAACTAGACTACTAAGAATCTTATTTTTTTGTTTTGTTGACCTCTCCGGTGATCAAACAACTGAGAACTTATCAGTAAGTTCTCAGTTATCAACTAAACTAATAAGAACACGATCAACTCTAGTGACCACCAACTTCGGCAATCAAATAACTGAGAACTTATTTGTAAGTTCACAATTGTCAACTTAACTACTAAGAACATAATCAACTCCGATAATCCAACTCCGGCGATCAAACAACTGAGAACTTATTAGTAAGTTCCCAGTTGTCAACTAAACTACTAAAAACCTTTTTTATTAAACCTCGGTGACCTCTTCGACAACGAAACAACTGAGAACTTATCAGTAAGTTCTCAATTGTCAATTAAACTACTAAGAATATTTTTTATTTACTCTGATGACATTTCCGGCGACCAAACAACTGAGAACTTATCGGTAAGTTCTCGATTGTCAACTAAATTGTGGGTCATACTTATCATATCCACTCATTTCTTTCCTCTCACAACCATTTTTTCACTCATTATTTTTCTTAATTTTTGTGCCTCATCAAAATGGTGATGTTTTGAGCGGGACGGAAAGAGTATAACCAAATTGTCATCACACTGCTCCATAATGAGCAATTTATTAGAAAATATTTGAAAATTTATTAATATATTTACTAGTAAAAAGTTTTGTTTTTTAGTCTTTTATATTATATGACAACAATTTCAAAAGAGCACTTGTAAAACAATCGACATTATTTATTTAGGAGACGGCTAAAATTTATTAATTCATTTACTAGTAAAAAGTTTTGTTTTTTTTAAAAGGAAAAATTGAAAGTACTGAAATCGACATTCACACACACTTACACACAGTGGCACAATCCACTTGAATGGCTTCCATCGCCTTCTCCGACACTCTCCCCACTATGAAAATCCTTCGCTCTCAATTTCGTTCCTCAAAATCTCTTTTCGCAAGTCCTTTATTACTTTTACTGTGTGTTTGTGTTTTTCTGTTTATCAATTTATAATGATTGCATATATTGATAAATTTCGTTTATGTATTCTGAATCTCATGGAAGCTTGAGCATTTGTGTGTGTGTGACTGTGTGTGTGATTTATGAACATTTATGTACAACAATGGCTCAATTTGTATACATTCTTGAGCTAAATCGATTTGAGCGATTGATTTTGGAATTATAGAGGTATAATTATAAGTTAATTTTTTCTTGTAATATTATCGAATTAATTTAGGCGAGGCCAGTGCCGGTGTCGGAGAAGAAGAAGGGGAGTACAATTAAGAGCTTTTGAAGATCATGAATACACGCTCAGATTTTGAAGATGGCAACAGAACTGGGGTTAGATCGGAGGTTTATCGGAGTTGAAAGGAACCGGAGAAATGAAGTGGTTGCAAATGTAGATCTGCGAATAGAGAAGAGAGACGGTCGTCGGGGGGATACGGACGCCGGAGTTGAGGGAGGCGGTCGTCGGAGTTAGGAGGGAGCAGTCGTCGGAGAGGGGGGACGAGGGTCGCCGGATTAATAGATGACCGGAGGGAGGGTAGAGAGAGAGAGACAGAGAGGACAGAGTGTGTGTTTAGATGAGGTGGGTGTGTATTTAGGGTCAAAAGGATTATTTGGTAAGATAAAATATTTCATAGGATTAACAGGTAAAGTGAAAATATCTTTGTCTTAAAAAGTAAATATGGTATTATTTAGGGATTAACAGGTAATTTTCTCTATTTGATATAGTGGTCATTTGATGAAACAGAGAGAGTATAATAAATAACTTAAGCTATTATAAGCAATGCAGGAATATTTCAAAAACAGATCCAAACCCATATCAAACCTCTAAACTAAATACAAAAAATAATCCCAAAAAGTGACATAAAATAAATAAATTTAACCTGGTGCAACAAGAATTCTCGCTACATATATAAAAAATGCAATAATAATTATGCAAGTAACATAAAGAATCCGATCAAGGAACCTTTCTCACAACAAACCATCAGTTCTTGCAGGCAATCTCTTGAAGAAATTTATCAGCACACAGACGGAAGCCTATCCCCGACCCTCGGATGCCTCATCACAAAACACCCCAAACAAGCAACAATCAACCGGAACGGAACGACAAAAAGCACCATAGCAGCAACAAAGCAGAACCCAAGAAACATCCCGGTAGCTCTCGGGTCCCGCCAGCTCAGCAAGTTATGAAACCTCTCCCCTTGCGTAACCAAATCGCCCGTAAAATTCTGCAATCTCGCACTTATATTTCTCAACCGATCATATCTCATTTTCAACACATCTCCGGTTTTGAACGTCGGAAAACTATCAAACTCTTCGTCCAGCTCATCAACGTGGGCCCTATCAGCAAACGACAGTTTGATATCCATGTGAGGAGGATGACGTGGCCGTAATCTGTAGTTCCATATGCCCATAACGAAGAACGAGAAGAAAACCGAGCTCAAGATTATGATTATTCTCGGGTAAAAGATGAGCACCAAGAATATCAGATGAGCAAGAACTGTCTTGACCGGGCTTTTTCAATGGCAAATATAGTAAAACGATTCAAGAAACACGTTTAAACCGGAAAAAACTTGAACGAGACGGAAATAGTTGGCTTTGCTTTTGCGAACACTCCACATAAGGGACCCCACGTAGAGCATATACTCTACAACTTCTTTCCTCAAAGGTGGCTCGGCCCGAGCCATTCTCACACACACTATTTGTGTGGGCTAGCTGTAAAAATGGCTTGTCTTCTTTGAAATGATGTCAGAGGTCTGACGTAATGCATTTTCGGCAGCATTGGTTGCTTATATGTCAGAAGAAGATTGAGCCACGATGAGCTTGTAAATCTCACTGCAAGCTGAATTCCTCCCATATTCTTCACACCAGATGGCTGCAAAACTATTAACGGATACAAGTGTGTGTAAACTCTGTCAGTTTCAAGTGTCGAGAGCCGAATTCTCACTTTTCAGATCTTCAAATCCTTTGCTCCGTTTCCGTTATCCACTCCTTGTAAATGGCTGTTGTCGAAAACTCCTATAGTTATCACAGTACAAGGATCGAAAACTTCCCATGTATATTGCTCATTCCATTTAGGGTTCATGGATTCGGTGATTGTTCTTGTTCGTATCCATTTCTGACCGTATTTCGCTACACAATACGCGTCAGTGGTCCCACGACCGTTTCTTGTTTTCATCGGAGCTAATCCTTGAGCATTCAAAATACCCAACTCGAGTACTCCAATACTAGGCGAGCCCAACTGACGTGCAGTCACTCGAAGATCACTACTATACTGAGTCAACTCATCAAGAACGTGATACCCGCCTTCCAAACATACCCTCAAGTGGACCCTACTATTCAACTGTACGACATTCGTCTGTCCGTCCCCACCACTCATCACGATTTTCTCTAGTGGGTACCACCGTCTTCGAGGAGGCTTATCGTTCATCCTCTTCTCTACATTCTGCAAAGAATCACAACATTTTCCGAGCACGTCTTCTTTGTTTGCAGCCACTCGATCTTCCACGCTCAAGATCACGGTTCATCAAAAGGCTCTGCAGCAACAAACATCTAATCTTCATTCCACAACAGATTCACATTCCTAGTTACCGAACTTTTAGTTCTCAAAACCAAGTTCCCAAACGCGGCCTTAACAAAAAGATCAGGTTGCTGTCTATTCCGGTCACCAATCTCCAACTCCTGAGCCTCGATTACATTGACTCTAACATAACAAAGCCTAGGGGATAAGTAAACTTTTGACCTTATATTTGTGATCCCGTCGCTACTAACTAATGAAGCATCCAAATGCCAAGCTTCCGGAAAAGCTTCATCGGCCTGTGTTCCCATCCAAACGGCCAACATCAACTCCCCTCGGCCCCTCTCCCCTCTTTGATTCTCAAGCCTATACCATTGAGGCGCCAACGGACTATCCGGTGGGACCCTACAAGGAACTTCGGTGATCTCGAAAGCTACCCCACCAATGAAATCATTCCTACCATCACTATTATCTTTATCTTTCACTATGATCTCAACAACTTGAGATTGAATTCGGTCTCCCAAGCAGGCGAAAACTTGGTTCCATTCGGGGTTGGATTTGTTTTCAAAATGACTAGTTTGACCTTTGAAATTACCGAGTTTGACTTGTACATAAGGGTCAGGGAGGATAGTGGGATTATCACCTTGCTTTGGAGGCAACTCTTTGGCTTTGACTAATCTGATGTAGAGGTAATGCATTTGCTCGACAAGGTCGAATGAGGTGATGATTCTGTCATTTCCGGGTACCCTTCCTCCTCCTAAGGTTGGGGTTGTCTCTCTCAAAGTGAAATCTTCCTCGTTTCCGTTTCCGTTCCCGTTTTGATTTTGGTTTCGATTTCTATTTTGGTTCTGAATCTGGTTTCGATTATGGTTTTTGATGCTGCAGGAAACGTGCTTATTAATCTCCATCCACGTGGCAGGACTGTTCACTTGGCTCCTTGACCTGAAACACGGAACCCACGACTAGCCGGAATGGTCTCCGGCGAAGACCCTCGGGCGTGAGAGTAAGTACGATGTATGGGTGCCAAATATTATAAAGAACAAGATGTATTCAATATAACAAAGAGCAATTACCTTGGAACGGTTGATGTTGCCTTGTATTTATAGTTGTTGATGAGAGTCGTATTTGTGGTAGGATTACGTGAAATCCCATGATTTGTGGAATAGATACGTGATTAGAGATCTTATCCATAAATAACTCCTGATTTGTAGGGAGTCTCGTCATGCAATGAATTGTAGGTACGCCAGGACTCTGTAGGTCGACGTAACCGGGTAGGTCGAGGTCGCCTGCTGGGCATAGGTCGACCTGACTGATGGGTAGGGCCGGACCATACCCGAATATCACATGGATCGTAGAGTCGGACCAAGCTAGGTAGGGACCTCGTAAGTCGGACAATGAGATTAAGTCGACTGATCATGATGATGGGCCTAGGGCCTAGTAATAATTGGGCCTAGCCCACTGAGAACGTGGTGGCAATAATATGTTGAGGATTGGGCTTTACTCGCTGGGCCCAACTCGACACTTTTAGTCTGTTCAGTGGCCCCCAACTTTCTGAGTTGACTTTATCGACCAGGAAGTTAAGAGAAATTTTGATGAAGCTTGAACTGACCCGTAAGTCGACGCTTGAGTTGATGTTTACTCGACTAATAATGACGTGGCTCAATCCTGGGCGTTGACTGTTGAACGGTAGGATCGTTGGAAGCGCCGTATTTTTGCAATCGTTGCTGTTTTGACATTTGGAAACCACCTCGATAACTGCTATGACACATTTAATTAGAGAATTAAATGTTTGAGTTTTCTTTTTTCCTTTTCAATTACGGAAAATACAAATACCCAAATCCTTCTCATTTTCGAACTTTTACTTTCTTCAAGCTCTGGTATATCTCCGGCGACAGCAACGAAACAGCAACTGGGTTAATTCGAGCTTTCGTCTTCTACAATATCCCCTCTTCGTTCAACTGATTAAGGTATTCCTCTCACCCTTCAGCATTAGGGCTTAATTTCTGCGTTTTCTTTGATTTCGCCATGGCTAGGACCTTTAGTAGTGAACCCGGAGCTTGGTACGACTATTGCAATGTCAATCGGAGAGCTTATAAACACTTGAATGGAATATGGAGAGAGATGACGGTTGAGGAGTGTTCCTCAATTTTGATCCGGTGGGGTTTACGTTTTAACCAGTTAGGTTTGCCTGTGGGAGAAACCATAGGTGCTTTAGAAACGAACGACCCAAGAGTTGTCTCCTTCAACCTTTTCCATGAACTTCTTGATCACATTGCTCTGTTCTACGTTCGGGGTCCCAACAAACCTTCCTTCCTTAGGAATAGAAAAGGATTTCCAGGGGAATCTAGGTCGCCCCTTAGTACATCTGCTAGGTCCCTCGAAGCTGTATATAGGACTGATTCCCCTATTTCCTCTTCTTCTTGTACAGATATGGCGACTCAAGGGGGAGCTACTGCTTCGACTTCCTCAAGTCCTCGGATCATTGATGCCTTTGAGCCCTCCGTTGTATCTGGGAGGAATGAGAGGGGCTACGTGCCTCCTAGGCCGCTTCGAGGGAAGAAGAATTTTCCGTCTCGGATAGACATGGTGTATGGATTCTGTGAGGTGGACAAGAAGGAGTTTGACATCACCCTTTATAGCAAGAAAGACTTCCTGTCTCAGTTCGGTGATACCTACAAGGAAGATCCTACTAGGGTGGCCTTCTTCTATGGCCAATTTGAGGCTGGCCTGAGGTTGCCCTTGGATCCGTTTATAAATGAGTTTTTGGAGTGTATGAATGCCCTACCCTTCAACTGGGAGCCAATACTTGTAGAGTCCTGGTATGCTTTGTTATGGTCTGCAGGTTCTTAGGGTATGAACCTTGTATGAGAGTGTTCAGAGAATTCTTTAGTGTTAAGACTGATAAGGTTGACTCAGGGATTATCACCCCCTCTAAGCCAAATTCCCCCAAGTTATTTGTCAACCTTCCTAGTAAGGTGAGTGGTTGGAACTCATATGTGGTAGCGGTAGAGAGTAGAAGAGGATGGGAGTTTCCCCTGCCCAGCGTTGACACCAAGGTTGTGAATGAGGAGGATTATTGGGAGCCGTACTGGCATGTCGAGCTGTATAAGAAATTGGTGGAGCTCGCTGGTAAGGGACCCATTAGTTGGGAAGCCCTGGGAACCACCAAAAACAACTACATCCGAGCTGGGATGATGATTAGTGATGGGGATGTGGTACCTCTGGTTCCCATTGTTAGATGCCTTAGGTACCCTGATTGGGTCACCCATGAGGGGGCTCGATTTAGATTTGAGAGGGAATGTCATTACTGTAAGAAGACGCCCGATTACTGTAAAGATCAGGGAGAGCACTTTGGGGGTAAGAGTTTTACCCTCCTTTGTCTCCTAACTTTTCCATTAATTGCTCGTATGTAGAACTGTTAGCTCGTACATAGAACTTTTCTTGACTTGTATATACTTTAGCTCGTAGATAATTTACTCATATGCAGAACCTTTAGCTCGTACATAGAACTGTTAGCTCGTATGTAGAACTTTCAATTGTCGATCTGACCCTTTGTTATCTTGATTTTGTGCAGTTTTGACTCCTGAACAAGAGGCTAACATGGGCCGAGCTATTGATATACGAAAAAGCAAGAAGAGCTGCGGGGCTGCCAATGCTCGAGAACACCGAGAGAGAGAGAGAGGGCTCTGAGCGCCAAGAGCTCTTGAAGTTAACTGATAAGGAAACTGACAAGTTTATCCCGGTGGAAGATGAGCTCGAGCAATTGGAGGAGGAGGATCAAGCTGGAGATGACGCCCAAGAGGCCCAGGAGGTCGATGCTGCTGAGATCGATGGGTCTGAGCAGACTTTGGAGCCGGTGAGGGAGGTTGTCCAAACCAGGTCCCAGGCTCAAACTAAGGCCAAGTCCAAGGCTAAGCCTAAGGCCAGGTCGCCCATCATAGATGTGGATGAGGAGGAGGAAGATGACGATGTCCCCCTCAACAATAAAAGCAGGAAGAAGAAATCCAAATCCAACCCGTCATCTGAACAGGTGGATGTATCTGTTAGTGGCTCGTTATCTCCTTCTATCCAGGTCTCATACTCCGAGCTAGTTCAAGCTCGAGTAGATAAGTTGAGCGACGTTACACCTCTTACCGGTGTGAATTGTTTGGCTAGAGAGTATCCCGAACTGGAGTACGGTCAAGTGGTTGTGAGGAGAGCAGCTGACCAAGACTTGGTCAAGAAATTCACTGATAGAGCTTTGACTCCTGAGGCCTGCCGTGCTAGATCCGGGTTGGCTCACTCCGAGGTAACACTTGTAATCTTTTTATATCACTGTCTTTCTTTTCTTTCGCTTGCCTAAGACTTTCGACTCAATTTTGGTCGATCTAATCCCCTGTCTTTACTCGGCGTTGCAGTCCCTTGCTATGATAGAGTTATCCACGAGCTACTGGAAAGCTGCTGAAGAGCAAGAAAAGCTGGCCAAGTCCATGCTAGCTCGTAAAAATGACGAGTTGAAGCTGGAGGAGGACCATGCTAAACTGAAGGAGGACCATGACAAACTGAAAGAAGATCACTCTGATCTGGACTCAGCGTACGAGGCCATGCAGCTTGTGAAGGAAACTGCTCTGAAGGGCAAGGAGGATGCTTGGGGCGAGCTTGGGAAGGTACAGAAGGAGTTAGCTGCCCTCAAGGAGGATAAGGCGAAGGTCGACCAAGACCTGGAGTTGGCGACCCAAACCATGGAGGAAAACAACTTAATGCTGAACAAACAAATAGATGACCTGAAAGCTGCTAGCCAAGAGTGGGAGGCCGAGCTAACGGTTGCTGTCAATGCTGCCAAAGAAGCTACTGGCAAGGAGGCAGTGGCGGCCTATAAGGAGATTGACGAGCTCCATGACTACGTCACTGAGAAGGCCAGAGCATTTTTTGACGTGGGTCGGAGCCATATGGCTCGACGTATTGTAGTGGATCCTGCCTTTGATATTTCACTCGAACAATTGGCCAAGTGGGCCTCTGAAGATCCTTACAATATGTCACCTCGTCAAGGTCACCATCTGGTGCCTTATACTGAGAATGATTTGGCCACCATTGCCCAGGATGATGCAGAGATGGCAGCTGAACCTTGGGTTCCCCCTTCCGTAAATAATGTCAACTTTAATACTCTCTTGGAGGAGCTGGAGGAGCCCGACGAGTTTGTTCTGGATGGTAATAGTCCTAAGCCCATTTTCTCTGAGTCAAGTAAGCCCATTGGTCCCCAACAGCAAGAGGAGAATGTAGAAGGTCGAGCTACCACAAGCGGCCAGGTTGAAGTTGATCCAGATTCTTGAATTTAAATTTGAATGGCTGTGTAATGAACAAGTCTCAAACAATATTTAATTTTTGCTTTGTAAATGTTTATGCCTTGGCCCAACTTTTGGGAGGCATCTTAACTTGTAACTTTTTGCTAGCTCTTGTCCTGACCCGTTTTAGGGGACTGAGGCTTTATTTAATCGTAGCTGACTTTTAACTCTTTGGGTTCTATGCTTTTGATTTCAGCATGAATGTATGTCGAGCTAGATTTAATAGGACAAACAAGTCGCTATGAACTTTTGATCGAACTGGTTTTTTGGTAACATAGTTGACCTTATACTTGTATGGTTTTTGAAAACGAGATAGACTAAAAGTCGAATCTGTTTATGGGAACGAAGCTGACCAAGGGTCGAGCTTGTTAGAACGAGGTCGACTTAGATGTCGGGCCTGTTTAAAGGAACGAAGCTGACTAAGAGTCGAGCTTGTTAGAACGAGGTCGACTTAGATGTCGGACCTGTTTAAAGGAACGAAGCTGACTAAGAGTCGAGCTTGTTAGAACGAGATCGACTTAGGTGTCAGATCTATTTTAAGGAACGAAGCTGACTTAGAGTCGAGCTTGTTAGAACGAGGTCGACTTAGATGTCGGACCTGTTTAAAGGAACGAAGCTGACTAAGAGTCGAGCTTGTTAGAACGAGATCGACTTAGGTGTCGGATCTGTTTTAAAGGAACGAAGCTGACTAAGAGTCGAGCTTGTTAGAACGAGATCGACTTAGGCGTCAGATCTGTTTAAAGGAACGAAGCTGACTAAGAGTCGAGCTTGTTAGAATCGATGTAAAAACGTAGCACAATGTTGAATAGAACTGCAAATTTTATTGATGTAGAAACACGCTTACATCGAAAATGGAGAGCTAGAACTATAACAAACTTCAAACTGAAAACTGAACTAACTCTAAAGCTGAAAAACTGAACTAGAAATAATATTTGATAAGGTGAGTAGCATGCCACGGGTGCTTTAATTCCTCACCACCTGGATGGGCGATCATGTAAGTTCCCTCTTTGATAATTCGAGTAACAACGTAGGGACCTTCCCAGTTGGGAGATAACTTATTTTGCTGAGTTCTCCTTCCCGTCGCCTCGATTTTCCTTAGTACGTGGTCGCCTACTTGGAAGGATTTTGTCTTCACCTTCTTGTCATGATAATTTTTGGTTCTCTGTTTGTAGTTGACCATTCGCAGATAGGCCGTATCTTGCTTCTCGTCAATCAGATCCAAGTCGATCAATCTGTTGGTATCGTTCTGCTCATTGTTCGAAGAAAACTACTCTGGCAGTAGGAAAACGCAGCTCGGCCGATGCCATGGCCTCTGATCCATATGTAAGAGCGAATGGGGTTTCCCCCGTAGGCCCCTGAGTGGTTGTACGAACCGCCCAAAGAGCAAGGGGGAGTTCGTCCAACCAATTGCTACGCCGACCAACCAAACTCCTCTTGAGTGCAGATAGAACGAGCTTGTTTGCAGCTTCGGCCTGGCCGTTGCCTTGAGGACAGATGATTTCCAATGTTTGACTCCTACTCGATTCATTTCCTCTTCGAAATCCCGGGAGAATTGTAGCCCGTTGTCCGACACAATAGCTCGAGGTATCCCAAAACGGCACCAAATGAAATCATGGATAAAGTTGATGGCGTTTTCCTCTGTGATTCGAGCTAGTGGCTTTGCTTCGACCCACTTCGTAAAATAATCTATAGCCACGATCACATACTTGCAATTTCCACGGGCGGGTGGGAAGGGTCCAATCAAATCGACGCCCCACATATCAAATGGCCAAGCAGCGATCACCGGAGTTTGCTCAGTCGTAGGAAAATGAGGCAGGTTGGCAAACCTTTGACACTGGTCGCATTGTTGAACGAAGTCGTGTGCATCAGCTCTCATGTGTGGTCAGTAATAACCCAACGTAATTAGCTTGTCAGCTAAAGTTCTGGCCCCCGGGTGTCCACCACAAACTCCACTATGCACCTCGTGCATCAACTGAGTGATTTCTTGGGGGTGAATGCATCTCAACAATGGCTTAGTGTATTATCTCCTAAATAGCATGTCTCCTTGAATGACGTATCTCGGAGCCTTCTTCTTGATGGCTCGAGCTGCTTTCTCGTCTTTACGGAGCTCGCCCCTCTCTA
Source organism: Adenophora triphylla var. japonica (assembly GCA_022495995.1). NCBI lineage: Eukaryota > Viridiplantae > Streptophyta > Magnoliopsida > Asterales > Campanulaceae > Adenophora > Adenophora triphylla. Next base: position 314,094 of record JAFEMH010002419.1, read on the forward strand.
AGTATGCTCTCATTTCATCGATCCAACACTTGTCGTAGACCCAGTTTCTCAACGTATCTTCCACGCACTGAATTTGAACTCTTTCATACGCTGGATGCTCGAGGTAGGAGATCGGTTCCTCATGTGGCTCATCTAAAGTAGCCGGCTTCGAGAGTAGGTCAGGCAATTCGTTGTCCTCTCGACCAATCCTCTGAATTTTCCAAAACTCCAAGTCTTTTATCAATTCTTTCACCAGGTCGCAGTATTTGATTAAAGTAGAGTTCAGCACCTCATACTCTCCTCTGACCTGGTTGACTATTAGCTGGGAGTCACAATATGCTACAATCTTGGTCGCCCCAAAACATTTGGCGTACTCGATGGCTGCGACCAACGCTTCGTACTCTGCCTGGTTATTGGAGGCTTCAAACTTGAACCTCAATGCTTCCTCGTAGACCGTCCCTGATTCTAGCTCGATCAATACTATCCCAGCTCCACTGACATTCCTTGTTGTCGACCCATCGGAATACTCTTTCCAGCAATCGTCGGGTAGACTAGTGACGGGTTGGGCTTCTGCCTCCTTCCCTTTAGCTTTCTCCTTCTGAGCTCGCACCTCGCTATCTTCCTTGGTGAACGTCAGCTCGACCAAGAAATCTACCAAGGCTTGAGCCTTCAATGCCTTTCGAGGTCGATAATCGATGTCGAATTCTGTAAGAGCAATTGACCAGTTGAGTAAGCGACCTGAACTCTCCGGCTTATGTAATATCTTTCTCAGTGGTGCATTAGTGAGTACTACAATAGGGTGAGCTAGAAAATAAGCTCGCAACTTCCTTGAGGCCACAACCAAGGCATATGCAACCTTCTCTGCATTGTATATCTGCCTTCAACGTTTGATAGAGCCTTGCTAACATAATACACGGGCTTCTGAAGCCCCTCTTCTTCTCGAACCAGAACAACTGCAACTGATTGGTCGCCCACAGATAAATATACGAACAAAGTCTCTCTAACAGTCCGACTGCTCAATAAAGGTGGGGTAGCGAGATACTCCTTGAGCTGTTGGAACGACGAATGACATTCGGCCGTCCACTCAAATTTTTTCGTCCCCCTCAATGATTTGAAGAAGGGGAGAGATCTTTCCGCCGACTTGGCTATAAAGCGACCTAGGGCTGCTACCCTACCATTAAGTCGCTGCATCTCCTTTATATTCGTGGGCTCCTGCATGTCGACCAGAGCCTTGATCTTCTCCGGATTTGCCTCAATACCTCTCTGTGACACCAAGAAACCAAGAAATTTACCAGCTGCTACTCCGAATACACACTGGCTCGGGTTGAGATTCATGTCGTTTGCTCGTAAATTGGCGAACGTTTCCTTTAGGTCGACCACGTGACGTCCGGCCTTTATTTTGATGACCATATCGTCGACGTAAGCCTCCAAGTTTCGGCCAATTTGTGAAGCAAAGACTTTGTTCACCATCCTTTGGTAGGTCGCTCCTGCATTTTTTAACCCGAACGACATCATGTTGTAGCAATAAATGCCTCCAGCAGCTTGAAAAGCCGTCTTCACAACATCGTCCTCGTGCATCTTGACCTGATGATAACCTGAATAGGCGTCAAGGAAGCTCAGAGTGTTGTGCCCAGCTATAGAGTCGACTAGCTTGTCAATACGAGGCAGGGGGTAACTATCTTTGGGGCAGGCCAAATTCAAGTTGGTGAAGTCGACGCACATTCTCCACTTGCCATTAGATTTCTTCACCATGACCACATTAGCTAGCCAGGTGGTATGTGTAGCTTCCTTGATGATACCTGTACTCAAAAGCTTTTGTACCTCAAGTTTTATTGCCTCCTCTTTGTCACGAGTGAAGCTTCTCAGTTTTTGTGCTTTGTACTTCATGGTCGGGTTAACCTCCAACCTGTGGACAACGACCTCTTCCTTTATACCCTTCATATCCTCTACTCGCCAAGCAAATACATCATTGCTCTCCTTTAGTAGCTCGACGATCTCTGCTCTTTCCTCAGCTGATAACTGCTTACCAATCTGAACCTTTTGCTCGGGATAAGAAGGATTTGTCACAACTGCTTCTAACTCGTCCACATCTTCTAGATCCGGACCATCTCTGAACTGCAGGGTCTCTATGATGATCTCTCGGACCCTCTGTCTTTCCTCGGCCCCCAAGTTTGGAGCTTCTTCGACGATCATGTCATCTAGCTCAGCTGCGATCTCACTGGTGGTGGCCCCCGAGTTATTGTCGATCTGGAGGCATAGCTCGCCTATGAAGACTTGGTCGACCATAACTGCATCTAAATTGACCATTGTGATTTCGAAGTGACGTATCGACTCAGTCATGACTTCTTCATGTGAGCGATAGGTCGACTCTTCCGCGCAGGTGATCGTAGGTAATTGAGAAGTTGTGGTGACTGATTTGGACATCTTCAAATATCCCTAAGCAGTTTCAATTTCCAGTTCCCTCTTCTTCCTTGTTCGTAGGACATGGTCAAGATATTCTCGAGCTGTGCTTCGTACACAACCGACTCCAGCTAGCGTGGGGAACTTAACTCGCTGATGGGGGATTGAGGCCACCATTCCAAGTGCGACCTGGCCAGGGATACCCAAAATAGCAGCATAATCACTATTTACGTCAATGACAATAAATTTTACCTTGGAGACGACCCGGTAAGGATGTTGGCCTATGTCGACGTCCAACTCGATCTGTCCTTTGGCATCGACCCTGTGGTTGGTGAAGCCTTCCAATCTACCATCATAACGTTCGAGCTGCTCATTTGAGAGTCCCATCTCCTGGAACGTCTTGTAAAACAGAATATCCTTGCAGGCCCCCGTGTCAACTAAGAGTCTGCTCGTCGTACACCCATCAATTAATCCTGGGATAACGAGAACTTGCTCTCTAGCCGCCACATTAGTTGCTAGCTCGTCTGGGTAAAAGCTGATCATCTCGTCCCTGATGTAGCTTCTTGGCGGCACATGAGGGGCTTTGTTGAGCTGGAAAATTTTGTGCTTTATGGCGGTGTTGCTGGCTTGCTCCGTGATAACCCCCAAGTTCATTCTAGGCTGTCTTGGCTCTTACTGTCCACCAGCAGCTCGCTCACCACCGCCTGGCTGGGGTCTCTTCACATACATGTCGAGCCTTCCCTGGTCGACCCACCTCTGAATGATGCGTTTCAGGCTCATGCAATCTTCCGTAGTGTGGCCCGTATCTTTGTGATAGTCGCAGTACTTGCTGTTATCCCTTCTGAACTTATTTCCTGGCTTCATAGGGGCAGGTGGGCCTAGCTCGACAGTGTTCATGATCTCAGTTCGACTCACTGTCAAAGGAGTGAAAGCTTCGGGCACCTCTAAGTCGCCCTAGTTTTGTTCTTGCCATTTTTGTTGTTCCCCCCATTATTGGCTGAGTCCTTCTTATCAGTATCAGCGACCTCAGCCTTGGGGCCTTTTCTATTTTTCTTCTCTTTTCTCTCTTCAGCCAGTGCCACATTGTAAGCCTTCTCGAACAGTTCTTGTCGGGTAGTCACTGTCCGGACAGTCAGCTCGTAGTCCAAACTGATGCTGCATGAAACGTGCTTATCAATCTCCGTCCACGTGGCAGGACTGTTCACTTGGCTCCTTGACCTTAAACACGGAACCCACTACTAGCCGGAATGGTCTCCGGCGAAGACCCTCGGGCGTGAGAGTAAGTACGGTGTATGGGTGCCAAATATTATAAAGAACAAGATGTATTTAATATAACAAAGAGCAATTACCTTGGAACGGTTGATGTTGCCTTGTTTTTATAGTTGTTGATGAGAGTCGTATTTGTGGTAGGATTACGTGAAATCCCATGATTTGTGGAATAGATACGTGATTAGAGATCATATCCATAAATAACTCCTGATTTGTAGGGAGTCTCGTCATGCAAAGAATTGTAGGTACGCCAGGACTCTGTAGGTCGACGTAACCGGGTAGGTCGAGGTCGCCTGCTGGGCATAGGTCGACCTGACTTGACTGATGGGTAGGGCCGGACCATACCCGAATATGACATGGATCGTAGAGTCGGATCAAGCTAGGTAGGGACCTCGTAAGTCGGACAATGAGCTTAAGTCGACCGATCATGATGATGGGCCTAGGGCCTAGTAATAATTGGGCCTAGCCTACTGAGAACGTGGTGGCAATAATATGTTGAGGATTGGGCTTTACTCGCTGGACCCAACTCGACACTTTTAGTCTGTTCAGTTTTGATTTTGGTTTTGGTTTGGATTAGCCATGGTGAAAGAATGGGTAAAGAATCAAAGGAAAAGAGAGGTCTTGAAGCCAAGATTTTCAGGAACAAAATAGAGTATGGAAATTATGGAGTTTATTGATTCAAAATTTGGTATCTAAAGAAAGGAAAATAATCCTTAAAAAAGGATAATAATATTTAATACAGAAATCCGTTTTTGGGATTCAAATATCTACCATAACAGAAATATTTTTGAATTATGTCAGCCTATATTAGAAACAGAGCAATTGAGAGAGGGGTTAAATTGGAATTTGAAAGTAAATGTTGTATTTTTGGGTATATGAGTTTGAATTTCAGTTTAGTGGGAGAGAAAAAAAGGGGAGTTATGAAATATAAATTTAAATTATTATGCAGGTTTCATTTTATTTTTATTTTTATTTTTCAGTCTTATACACACAAATCATCAGGGTGTGTGGAGAGTGGGGCCCAAAATCAAATTTGGGAGTAACCTTGAAAAGGAAATTAAAGTAAAAGTCAAGTTGTCGAGATATTTAAATTACGGTTGTAACAGTAAAGCAATCTTGAGATATGAGGAATTGGATGAGTAGTTTGATGCAATAATTCAGCACAAAAATATTAGTTTGAATTTTGAATTTCAGTTTTGTGATAGAGAGCGAGTAACTTTGAAATCCTAAATCCTCCTAGATAAAAAAATTAAAAAAATAAAAAAAATACTCCACAGTCCCAAAATAAATGTCGTACTTTGATATTTTTTTATCAACCATTTAATGATAAGTTGTTTATCTCTACGAAAATTTGAAAATGGTTACGGATAGTGTTTTTTTCATGTAACAATAACTATTGTTACCCTAAAAACAGATCAGCAAAAAGTAGATATTCTTCTACGAATCAAGTCAACTACTAAATCTTTATGGGCCTTTTAGGCAACTCATAAGGTCTTAGACAAGTTTAGTTCACCCTTAAACGTCTAGAACTGTAATTAGCAGAAAGCCTCTGGGTCCACTGACTCTGGTTGGGTACCCATGAAATCGGGTTCCCATCAATAGCACACCATCTTAAATTCAAAAGGGCAAAGGAAAGATCTTCCTCCGAGTCCTTAAAAAGTTTCAGTATTCGATAATCAGCCTCTTCCGACTCTTCTGCATGAACAAAGTAGTCCTCCAAGATTTTCCTTTTTTCCTCATCCAATATCTTCGTCGGGAATCATTCGCATGCTCGTAACCCGAAGAGCTTCCATGGCAAGTGGTGAAGAAGCCTCTTTCCACATATGCGGTGAATACAATAGCACGGGTTGAAGCATCCGTTGGATCTTCTCCTCGTGCATCCTCTCCACGAGATGCTCGATTATATCTATTCTCCCCTGGTTCAATCATTTCAGTCAGACTGAGTTGAAATTTCTAGTTGTATATTTGCGAAAACAAAAACCACTAACATAATAATTTACGGATTTAATTAGAAAGGGGGTAAAAATTACAACTTAGTGTTATTTTTCCTTCAAGAAAAGGGGCCAAAACTAAATTTTTTAGAATTTCATTAGGATGATCAGATCGACATTAATTCTTGGTCAAAGTTCACTTGTGTTGACCATCAAAAGTAAAATGTTGCCAATATAAATGGGACGGAGGGAGTAATTGTCAAAAGATAAGGGGGTCAAATGACTCCCTGAAACTGCACACATGTGTACAATTCAAATACATGCATATGGACAGACTGAATGTATATATCTATCTAGTATAAATATAGAGATAGGAAAGTGAGCTCAAATTACCTTGTCACATGCTACTTGGAGAAATGTGTTAAACAACACAAAGATCGGGTTGAATCCCTTGAGCATCCTCGATTCAGAAGATGTAATGCTTGATCAAAATCTTCATTTGCCAATAGAATCTGTGAGTCCAATTACTCTATAAGAAGGATGGTGATAAAAAAACTTTGTACAATTTCCACAACATAAAACGAGCAAGTATCATGCAGAAATTTGAAGCGCCAATCATGGGAATGTGAACAAATTAAAAAAAGATTATTTAATGCCGTCTCATGTTTTAAATTTCAGAGATGAGATGAGTATCCATAAAGATCATTATCATCTCCGGAGTGCAAATGGAAGAATGAGCATGATCAAATAGGAAAGAGTTGAGAAATGTATGCAAGCAAGATGGCATAGTGGCTTGATCAGCATTAATTAATATAAACATGGTTCCACGAGAACAACAACAACAACAACAACAACAAAACCTTAGTCCCAAAATGAGTTGCTATGGTGAGGAGTTGTTAAACCATCCAGTACATTCTCTTCGTGCCCAACTCTATAATAAAAGACATCTCACCCCCTGATGTGGGGTACTAGTGACGACATAATTGGAAGTTGAAATAATGTCGATGCGATGTTTAGGTTTGTAAGTACCCCAATCTGGATCACCCTCCTCCGAGCACATGGAAAACACTGCAGACTCACAAACGCAGTCTCGAAGACCTCTGGCACTCAAAACCCTCAAAAAACCCTCAGCCAAACCAAGGGAGGAACTTTTCTGGGATAAAAAGGGACAAAAGGACCTCTTGGGAATTTTAAGAAAATTGGAAAAGCAACTAAGGTCCGTACGGACCTCTTTGTTTTAATAATTACTGAATCCCCTTAAAGTACACAATATTCCTTCAAATCCCGGAGAACATCATTACCCCCTACATGGTTGGTCCGTACGGACCCCTTTGCATGCTGAGATGGTCCGTACGGACCTTATTGCAAAGGGGACATCATCATGGCTGAATCTTCTTCATCATCACATATTCCCTCAAATCGAGGAAAACCAAAAATTCAGATTACCTAGAAGGTCCGTACGAACCTTCTTGCACCTAATCTGGCACTATAAATAGAGGGCTCCCCCTCCCTCATTTCACACACCTCCCTCTTCACTCCTCTCCCCCCTGCCTTCAGGCTCCCCTCTAAGACCATTCAGGGCAATCCCGGCCCCTTTCGGATCCTTCCGAGGCCTTCCGAGCCCCCTCGCGGTGCTTCGAAGCCTCCCCGAGCGCTCCCGCGACGCTCTCGCGCTGCCCCGAGGCACTCTCGAGGTACTCTGAGGCCCCTCGTGGTACTCCGAGGCCTTGCCTGGTCTTTTCCGAGGCGTCCCGGCTCTTTCCGAGTCAAACCGGCAATCCCAAACCACGCCGAACCTCTGCCCGAATCCAACCAACGATCCCAAACCACGCCGAACCTCTGCCCGAATCCAACCAACGATTCCAACGCACGCCGAACCTCTGCCCGAGTGATTCCTGCGATCCCAACGCACGCCGAAACTCTGTCCGCAGACAACCGACCCCTTTTCCGAAGCAATCCCGGTCCGTACCGGAACACTATTCCGACCTCAAACACTATTCCCCTGCGGAAGACAGACACGAACCAACATTGGTAAGGCTTCCTTCCCATACTATTTCAATACATTTCAATAAAGCAGTGTACAATGTAGACATCCGACACAGCATGCATTTTTAAAAGCACATACACACACACACAACAGTTAAAGAATATTAGGGGTATTCGAAAGACTCGTTTTACGAGGCGACTCAGGTGAGCTCTAAGATTCTAATATTCTCTTTCCGAGGAGTCATCTGACCTCCGAACTCAAAAATCTCATCACACAACAAAAAACAGTTTATCTTTAAACTGATGCCCTTTTTCAATGTTTTGGGCTTAATAAAAACGGCGTGGCGACTCTACAAAGCAAAAACACGGCGAGACATCAACCAACAAAGCACCGCAAGGCCGCGAAATGCCAGATGCCGGGGCGCGATCGCGCTGCCTCTCGGATCCGGGTAATTTCAGTTGGCGACTCCGCTGGGGACATTTTGTTTTAAAATCTTTTTAAACAAAACAAAATATTTTTAAAACGATGATGAGGGTCAAACTTTCATTTTACCCCTTTCTTTAACTGTTGTGTGTGTGTGTGCATGTGCATGTGCTTTACTTTTTTTTATTTTACAAAAAAAAATAAAATACAAAAAAAAATGCATCAATATACATCTGTGCATACATTTAAAATTCTGCAAAACTTCTGTTTTACTCGAAAAAGAATTTTAGAGACCACACACTACGCGCACCGCCGCCTCGGTTACACCGCACACTACTCATCTGCTTCTTGCCTCGGTTACACCGCACGCTACGCGCACCGCCGCTCTGGATACACCGCACCCTACAACCCTTAGCACAGGTGGTCTCAGTTGCAGTTCATTTGGCCTTCCTACGCCTCTCGGACGCGCACGGGATCATTCCAAACATCCCATCCTAGCCAAGCGTCAACCCTGCACGTTTGAGTCTTGAGTCACACTCTGTCCAGACTCGGTTGGTTTTTACCCAGTCCGTGTCATACAGCCTGGATACATATACCATGCCGGCCATTTTCTGAGTCAAAGCTCGGAACTCAAGATCCCTTGCGCAAGCAAAGCGATGAAAGGTCATGCTAAAATCTTGACATGATCTTGATTTTCTGAAGCTACACCCAGACGATGTTCCGTCCCGGATATACATCCATGCTCACATGACACCATGTCATCAAGCCTTTAATACGTCAGCCATGACGATACGACCCAGCCAACGCCTAACGTCACAGATCCCTTGCGCAAGCAAGGTAAAGAGAGGTCATGCGCAAGGTAAAGAGAGGTCATGCCGAACTCTTGACCTGATCTTGACTCAGTGGCCGGCTCGATTCACTATTCACATGGCTAGCGCATTAAAACGAACATGACAGGCTCGGTCCTTAGGTTCGATTTTTCTTTTAGGCCGGTGGAAACCGCTTGCTCTATAGGACCCTCGCCCGGGGCTGTCCACCTGGGATGTCGAAATACGGGTGCAAAACGAGGGGCTTATAGCCGCACGAGATGGTCTCCGGCGACCCAGGATCTAGCATAGTTGCGAAAAAGAAGAGCAATCTTTGCCAACCTACCTAGGACTCTGAGAAAACATGTTTTAAGTAAATTAAAACAACAAAAAACTAAAAAATAAAAGAAGCGAAAACCGCATGTCACGTGAGCTTTCCCCCTTTATCCAAAAGGCCTTCCTGTGTCTAAACCTTGCCCGTCACCCCTCCAGCGAACCGAGAGTGGTTGAGAATACCCGGGAGCCGCCTTTTCAGTATTGAGGTCACAAGGTCCGACTGGCCCTTCCAGGTTCAACGGTCCGCACCGTCCGATACTCCCCATGATAGGATCAACGAGATAACGGTGAGGGAAACGGAACCCCGCCACTAAGGAACCTCCAGGACAATGGAGGAGGTCTTTGCGAGCCTTCGAAACCATCAAGAAGCGCCAAGAAGAGCGGCAAGCTGGATCGTAGACACCTGCGTCTTCGAGGAACCCTTGCGGTTCCCAACTGATGGAATCTTCGTTCTCATAGAAGATGAAGAAATACCGGCTCCCCCGATTTCTCAAAGCTACCAGCAGGTCCCGCCTCCGCCAAGCTATGAGATCCCAGCAACGCAAGGCAGCTCTCGCTCAAAGCTCCCCTCAGGCGTCGGTCAGCGGCTCAACATGCCCGCCTCGGCCACAATCGGTTTCCGGCTCACGCACGTCAAGCTCAGTACTAACAGCACACGTACGTGCCTGCTCTACCAGATCCCAATGCATCTGGTATCCCCCAGGATTTAACCCTTTGCCTCTATACGAGCCTCGCAGCCACAATCAGAAGTCCCCATGCTTACAGGACGGGCATCTCGGCGGATATCCCGACATCTCAAGCTTGCCACCTCTTTAGTCTGCCGCTTGGGGCTAATGAAGCATTTCCCCAATTCCCGAAACACAACCCTTAGCGGACTGGCAATCACGCCCCTAACTTCAGTACTCCAGGGTGTGGGTTGGTATACACTCAACTACCTCCCCGTGACTCCCGAATGGCGATACCATCAGCCAATCCACCTCCATCTTCGGTTTCTATCCCCGAAAATGGTAACCCGCCTCAACCTGCCGATCCCCACATGGCTTGGCTGATCGAGCAAATGAAGGACATGCAAGGCAAGCTAGCCAGTTCCCGGAAGGACTCCCTCCTGCCTGCGATCCAAGCAAAGTGGTCCCGCTCCCTCCGAAATTCGGGATGCCGAGAAATGGAAAAGTTTGACGGGACGGAATGCCCAAAAACTCACATCGATACCTATGTCTTGGGTATGAGAGCTAAAGGAGCAACCCCTCAACAGATGGCGGACCACTTCCAGCATTCTCTCAAATCCACAGCGCTAAGGTGGTTCCTTAATGTAAAGGCAGAAAATCGCTCCACCTGGGATCAAATCAGCGAAATCTTCTTGGAGAAGTACCGCGCTAACCTTGAATGGGAAACCAATCGCCATGACCTGCAAGCCACCGAACAAAAAAATGACGAGCCTGTAGGTGAGTTCTACAAAAGATGGAACTGGAAGCTTAGTGAGATAATGGATCCACTTTCCAAAGAAGAGCAGATGGACATCTTCCATTCTTACCTCAAGCCATCCCTGAGGACCTTGATTAGCCATCACTTCTATCCGGATCTCTGTGCCATGGTCAACGCTGGAACTAAGTTTGAGAAGACTCTGAGCCTTTAGAAGACAACAGCAACCCCTGCTTCCTCCTACCGCTACCGAACAAACCTGGCAACTTCAACTCCTGCCCCAAACAAAGGAAAAGAAGCAGCCGGAACAGTACACTACATCCAGAATGGAGCTCAAGTTAACCGCGATCAAGTAGCCCCATGGAATAACAATCCCCCTCGCTTCCCACAATTCCAGCATTTTGACAACCTCGAAATGCCTCTGGGCCAAGTATTTGAAGCTTTGGTGAAACGAAATCTTCTCAAGCCTCTCGAGAATTTCCAACCAAAGACTCCCAAGCCCAACATGGATATGAGCAAGCACTGGGCCTTCCACAACTACCCCGGCCACACCACCGACAATTGCTTCGTACTAAAGCAGGTGGTCCAGGGGCTAATTGAAGAAGGAAAGTTGGAACGCCCCCGTGGTCCCAATACCATCGAAAATCCATTCCCCCGAAACAATAGGGTGAACTCAATAGCTTTTGACGAAACTCCAAGTGAGAGCAGACCCCCTGCAATTTCTGAAACCGTCAGCATGCTATCTCGCTATGACTAGGAACGTGAAACCCGAGTCAAAAGGTCTCGTGACCGGGAATCCAGACAAGAACGCCCAAGGGCAATTGTCTCCCTACGATCTTTGCCCCGACCAAGGCACACCAATGGATGGATCGAACGCTCCCCAGAGGAGACTGAATCAAATGGCAGCACAGGAAGCGGTCTAGCCTTTACGGACGATGACTTGCCGATATGTGAGAATCGACACAACGAAGCCCTCCTCATCCTCATAAAAATAGAGATGTTCTTCCTCCCGAACGTCTTGATTGATAACGGCTCCGCAGTCAACATCATCGCTTTGAGCACACTGAAACGACTCCGTATCAACCGCTCCCTGATAAGGCCTTCACCCCGGGTAATCCGAGCCTACGAATCTACTGCACGACCAATCGTAGGAGTCATCAATATGAGGATCCAATTCGATGCACAACTGGAGTCGGTAGAATTCCAAGTCGTGGAAATCAAACCAACCTTCTCCGCCTTGCTGGGACGACCTTGGATACATCAGATGAAGGCGGTATCGTCTACTCTTCACCAATGCGTGAAATTCATCAATGCCAATGGAGTGCTCGAAGTAATCCGCGGAAGCAGTACAATGGCAAGCGCTTGGCCTGCAAGCTACGACCCAGAAGAAGGTCCCGACATGACCGAATAATCGTCTCCAGATGAGTCTCCAATCCTGTCCCGCTACGAAGTGGATCCTTACATCCACGCTCTAAGCCGTGACGAGCTGGAAATCGAAGAGCTCATGGGTCAGGACGAAAACTCTGACATATGCGACTGTGAAGAATGCTTAAGAGAAGATCAAGAGATGGACGCCCAGATGGAGATTGACCGAGGAGTAGACCCTTACTTCGCCGAAAACCCTCTTGCAAACTGGCTCATCACCGATCCACTGGTACAGGACAACCCTCTGGCCGACACTCTCGGATCTTACGGGGACAGCCATCACAGCATAGTTCAATTCAACATTCCAGTGTCCGACCTAGATGAACAGTGGCGCAACCTCCTCCAAGGACTAATCAGGGAAGGGGAGATAGCATGCCCCCTCGAATCAGACATTGTAAATGTTGTCCAAGCAAAGATCCCAGATAAAGAGGCGGATTCTATGAAAATGATCAACATCAGCAAGAATCAACTCCGAATCAGCGAATGCTTTGCCCTCTTAGAAGTAGCCCTCAGCAACTTCTATCATCAAAGACCCCCAAGGACTGGTAGCAACACTAATGGAGGGACGTCATCAGGGGAGCAACCAAAAACCTCCGCGATCTGGTTTGAAGTCGAACCACATGCAAGCTATTTTTCGGGAATCGTGCCAACTGAGGATTGGTCGCCAAGGCCATTACCACTCCCTCTAGAGCTACAGCCTGCCCAGAGTAATGAAGCCTGGTCCAATCCCTCGTCGCCCATAGTCTAGCTTCGAGTCATGTTGTCTGTGAATTCATGTCTTTCGAGTCATCTGATGGCTCCCCGTCGGAAGATCGTGAGTCCATAATCAACAATGTACAGTCTTTACGCTTTCAATAAAAGGTCCGACCTTTCTAGAATATCCTTTCATTGCATCTTTAACAAATGATGAGTTAACTAATCAAAACAGTTAATAACAATTCATCTACACAAAGAAGCAAACACATTAATTGAATAAATGCATCAAGCAAACATTTAAGCATGTTGTCAAACGAGAGAAAAACCGGGCCCAAGCTACCGAGGAGGTTTTAATCACAATGATTTGCGAAATTGCTGAAAAGCCAAAGAGACGCCAGTCCAAAGCCATTTCCAGCACAGACCAGATATTCCAATACCTCAAGAACGGGGAAACCGCCTTCATGAATGAGAAAGGCCAACACAGGGAAGGGGTCAAGGCCAAGAGCATCATGGCCCTAAAACTCCTCGCCTCCCACTTTGTCATCCTTGGGGACATGCTGTACAAGAAATGCTACCAAGGACCACTCCTACGCTGCATCAGCCAGGAAGAAGCAAGCAAGTTCATGAACGAAGTCCACAATGGGGCTTGCGGTCCCCACATGAACGCCAGAGCCCTGATGCAAATCATTCTCAGGATGGGCTACTACTGGAGTTCCATGGAGGTAGTCTCCATCCACTTTGTTCGAAGCTGCGACAAGTGTCAACGGTTCTCCAACCTCAATCATCTACCTCCCCACGATCTCTACTGTATGACTACACCCTGGCCTTTTGCCACTTGGGGAATTGACGTCATCGGGAAAATCGCTCCGCCAGGCAGCAACGGTCACGAATTCATCTTAGTATCCATCGACTACTTCACCAAATGGGTCGAAGCCAAGTCTTACAAGGTGCTCACCTCCAAGAAAGTCGCGCATTTCCTCAAGGAAAACATCATCTGCCGATACGGCATCTCAAACGAGGTCATATCAGACAATGGATCCCACTTCGAAGGGGAATGCGACAGACTGCTAGCCGAATTCAAGATCACACGCCACAAGTCTTCTCCCTACCGGCCACAAACAAATGGCACCGTAGAAGCAGCAAACAAGACTCTCGAACGGATCATCCGAAAAATGACCACCCGAGGACGAGATTGGCCTGAGAAGCTGCACCTTGCACTTTGGGGCTACCGAACATCAGTCGGAAACGACCACGGGAGAAACCCCATTCGCCCTAACATACGTGATGGAAGCGAGTCCTTCCCATTGAATTGGAAATTCCCTCACTCAGAGTCTTTGCTTTGGAAAATGACGTCAACGAAGTCGAATGGCTACGAAGACGACATGACGAATTGGCTCACGCTAGACGAGCGACGACTAAAGGCCATGGAACACGTCAGGAGCCTACCAAAGCGGGATGGCGAGAGCTTTTGACAAGAAAGTCAAGTCCCGAGACATCGGGAAGGCGACCTTGTACTCAAGAAAAGCCTCCCACTCGAACCAACCCAGCTGGGAAAATGGGAACCAACATGGATCGGCCCTTTCGTGGTTCAAAAGATCTTCTCGGAGGTGCCATGAAGGCGAGCAGGACCTAGACGGCAATCCATTCATGAATCCAGTCAACGGAAGCAAACTTCGCAGATACTTCGCCTAAAGAAGAACAATTGTGCATCTCTTGGCACTCCATGTAGTGTCGAACTACGCAAACCTGAGCCCTCTAGTCCGGGGGAACGTAGGCAACCTTAATTGGTCCGGTCTAAAAACACACAAAAAGTCAAAAGTTTGAATGTCGATCAAGACCTCCATCAAGCTACGCACTTTTCAAGAGCACGCCCCCAACGTCACCTTGACCAAGTCAAACGACGGCGGCAACATTAAAGGACATCCGGAGGTCACTCAATGTCAAACGACTGACCTATGTCTACTTCCAAGCCAGGGGCTTCTCTTCGCCCTCACGCGCTTAAAAAAAAAAGAAGAGCTCGAGCAAGGGCTCACAAAAAAAATATAAAAAAAAAGCGCTTGAGCAAGGGCTCACAAAAAAAAATATAATAAAATAAAAAAAAAAAGCTCAAGCAGAAGCTGCGAAATTGAGGTCAAGAGCCCGACGCCAACAAACAAGAGGCAAGGAAGCTACGGAAATGACCGTCAAAACGACTTGTCAGGGGATCATTCAACCTCTCAGCGAAGCACAAAGCCCAAGCAAAGGGGATTGCCATCAAGGCCCAGGCTGCTTCAGTCCGCAAATGCAACAGAAAAGTCCAAAGATGGACACCGTCAAGGTGCACAAAATACACAAAAGCGAACAAGAGATCTTGCGTCTCGACAAAGCTTTAAAAGTAAATCACAAATCACTAACGATTACAACATTTCTTGATGAGTTCAAGCATGGTCTACTCTCAAGTTCACAACATGCTAAAAGACAGCTTAATACATTTAACAAATAATGTGTTTACAAGTGCAATGAATGGATACATAGGAGGTCATTCCGCGCCATCTGCGCTTGTCCCCTCGCCATTCTTCCCTTTCTTCCCTCGTCCCCGGTGAGTCTTCTTTCGCTCCACGCGAACCAGCTCCGCGTCTCTCAGTTCGAGATCAGGGGTCCTTCCCGTAGAGTCAAACAATCCAGTAGCTCTCAGGGCTTCATTCGCCCGTGCTTCGGCTCGGATCTCCTCCCTGCGAGTCTGCAAAAGGGGACCTCTCCCCGCCAGTCTGTCAACTCTCGTCTCGTAGTCAAACAAAGTGTCTCCCGTCACATCTTGAGGGTCAGACCAGGCTTCGGCACTCCTAAGGCAATAGCTACTACGGCAATCGGGCCCCAGAATCGCTCCACGCCTGCTCCCCAAAGCCACTTGGGACTGCCCAATACGCTGCTCATACCAAGCCAGGTACTGGGTCGTCAATACGACACTCTCCCGACGTCTAAGGAGCACCACCTGAGGGAAAGCGGAGTACTTCCATACCCTCGGAAAATACGTAAGAGCACACAGGTGGCCATACAAAGAGGAACTACCTCCGCAGTAGCAAGGTCATCCCAGCCCAACAAAGGCTCCTGCTTCATCCCAAACTGCCGGGAAACAAGCAACAGAATATAGAAGGAGGACCAAGACAAACCGGGAACTCTGACAACATAGGACCCTTCCTGCAAGGCCCTCCTAGTCTCGATCCCCCAGTGCGGAACCCACCAACGGATCTGATGCGTACCAAGCCGTGCCATACATCTTTCCCAGGCAGACTGATCCATATCCAACACAAGAGGTCGCCGAGCAAATGACCACGGGCTAAACGACGTCGGAGCCTCGGGCATGGCCTGAAGTCTCTCTCGCAGCCACAAGGTGAGCAAGGCAGGGCTTCCCCCTCTCATGAACCGATCCCCAGTCGCCAGACGATCGATACCATGAAGAGTCTCCCCCAGCACCAACGGGACAATATCCTCTCCAGCTCTGCAGTGCCCAACCACATCTAGCAAAGCGCCATCGCAAACCCCAAGGGAGCTGACCATGAAGAGCGTCGCTATCACGCACAAGACAAATGCATCCCAAGAGACATCACTCTCGTCATCAATCATGAACCACTCCGGCAACGCAGAAATGTCAATATGACCCGAATCAAGGATCATGCCCTGCACTTCTCCCAACGAAGTACGAAGAAAGCCTGCAAGCTTCACGCTCACAGCAGCACCACCAATCAAAGGAAGCGAGATGGCCTCCACCTCCGGTCCTCCAATCAAAGCCCGAAAATCCTCAAAGGTGGGCACTACCTCGTTGTAGGAGAAGAAATACTGAAATTACACGGATCCGAGAGGCAGCGCGCTCGCGCCCCGGCATCTGGCATCATTTCGCTTGGAGGGTGTCTCGCCGTTTGTTTTCGCATTTGTAGAGTCGCCACGCCGTTTTTATTAAGCCCAAAACATTGAAAAAGGGCATCAGTTTAAAGATAATTTTAAACTGTTTTTGTGTGATGAGATTTTGAGTTCGGAGGTCAGATGACTCCTCGGGAAGAGAATATTAGAATATTAGAGCTCACCCGAGTCGCCTCATAAAATGAGTCTTTCGGATACCCCTAATATCCTTTAAAATGTTGTGTGTGTGTGTGTGCTTTTAAAAATGCATGCTGTATCGGATGTCTACATTGTGTACTATGTATTGAAATGTATTGAAATAATGTAGGAAGGAAGCCTTACCAATGTTGGTTCGTATCTGTCTTCCACTGAGGAATAGTGTTTGAGGTCGGAGTAGCGTTCCGGTACGGATCGGGATTGCTTCGGGAGATGCCGGTTGTCTGCGGACAGAGTTTCGGCGTGAGTTGAGGTTGCAGGCTGCGTTCGGGCAGAGGTTCGGCGTGCGTGGGGATCGTCGGGATCAATCGAGCAGAGGTTCGGCGTGCGTTGGAATCGTTGGCTGGATTCAGGCAGAGGTTTGGCGTGATTTGGGATTGCCGGTTTGACTCGGAAAGAGCCGGGACACCGTGGAAAGACCAGGCAAGGCCTCGGAGTACCACGAGGGGCCTCAGAGTACCTCGAGAGTGCCTCGGGGCAGCGCGAGAGCGTCGCGAGAGCGCTCGGGGAGGCTTCGGAGCACCACAAGGGGGCTCGGAAGGCCTCGGAAGGATCCGAAAGGGGCCGGGAGTGCCTCGAGAGGACTTAGAGGGGAAGCCTGAAGGCTTAGGGAGGAAGAGAGAAGTGGGAGGTGTGTGGAAATGAGGAGGGGGAGCCCTCTATTTATAGTAAAAATTTTCATGCAAGAAGGTCCGTACGGACCTTCTAGGTAAACCAGAATCTTGGTTTTCCTCGATTTGAGGGAATATGTGATGATGGTGAATATTCTGTAATTATGGTGTCCCCTTGCAAGAAGGTCCGTACGGACCAACTAGGCTGCAATAAGGTCCGTACGGACCAACCATGTATGGGAGTGATGATTACTTCCGGGATTTGAGGGAATATGGTGGACTTTAAGGGGATTCAGTAATTATTAAAGCAAAGAGGTCCGTACGGACCATTATTGCTTTTTCAATTTCTGAAAATTCCCAAAAGGTCCTTTTGTCCCTTTTTATCCCAAAAGGCTCCTCCCTTGGTTTGGTGGGGGTTTTGAGAGGGTTTTGAGTGCCGGAGGTCGTCGAGGCTGCGTTGATGAGTCTGCGGTGCTTCCCGTGTGCTTGAAAGGGGGTGATCCAGTTGGGGTACTTACGAAGCCCCTCGACGAGCGTCACTTATGAAAGAAGTGGGGTCGCCGATAAGATAAGGGTCCTAATGGATCGCGTCTTTGGGAGATAAAGTGGCCGGGAGGTCGGTGTGAGGACGTGGTGGTGTCCTATTGTGTGACCGTTTAGGTCGGTAAATTTGGACCACTGTGATAGGATTCCTACGTATCCACAGCGGGAATCAAGCACAGTCGTAGTTCGGGTGTGGGGTGAGTGTTTTGTGAATGCGGGCGTGGTGGTGCCACTGAAGTGTCGATGTGACCGCCGAGGTCGGTGGTAAGGACGTGGTGGTGTCCTGGGTGACCGCGTATAGGTCGATGGCTGGACCCTGTGATAGGATTCCTACGTATCCCTGGCGGGAATCAAGCCTGGTCGTAGTTCAGAGGTCGCGAAATTGTGAGTGTATGTGGGCGTGGTGGTGCCCTGAAGTGTCGTGTGACCGCCGAGGTCAGTGATAAGGACGGGGTGGTGTCCTAATATGTGGTGACCGCCGAGGTCAATAGTGAGGATGTGGTGACCGCCAAGGTCAATTGTGAGGACGTGGTGGTGTCCTGGGATGGAAATTTTACGATTTTCCTAATCGGGTGGTTTAAGGCCTTCCGGGCCGGGAATAATGATTTGGGAGGTTTATACGGTCTTCCGGACCGAGTGGTTTAAAGCCTTCCGGGCTGGAGATAGTGATGGGGGAGGTTTATACGGTCTTCCGGACCGAGTGGTTTAAAGCCTTCCGGGCTGGAGATTGTATGAGGACTTGAATCGTCTTCTGATTGCGGTTGCGCCATGCATGAGGACTTTGAATCGTCTTCTGGCTGCGGTTGGTGCCATGCGCGAGGACTTTGAATCGTCTTCTGGCTGAGGTTGGTGCTATGCGTGAGGACTTTGAATCGTCTTCTGGCTTCGATTGGTGCCATGCGTGAGGACTTTGAATCGTCTTCTGGCTGCGGTTTGCCATGCGTGAGGACTTTGAATCGTCTTCTGGCTGCGGTTTGGTTCAGGAGTATGAACCCGGTGCTTTGATTGTGAGAGGCGTGATCGTCTTGCGCTTTGCCTGCTGGGGAGAAGGATGGACTTACGATGACTGCCGATGTTCATCCGTTGGGGATTATCATGGCCTTGTAGGGGCTTGCAAGGATTCCCTTTTTGACTTGCTGGGGAAGGAGCTCGGGCTTACTTTGATGGCCGGTGTTCATCTGCTGGGGATATGTGGCCTTGTAGGGGCTTTTTTTGAGAAAGTGTCTTCGGACCTGTTTGAGGGCCGGTGGTTGAGTTGCCGTTGAATGTTTTGGAGGCGTCTTGTGCCTTGATATTTGTGCTGGGAGGTGCTGGCTCCTTCTTGCGTTTGTTTTGCCGTTGAGTGGGCGGGGACCGGTCTTACACTGACGGCCGGTGGTTGAATTGCCGTTGAGTGGGCGAGGACCGGTCTTACACTGACGGCCGGTAGTTGAATTGCCGTTGAGTGGGCGAGGACCGGTCTTACACTGACGGTCGGTTTTTGAATTGCCGTTGGAGTGGGCGAGGTCCGGGCTTACGTTGACGGCCGGTTCTTGAATTGCCGTTGGAGTGGGCGAGGTTCGGGCTTACATTGACTGCCGGTTCTTGAATTGCCGTTGGAGTGGGCGAGGTCTGGTCTTATGCTGACGGCCGGTGGTTGAATTGCCGTTGGAGTGGGTGAAGTTCGGGCTTACATTGACTGCCGGTTCTTGAATTTCCGTTGGAGTGGGCGAGGTCCAGGCTTACATTGACTGCCGGTGGTTGAATTGCCGTTGAGATGGCGAGGACCGGGCTTACATTGACGGACGGTGCTTGAATTGCCGTTGAGTGGGCGAGGTCCGGGCTTACGCTGACGGCCGGTGGTTGAATTGCCGTTGGAGTGGGCGAGGTCCGGGCTTACATTGACGGCCGGTTCTTGAATTGCCGTTGGAGTGGGCGAAGTTCGGGCTTACATTGACTGCCGGTGGTTGAATTGCCGTTGGAGTGGGCGAGGTCCGGGCTTACGTTGACGGCCGGTTCTTGAATTGCCGTTGGAGTGGGCGAGGTCCGGGCTTACGTTGACGGCCGGTGGTTGAATTGAAGGGTTAGGGACCATTCTGCACTTGGATTTGCTGAAAAAGGCCTTAGGACAGCCAGGGGCAAAGATTATAAGGGCAGGAAAGTAATTTGGCCCTCCCTTGCAAGAAGGTCCGTACGGACCAACCTGGGATGCAAAGAGGTCCGTACGGACCATGTTGGTTTTTTACAGTTCCCAGATTTTGACCGGGTTAAAAAGCCGAGGCCCCCTTCACTTCTTCTTCTTCAGTTCGTGCATCCGAGAGAGAGAGAGAAAACCTCCATTTTTACACCAAAATCTTCCATTTTTCGCTTGAATTGCTCGCAATGGCGGAAGGATCTCGGAGGAATCGTCGACAACGCAGTCAAGAAGTGGTCGAGCAACGGATGGAGCTCCAAAGAAATTGGATCTCGTTTGTTCCATCTTCGAAGAACCCGGATGTATTATATCCGAATCCGGAGATGCACAATCGTCGCTCTAGGAACGTCGGGGAGGTAAGAAATCCTTTCCGTTTCGATTTCCTGCTCGAATTTTTTGAATGCTAGAACTAGGTTTTAGTTTTTCGCATTTTTGAGTTTTTGTTATTTTTCATGCCTTTTGTGAAATTCTTGATGAATTGTTGAAAATGGACATATAAAAATTGTGGGTATGTGTATTTTGTGTAGAAATGTGTAGATTAGCTCTTATTTGTGAAAATAAAGTGTCTCTCTAATGAAATGCATGCTTTGGTGTTTTGTACCTAATGCTATTTCTGTATGTACATTATGAGAAAAGTTTGTCGTGTAGTGACAAATGTTGTGAAAAAATGTGACATGTGCCATGTTTTGTGATGGGTTTTGTCTGAAAGTGTGTGCCGTGTAGGGACGGATTTTTGTTATGCAGTGTGTGCCGTGTTTTTGGGTGACGGACTTTGTGGGGAAAATATGTGCAATATGTGTCGTGTTTTTGTGGCGGGTTATATGTGCTTTTGCCGTGTTGGGACGGACTTTTTTTTGAAAATGTGTCGTGTAGGGCTTAATCCCTCTTTTGAGAAAATGTGTACAGTGTGTGCCGTGTTTT
Source organism: Adenophora triphylla var. japonica (assembly GCA_022495995.1). Taxonomy (NCBI): domain Eukaryota; kingdom Viridiplantae; phylum Streptophyta; class Magnoliopsida; order Asterales; family Campanulaceae; genus Adenophora; species Adenophora triphylla. The sequence continues at coordinate 335,105 of JAFEMH010002419.1, forward strand.
TTGTGACGGACTGCATTGAAAAAAATTATGTATAATTCATGTCATGTTTTGAGTTGCATGTAAAAAGTATGTGCAATATGTGCCGTGTTTCGTGACGGGATATATGTGATTTGATTTTCTTTTGCATTAAGTACTGCGAATGACGTACCTTTGCTGTGTTTACCTGCAGGATGAGGGGCTCATGGCTGGGAAGGCCAAGAAGATGAAGACTCGGGGATCGCTCGAGGCTGTTGTTGAGTTGTGGCAGCGGATGCCTGATATTTCTGTGGATGGTAGACCGAGTCCCGGGAGGCCGGTCTACGCTTCGGCTTGGGTGTGTTCGTAGAGAACACTGGCGGGGTCTACGACACGAGGAAGAACAAGAGCGTCTTCCTTGGCCTTTACGAGTATTGGTGGGATACCACCCACACCTTCCATCCGAGCCGGGAGAGGTGACGGTGACGCCTACCGACTTTCTTTGCGATTACAGGGCTTTCCTTGAAGGAGGGCCGGTGCGGTGGAGAGATATGATATCGATGATGTGTTGACCGAGCTGCTTGGGCTTTGAGCCTCGTCCTCGCAGGGCACAGGCATGTTGTACGAGAGATGTGGAGCGAGGATCACGGCTAGCATCGGGGCCTATGTTCGAGTACCGGCCGAGGTGACGGCGGGCGGTAGCGCGCTCCTTTTTGTGGTTTGCACTTTCCGAGACTTTGTTCTCGAACCACGCAACTGCGGCTCCTTTTGCTCTGTTGGAGAGCTTGATTTATCTGGAGAGGGTTTGTGATATCGCTTGGGGCGAGGCAGGCTTGGCCGAGCTCTACTTCTCTTTGGACCGGTTTAGCCGGGGTGTGGCTAGTTCTTTGGCCTGTTTTGACTTTGCTCTGGAGGTATGAGTTTATTGCTGTTTTTGATTTAGCAACTTGTCGTTTCTCCATCTTCTTTTGCACTGAGCCCTTTTATGTTTTTGTCACAGGTGTGGTTCTACGAGATCTTCCAGTGCTTCCCGTGGGATAGAGATCCTGGGGCTATAGCAGCGTATCCCGCTATGTTGGGCTGGGCCCGCTCGGCGAGGAAGAGGAGGACCAGCAGAGGGAAGCTCACCATCGCCTACGGGGATGTGCAGGAGCGTCTGGAGAGAGGTAGCCCGGAGGGGTTTGTTTTGTTTCCGTGGACTCGGTATGAGGCTGATGAGTTCGAGGGCTCCTGAGGTGACGGCGCGGCGGAAGATGCTTTGCGGGGCTTGACTTGTGATGTCATGTATCCTGGGAGCGGGTCTTCGCGGCATGGCCCGGGTGTGCTTCCCGTGGCTCCGAGGGACCCTCCTTTTGGGATGCTTGATTCCCGAGATATGGACGTGTTGGACTTTGAGAGGTACCTTGGCGGTGTGGGTGCCGAGTAGTTTATTTTGTATGGAGAGGAGTATGGGGCCTTCGTGAGGAGGAAGTTGAGGACGCCGCAGGTATTGGCGAGGGAGAGGCTGGCCCGCGGGTTTCCCGAGAGGTTCCGATGCCGGGGCCGGATTTCACGTATGTCCGTGGGGACGGATCGAGGAGGAGGGTGTCATGCCGTTCTGGCGAGCTCTGCTTTGCATCTGCAGTGGATCTGATAGATCGGTGAGTGTGCTTACTCTTTTCCATCTTGGCATCCTTTTACGTATTTTTATTTTTGAGTATAAGCTTGTATTCTTTGGCGTTTCCTTAGGCTGCTTGCTTGTGCGGAGTCCGGGAGAGCCTATGATATGCTGACTCGCCGTTATGTGGCGATGAGGTCCTTCGCGAAGAAGATGGCGTCGAAGATGTCTTGCCGGTCTTCGCGACGCGTGCCGGCGTACCAGCCGATGCCTTTGAGGCATTCTGTAGATGTTCCTCCACCGAGAGCCGAGTCGGAGCCACGGCGGGGAGGGACCTTCGAGGGCGGCATAGCATGGATGCGGGACATCTTCGGGAGCTCCGAGGTAGCGGCCCTTTTATCAGTTCTTCCCTCCGCGGGACGCACGGGGTGAGGATCCTCGAGCCTTCTTTCTTTGATCCTTTCGTCGGATTTGATCCTTCGGATTACTTTGAGTGGCAGCCTCCGGCGGGGGCTCGGTACTCTGACGACGAGGACGTGACGGGCGAGTTCACCGGGATGCCCGACTTCTCTCTGGAGGCCTTGGCGAGGATGATGATGCTGAGGAGTCTGATTAGTATTCATTTGCTTTCCCTCTTTCCATATCTTCTCTTTTTTTTTGTTTAGCAACAGACATCTATGGGTACCTGTAATAAAACACTTGTATTTGCATGGCAAAAGTATTCTATTTTAAGATGTAATGTCGTTTTTGTGATTCCCGGGATTTGTCCAAGAAATTGTTGCTATTTTTTTTTTTTTTGTGCATGCCACGTGAGCTGAGAGTGCGTTTGTGGATAGTGTATGTTTGCCGGAAATGGCTTTGGCCAGTGTTTGGGCAGTTTGGAGCAAGGTCCTGCTGAGGACAGTGGTTGTTATCTTGTTTCTTTGAGGAAATGGGTCATGGTTACAAGGAGGTCCGTACGGACATACTTAGCATGCAAAGAGGTCCGTACGGACCAACCTTGCTTTTGGGAAGGAGATAAATGCTTTCCAGTGTCTGGTTCTTCCCCATTTCCCCATTTGCAGCCATTTTCGAGCTTTCTTCCCCATTTTCTCTAGGAACCTCCAATTTTGCCATGGATTCTTCGTGCGTCCCTAGAATTTTGCCGAGGCTTTCGCAGGAGAGGCAAGCACACTTCCTTGAGCGGTGAAAACGTGGATGCGGCGCCGTATGAGGCATCGTAGACGGGCTTTCGAGGTAAGGTTTCATCTTTGCTCGATTTGGTCTTTTAAGGAGTTGGTTCTGATTGGGATTTGTTGCGGGCTGCCGCGAAGTTCTGGGATGTTAGGAGGCATGTGTACTGTTTCTCCTACAATGAAATGGTGTCCACTTTTGAGGATTTTCGGGCTTTGATGGGGGGACCGGAGGTGGAGGCCATCTCGCTTCCTTTGATTGGTGGTGCTGCTGTGAGCGTGAAGCTTGCAGGCTTTCTTCGTACTTCGTTGGAAGAAGTGCAGGGCATGATCCTTGATTCGGGTCATATTGACATTTCTGAGCTGCCGGAGCGATTCATGGTCGATGATGAGAGTGATGTCTCTTGGGACGCATTTGCCTTGTGCGTGATTGTAAGTACCCCAATCTGGATCACCCCCTTTCAAGCACACGGGAAGCACCGCAGACTCATCAACGCTGTCTCGACGACCTCTGGCACTCAAAACCCTCTCAAAACCCCCAGCCAAACCAAGGGAGGAGCCTTTCTGGAATAAAAAGGGACAAAAGAACCTTTTGGGAATTTTCAGAAAATTGGAAAAGCAATAATGGTCCGTACGGACCTCTTTGCTTTAATAATTACTGAATCCTCTTAAAGTCCACAATATTCCCTCAAATCCCGAGGAAAATGATTACCCCCCTGCAGAGTTGGTCCGTACGGACCTCTTTGCATGTCAACTTGGTCCGTACGGACCATATTGCACAGGGAACATCATAATTGCAAAATATTCCCCATCATCACAGATTCCCTCAAATCGAGGAAAACCAAAAGTCTGGATTACCAGGGAGGTCCGTACGGACCTCTTTGCACCAAATCTGGCACTATAAATAGAGGGCTCCCCCTCCTCATTTTCAGGCACCTCCCACTTCTCTCTTCCTCCCTAGGCCTTCTGGCTTCCCCTCTAAGTCCTTCCGAGGCATTTCCGGCCCCTTTCGGATCCTTCCGAGGCCTTCCGAGCCCCCTCGTGGTGCTCCGAAGCCTCTCCGAGCGCTCCCGCGACGCTCCCGCGCTGCCCCGAGGCACTCTCGAGGTACTCTGAGGCCCCTCGTGGTACTCCGAGGCCTTGCCTGGTCTTTCCAAGGTGTCCCGGCTCTTTCCGAGTCAAACCGGCGATCCCAAACCACGCCGAAACTCTGCCCGAGTGACTCCTGCCACCCCAACGCACGCCGAACCTCTGCCCGAGTGATCCCTGCGATCCCAACGCACGCCGAAACTCTGCCCGAACGCAGCCTACAATCTCAACTCACGCTGAAACTCTGTCCGCAGACAACCAGCCCCTCCCGAAGCAATCCCGGTCCGTGCCGGAACATCATTCCATCCTCAAACACTATTCCCCAGCGGAAGACAGACACGAACCAACATTGGTAAGGCTTCCTTCCTACACTATTTCAATACATTTCAATACGTAGTGTACAATGTAGACATCCGATACATCACGCATTTTTAAAAGCACACACACACACACAACATTTAAAGAATATTAGGGGTATCCGAAAGACTCGTTTTTACGAGGCGACTCGGGTGAGCTCTAAGATTCTAATATTCTCTTCCCGAGGAGTCATCTGACCTCCGAACTCAAAATCTCATCACACAAAAACAGTTTATTATTATTTTTAAACGGATGCCCTTTTTCAATGTTTTGGGCTTAATAATAAAAACGGCGTGGCGACTCTACAAAGCAAAACACGGCGAGACACCTCCACCAACGAAACCGCTGCAAGGCGGGAAATGCCAGATGCCGGGGCACGATTGCGCTGCCTCTCGGATCCGGGCTATTTCAGTTGGCGACTCCGCTGGGGACTTTTTGTTTTAAAATCTTTTTAAACAAAACAAAAGATTTTTAAAACGATGATGAGGGTCAAACTTTCATTTTACCCCTTCCTTTAACTGTTGTGTGTGTGTGCACGTGCTTTACTTTTTTTTATTTTATTTTACGAAAAAATAAAATAAAAATACAAAAAAAAAAAAAATGCATCAATATACATCTGTGCATACATTTAAAATTCTTCAAAAACTTCTGTTTTACTCAAAAAAAGAATTTTAGAGACCGCACACTACTCGCACTGCTGCCTCGGTTACACCGCACACTACTCACTGTAGCTTCTTGCCTCGGTTACACGCAGCCTTCTGGCATGCTTCTTTTGCCTCGGATACACCGCACACTACAACCCTCAACCCGGAGTGGTCTCGGTTGCGATCCGTTTGGTCTTCCTAGGCCTCTTGGACGCGCACGGGATCATTCCAAACATCCCATCCTAGCCAAGCGTCAACCCCGCACGTTTGAGTCTTGAGTCACACTCTGTCCCGGACTCGGTTGGTTTTTACCCGGTCCGTGTCATACGGCTGGATACATATACCATGCCGGCCATTTTTCGAGTCCAAGGCTCGGAACTCAAGATCCCTTGCGCAAGCAAAGCGATGAAAGGTCATGCTAAAATCTTGACCTGATCTTGATTTCCGAAGCTACACCCAGACGATGTTCCGTCTCGGATATACATCCATGCTCACATGACACCATGTCATCACGCCTTTGATACGTCAGCCATGACAATATGACCCAGCCAACGCCTAACGTCACAGATCCCTTGCGCAAGCAAGGTAAAGAGAGGTCATGCCGAACTCTTGACTTGATCTTGACTCAGTGGCCGGCTCGGTTCATTATTCACATGGCTAACGCATCAAAACGAACATGACAGGCTCGGTCCTTAGGTTCGATTTTTCTTTTAGGCCGATGGAAACCGCTTGCACTATAGGACCCTCGCCCGGGGCTGTCCACCCTGGGATGTCGAAATACAGGTGCAAAACGAGGGGCTTATAGCCGCACAGATGGTCTCCACTGACCCAGGATCTAGCATAGTTGCGAAAAAGAAGAGCAATCTTTTCCAACCTACCTAGGACTATGAGAAAACATGTTTTAAGTAAATTAAAACAACAAAAAAATCATAAACGGAAATCGCATGCCACGTGAGCTTTCCCCCCTTTTCATCCCGTTAGGCCATTCCTGTGTCTAAACCTTGCCCATCACCCCCTCCAGCTAACAAAGAGTGGTCGAGAGTACCCGGGAACCCGTCTCCCAGTGCCAAAACAGCAAGGTCCTACCTCCTTCCCAGCTCTGTCACCAGGACATTCCGTCAACTCCCCATGGCCAAATCAGTGGATAACAACGATGAAAATGGGACCTTACCCCCAAGAAATTTCCCAACATTGGAAGAAGTTTGGCAGGTCCTCATGGCTATTGAGAAACGTCAAGGTGAGCAAAAGGCCTGGATCGAAGGTGCCATGCACCACTTCGGAACATTAGCCACTTGGGGCTTCCCAAGTCATGACTGCTCCTACAGCCTCTAACGTCTCTCATTGTCTCCCAGAAATCAACCTGTTACCCTCATACGAGCCATGCAGTTATGACGTAAGGCCACAAGACCTTCCAGAGGAAAGCCTGCCCATTCAGCCTCCTGAGGTCCCGGTACCACCGTCGAACAACGAACACATCTGGTGGGACGTCTGCGATTGCAGTGCTTGTCTGTAAATGGAATTCCAGGATGAAATGAACGAGGGCCGTCCTCGAAGAAAGAAGAAGCCATCTTCTCAGCAAAAACTGAAAAAGAGGTATGAATCCGGTGATCCCACAGTCGGAACCCTTGGAGAACCATGGTTAAAAGTTTGACTACTATGTCATCTACTCCAGCAAGCCTAGCTCTGCACAAGTCCATGGCAACGTCTGCTCCATGATCAGCTGGGACGAGCTTCGCACCGCCACCGAAGGCCCGAAGGTCCAGATAATCCAACCCCTGTCTTGGGAAGATCTCAAAGCCACTATTGATGCTTCAGTAAAAGCCATGACGGTGAACGAATTGAAATGCGCGATCCCGGCCTTACGCCAATCGGGCTCACTCCCACTACGAAATGGGAGAGACAAGCAAAACCATAAGTCCAGAGGTGAATGTTCGACACGTTCCGGTCAAATCCCGGTGAATCCTCCACGGACGACAAAAGGCCAGCCATACAGGCCACGAACCGAAAGGGACCCTACGCCAAAGAAGCCGAAATCTTGGACCCAAAGGTTTGAAGATCCTGTCTTAACACAGCTCAGCGCACTCAAAGGGCTAACATCTCGCTCACTGTCCTTACTCACTTCATCTTACCCGCACAAGCTCAAGTTGGAAGAAAGCCTAGCCCGCACCATGGTTCCCATCACAGTGACACCTGATGAAGCAGTTCAGATGATTGGCAATGTTAACTACAGCAACATCATCACTTTCACAGAGCTCGACCTTCCAAAATTTGGGGCTGACCACAACGAGCCTCTCTACATAACAGTTCAATTGGATGAACGTCGTCTCCCACGGGTTTTGGTAGATGGAGGATCATCCATGAACGTCCTTCCAGCCTAAATGATGGATTTGCTAGGGATCAAAGCAACTGATCTAAAGCCCTCGACTCAGGCAATCAAGGCATACGACTCAACGTCCCGCCCAGTCTTGGGAATAGCCACCTTGAACTTGTGGTTCGGAAAACAATTGGTCCCGACGGATTTCCAAGTCATCGACATCCCGATCACATTCACTGCCATTTTGGGACGCCCTTGGCTACACCAGATCAATGGGGTGGCATCCACTCTCCATCAATGAGTAAAGTTCGTCCAAGGAACAGATCTAACCATCATCTACGGAGATAGCATAGTCACTGAAAAGACCGACACCAACGGCGTCCCGGTCTTAGAGATCAAACCCGACGATGATGGCATGATGCTAACAGGGTTCACCATCGAAAGCCCAAAGGCCCAAGTGTGCCACATAGACCTGCCTTTGATTTGGGACAAGATCCCTCCCCTGATGAAAATGATGAAGCACATGAACTACATCCCGGGGCTCGGTTTGGGAAAACGCCATCAGGGCACTCAACAGATCATCAATATCAAAGAACGAGAATACCCTGCACGGCTGGGATACTCTCCTACTCCCGAACACATTGCGGAGGACAAGCGAGCTGCACGAAACGCTCCGCGAGATAACAAAAGAGGCGGACACGCAATCTCCGATCTTCGTCCTTACGGCTTCGACATGACCAAGTACTTCACAAAGAAGGCGGCAACTTGGAAGAAGATCCGAGAAAAGGAACAGAGGTGATCGGCGCCAAACAAAGGCGGCCGACAACCATGGACAAGCTCCAGCGGAACTGGCAAGATTCGGAGGCCTCCGGCCAAATCCCGTCCGAAAGAGCATTTCTCGACACACCGCCTCTGCGGGATCCACAACCACCACTATTCACAATGAATTTTGGTTCGGAAAAACTCCTCCTTTGGCGTAAGAACTCGAAAAACTCTCTGTCAACACTCACGCCTTCAACAAATGGGGGCGAGTGCATTCGAGCTAGTAATGCCCAAGACAAAAGCAAAAGACTCCGCAGACGATGCTTGGGACGAACCACTGCTCCACCTGCTCTTCAAAGAAGAAATCGAGATGCCGAGATCTAATCGATTTTGTTTACGATAACTCTGTGATAGCAATGATCGGGAATGGTGACATAAAGCCTTTCAAGCCCCATCTCCTATCAAGCTCATTTGCCACTCAATAAGCTGGGCCACCTTCTCCGGACCCAGCTGCCCGGCAAAAAGGACATGATCGAACAACTTGGTCGACCCCTCGAGTCCTAGAGTCTAGTGTCAAACTCATCCTAAGTCCATTATCTTTGAATTTGAGTCTATCGAGTCATCGATGGCCTCACGCCGGAAGATTACGAGCTCATT